>JAJUPC010000067.1:600000-1037535 GCA_023614405.1 Avena insularis | reverse complement strand
TATGGATCCAATTGTGTCATTGAAATGTGGGTTCTTCTTTAGAGACCACATATGGATCCACCAGTGTCATTACATGTGTGTTCTTTTTACTAACAACAATTGGAGTCATTGCATGTTTGTTGTTTTCACATACCACATATGGATCCACTAGTGTCATTGCATGTGTGCTCTTTTCACAATCCACCTATGGATCCACTAGTGTCATTGCATGTGTGTTCTTTTCACAATCCACCTATGGATCCACCAGTGTCATTGCATGTGTGTTCTTTTTACTAACAACAACTGGAGTCATTTCATGATTGTTCTTTTCACATACCACATATGGATCCAACTATGTCATTGAAATGTGTGTTCTCTTTAGAGACCACACATGGATCCACCAGTGTCATTACATGTGTGTTCTTTTTACTAACAACAACTGGAGTCATTACATGTATGTTCTTTTACATACCACATATAGATCCCCTAGTGTCATTGCATGTGTGCTCTTTTCACAATCCACCTATGGATCCACCAGTGTCATTGCATGTGTGTTCTTTTCACAATCCACCTATGGATCCACCAGTGTCATTGCATGTGTGTTCTTTTTACTAACAACAACCAGAGTCATTGCATGTGTGTTCTTTTCACATACCACATATGGATCCACTAGTGTCATTGAAATGTGTGTTCTCTTCAGAGACCACACATGGATCCACCAGTGTCATTGCATGTGTGTTCTTTTTACTAACAACAACCAGAGTCATTGAAATGTGTGTTCTTTTCACATACCACCTATGGATCCAGCAGTGTCATTGCATGTGTGTTCTTTTCACAATCCACCTATAGATCCACCAGTGTCATTGAATGCGTGTTCTTTTTACTAACAACCAGAGTCATTCCATCTGTGTTCTTTTCACATCCCACATATGGATCCACCAATGTCATTGCATGTGTGTTCTTTTTACTAACAACAACCAGAGTCATTGAAATGTGTGTTCTCTTTAGAGACCACACATGGATCCACCAGTGTCATTGCATGTGTGTTCTTTTTACTAACAACAACCAGAGTCATTGAAATGTGTGTTCTCTTTACTAACAACAACTAGAGTCATTGAAATGTATGTTCTCTTTAGATACCACACATGGATCCACCAGTGTCATTGCATGTGTGTTCTTTTTACTAACAACAACTAGAGTCATTGAAATGTGTGTTCTCTTCAGAGACCACAGATGGATCCACCAGTGTCATTACATGTGTGTTCTTTTTACTAACAACAACCAGAGTCATTGCATGTGTGTTCTTTTCACATACCACATATGGATCCACCGGTGTCATTGAAATGTGTGTTCTCTTCAGAGACCACACATGGATCCACCAGTGTCATTGCATGTGTGTTCTTTTTACTAACAACAACCAGAGTCATTGAAATGTGTGTTCTTTTCACATACCACCTATGGATCCACCAGTGTCATTGCATGTGTGTTCTTTTCACAATCCACCTATGGATCCACCAGTGTCATTGCATGTGTGTTCTTTTTACTAACAACAACTGGAGTCATTTCATGACTGTTCTTTTCACATACCACATATGGATCCACCAGTGTCATTGAAATGTGTGTTCTCTTCAGAGACCACACATGGATGCACCAGTGTCATTGCATGTGTGTTCTTTTTACTAACAAGAACTAGAGTCATTGCATGTGTGTTCTTTTCACATACCACATATGGATCCACCAGTGTCATTGCACGTGTGTTCTCTTTACTAACAACAACCAGAGTCATTGCACGTGTGTTGTTTTCACATACCACATATGGATCCACCAGTGTCATTGCATGTGTGTTCTTTTCCCAATCCACCTATGGATCCACCAGTGTCATTGCATGTGTGTTCTTTTTACTAACAACAAGAAGAGTCATTGAAATGTGTTCTTTTCACATACCACCTATGGATCCACCAGTGTCATTGCATGTGTGTTCTTTTCACATACCACATATGGATCCACAAGTGTCATTGCATGTGTGTTCTTTTTACTAACAACAACTGGAGTCATTGCATGTGTGTTCTTTTCACATACCAAATATGGATCCACCAGTGTCATTGCATGTCTGTTCTTTTCACAATCCACCTATGGATCCACCAGTGTCATTGCATATGTGTTCTTTGTACTAACAACAACTGGAGTCATTTCATGACTGTTCTTTTCACATACCACATATGGATCCACCAGTGTCATTGAAATGTGTGTTCTCTTCAGAGACCACACATGGATCCACCAGTGTCATTGCATGTGTGTTCTTTTTAGTAACAACAACTGGAGTCATTGCATGTGTGTTCTTTTCACATACCACATATGGATCCACTAGTGTCATTGCATGTGTTCTCTTTTCACAATCCACCTATGGATCCACCAGTGTCATTGCATGTGTGTTCTCTTTACTAACACCAACCAGAGTCATTGAAATGTGTGTTCTTTTAACATACCACCTATGGATCAACCAGTGTCATTGCATGTGTGTTCTTTTCACAATCCAACTATGGATCCACCAGTGTCATTGCATGTGTGTTCTTTTTACTAACAACAACCAGAGTCATTGCATGTGTGTTGTTTTCACATACCACATATGGATCCACCAGTGTCATTGCATGTGTGTTCTTTTCCCAATCCACCTATGGATCCACCAGTGTCATTGCAAGTGTGTTCTTTTTACTAACAACAACCAGAGTCATTGAAATGTGTGTTCTTTTCACATACCACCTATGGATCCACCAGTGTCATTGCATGTGTGTTCTTTTCACAATCCACCCATGGATCCACCAGTGTCATTGCATGTGTGTTCTTTTTACTAACAACAACTGGAGTCATTTCATGACTGTTCTTTTCACATACCACATATGGATCCACCAGTGTCATTGAAATGTGTGTTCTCTTCAGAGACCACACATGGATCCACCAGTGTCATTGCATGTGTGTTCTTTTTACTAACAACAACCAGAGTCATTGAAATGTGTGTTCTTTTCACATACCACCTATGGATCCACCAGTGTCATTGCATGTGTGTTCTTTTCACAATCCACCTATAGATCCACCAGTGTCATTGAATGCGTGTTCTTTTTACTAACAACCAGAGTCATTCCATCTGTGTTCTTTTCACATCCCACATATGGATCCACCAGTGTCATTGCATGTGTGTTCTTTTTACTAACAACAACCAGAGTCATTGAAATGTGTGTTCTCTTTAGAGACCACACATGGATCCACCAGTGTCATTGCATGTGTGTTCTTTTTACTAACAACAACCAGAGTCATTGAAATGCGTGTTCTTTACACATACCACATATGGATCCACCAGTGTCATTGCATGTGTGTTCTTTTTACTAACAACAACCAGAGTCATTGAATGTGTGTTCTCTTTACTAACAACAACTAGAGTCATTGAAATGTATGTTCTCTTTAGATACCACAGATGGATCCACCAGTGTCATTGCATGTGTGTTCTTTTTACTAACAACAACTAGAGTCATTGAAATGTGTCTTCTCTTCAGAGACCACAGATGGATCCATCAGTGTCATTACATGTGTGTTCTTTTTACTAACAACAACTGGAGTCATTGCATGTGTGTTCTTTTCACATACCACATATGGATCCAGTAGTGTCATTGCATGTGTGCTCTTTTCACAATCCACCTATGGATCCACCAGAATCATTGCATGTGTGTTCTTTTTACTAACAACAACTGGATTCATTTCATGACTGTTCTTTTCAAATACCACATATGGATCCACCAGTGTCATTGAAATGTGTGTTCTCTTCAGAGACCACACATGGAACCACCAGTGTCATTGCATGTGTGTTCTTTTTACTAACAACAACCAGAGTCATTGCATGTGTGTTCTTTTCACATACCACATATGGATCCACTAGTGTCATTGCATGTGTGTTCTTTTCACAATCCACCTATGGATCCACCAGTGTCATTGCATGTGTGTTCTTTTTACTAACAACAACCAGAGTCATTGAAATGTGTGTTCTTTTCACATACCACCTATGGATCCACCGGTGTCATTGCATGTGTGTTCTTTTCACAATCCACCTATGGATCCACCAGTGTCATTGCATGTGTGTTCTTTTTACTAACAACAACCAGAGTCATTGAAATGTGTGTTGTTTTCACATACCACATATGGATCCACCAGTGTCATTGCATGTGTGTTCTTTTTACTAACAACAACCAGAGTCATTGAAATGTGTGTTCTTTTCACATACCACCTATGGATCCACCAGTGTCATTGCATGTGTGTTCTTTTCACAATCCACCTATGGATCCACCAGTGTCATTGCATGTGTGTTCTTTTTACTAACAACAACTGGAGTCATTTCATGACTGTTCTTTCACATACCACATATGGATCCACCAGTGTCATTGAAATGTGTGTTATCTTTAGAGACCACACATGGATGCACCAGTGTCATTGCATGTGTGTTCTTTTAACTAACAAGAACTAGAGTCATTGCATGTGTGTTCTTTTCACATACCACATATGGATCCACCAGTGTCATTGCACGTGTGTTCTCTTTACTAACAACAACCAGAGTCATTGCACGTGTGTTGTTTTCACATACCACATATGGATCCACCAGTGTCATTGCATGTGTGTTCTTTTCCCAATCCACCTATGGATCCACCAGTGTCATTGCATGTGTGTTCTTTTTTACTAACAACAAGAAGAGTCATTGAAATGTGTGTTCTTTTCACATACCACCTATGGATCCACCAGTGTCATTGCATGTGTGTTCTTTTCACATACCACATATGGATCCACAAGTGTCATTGCATGTGTGTTCTTTTTACTAACAACAACTGGAGTCATTGCATGTGTGTTCTTTTCACATACCAAATATGGATCCACCAGTGTCATTGCATGTCTGTTCTTTTCACAATCCACCTATGGATCCACCAGTGTCATTGCATATGTGTTCTTTGTACTAACAACAACTGGAGTCATTTCATGACTGTTCTTTTCACATACCACATATGGATCCACCAGTGTCATTGAAATGTGTGTTCTCTTCAGAGACCACACATGGATCCACCAGTGTCATTGCATGTGTGTTCTTTTTAGTAACAACAACTGGAGTCATTGCATGTGTGTTCTTTTCACATACCACATATGGATCCACTAGTGTCATTGCATGTGTTCTCTTTTCACAATCCACCTATGGATCCACCAGTGTCATTGCATGTGTGTTCTGTTTACTAACACCAACCAGAGTCATTGAAATGTGTGTTCTTTTCACATACCACCTATGGATCCACTAGTGTCATTGCATGTGTGTTCTTTTCACAATCCAACTATGGATCCACCAGTGTCATTGCATGTGTGTTCTTTTTACTAACAACAACTTGAGTCATTGCATGTGTGTTGTTTTCACATACCACATATGGATCCACCAGTGTCATTGCATGTGTGTTCTTTTCCCAATCCACCTATGGATCCACCAGTGTCATTGCAAGTGTGTTCTTTTTACTAACAACAACCAGAGTCATTGAAATGTGTGTTCTTTTCACATACCACCTATGGATCCACCAGTGTCATTGCATGTGTGTTCTTTTCACAATCCACCCATGGATCCACCAGTGTCATTGCATGTGTGTTCTTTTTACTAACAACAACTGGAGTCATTTCATGACTGTTCTTTTCACATACCACATATGGATCCACCAGTGTCATTGAAATGTGTGTTCTTGAGAGACCACACATGGATCCTGATGTCATTGCATGTGTGTTCTTTTACTAACAACAACCAGAGTCATTGAAATGTGTGTTCTTTTCACATACCACCTATGGATCCACCAGTGTCATTGCATGTGTGTTCTTTCACAATCCACCTATAGATCCACAGTGTCATTGAATGTGTTCTTTTTACTAACAACCAGAGTCATTCCATCTGTGTTCTTTTCACATCCCACATATGGATCCACAAGTGTCATTGCATGTGTGTTCTTTTTACTAACAACAACCAGAGTCATTGAAATGTGTGTTCTCTTTAGAGACCACACATGGATCCACCAGTGTCATTGCATGTGTGTTCTTTTTACTAACAACAACCAGAGTCATTGAAATGTGTGTTCTTTACACATACCACATATGGATCCACCAGTGTCATTGCATGTGTGTTCTTTTTACTAACAACAACCAGAGTCATTGAATGTGTGTTCTCTTTACTAACAACAACTAGAGTCATTGAAATGTATGTTCTCTTTAGATACCACACATGGATCCACCAGTGTCATTGCATGTGTGTTCTTTTTACTAACAACAACTAGAGTCATTGAAATGTGTGTTCTCTTTAGAGACCACAGATGGATCCACCAGTGTCATTACATGTGTGTTCTTTTAACTAACAAAAGCTGGAGTCATTGCATGTGTGTTCTTTTCACATACCACATATGGATCCACCGGTGTCATTGAAATGTGTGTTCTCATCAGAGACCACCTATGGATCCACCAGTGTCATTGCATGTGTGTTCTTTTTACTAACAACAACCAGAGTCATTGCATGTGTGTTCTTTTCACATACCACATATGGATCCACCGGTGTCATTGAAATGTGTGTTCTCTTCAGAGACCACACATGGATCCACCAGTGTCATTGCATGTGTGTTCTTTTTACTAACAACAACCAGAGTCATTGAAATGTGTGTTCTTTTCACATACCACCTATGGATCCACCAGTGTCATTGCATGTGTGTTCTTTTCACAATCCACCTATGGATCCACCAGTGTCATTGCATGTGTGTTCTTTTTACTAACAACTTGAGTCATTCCATGTGTGTTCTTTTCACATACCACATATGGATCCACCAGTGTCATTGCATGTGTGTTCTTTTTACTAACAACAACCAGAGTCATTGAAATGTGTGTTCTCTTTAGAGACCACACATGGATCCCTGATGTCATTGCATGTGTGTTCTTTTTACTAACAACACCAGAGTCATTGAAATGTGTGTTCTTTACACATACCACATATGGATCCACCAGTGTCATTGCATGTGTGTTCTTTTTACTAACAACAATGGATACCAAGTGTCATTGAATGTGTGTTCTCTTTACTAACAACAACTAGAGTCATTGAAATGTATGTTTTCTTTAGATACCACACATGGATCCACCAGTGTCATTGCATGTGTGTTCTTTTTACTAACAACAACGAGAGTCATTGAAATGTGTGTTCTCTTCAGAGACCACAGATGGATCCACCAGTGTCATTACATGTGTGTTAATTTTACTAACAACAACCAGAGTCATTGCATGTGTGTTCTTTTCACATACCACATATGGATCCTCCGGTGTCATTGAAATGTGTGTTCTCTTCAGAGACCACACATGGATCCACCAGTGTCATTGCATGTGTGTTCTTTTTACTAACAACAACCAGAGTCATTGAAATGTGTGTTCTTTTCACATACCACCTATGGATCCACCAGTGTCATTGCATGTGTGTTCTTTTCACAATCCACCTATGGATCCACCAGTGTCATTGCATGTGTGTTCTTTTTACTAACAACAACTGGAGTCATTTCATGACTGTTCTTTTCACATACCACATATGGATCCAGTGTCATTGAAATGTGTGTTCTCTTCAGAGACCACACATGGATCCACCAGTGTCATTGCATGTGTGTTCTTTTTACTAACAACAACTAGAGTCATTGCATGTGTGTTCTTTTCACATACCACATATGGATCCACCAGTGTCATTGCATGTGTGTTCTTTTTACTAACAACAACCAGAGTCATTGAATGTGTGTTGTTTTCACATACCACATATGGATCCACCAGTGTCATTGCATGTGTGTTCTTTTCCCAATCCACCTATGGATCCACCAGTGTCATTGCATGTGTGTTCTTTTTACTAACAACAAGAAGAGTCATTGAAATGTGTGTTCTTTTCACATACCACCTATGGATCCACCAGTGTCATTGCATGTGTGTTCTTTTCACATACCACATATGGATCCACAAGTGTCATTGCATGTGTGTTCTTTTTACTAACAACAACTGGAGTCATTGCATGTGTGTTCTTTTCACATAGCAAATATGGATCCACAGTGTCATTGCATGTCTGTTCTTTTCACAATCCACCTATGGATCCACCAGTGTCATTGCATATGTGTTCTTTGTACTAACAACAACTGGAGTCATTTCATGACTGTTCTTTTCACATACCACATATGGATCCACCAGTGTCATTGAAATGTGTGTTCTCTTCAGAGACCACACATGGATCCACCAGTGTCATTGCATGTGTGTTCTTTTTACTAACAACAACTAGAGTCATTGCATGTGTGTTCTTTTCACATACCACATATGGATCCACTAGTGTCATTGCATGTGTTCTTTTCACAATCCACCTATGGATCCACCAGTGTCATTGCATGTGTGTTCTCTTTACTAACACCAACCAGAGTCATTGAAATGTGTGTTCTTTTCACATACCACCTATGGATCCACCAGTGTCATTGCATGTGTGTTCTTTTCACAATCCAACTATGGATCCACCAGTGTCATTGCATGTGTGTTCTTTTACTCACAAAAACCAGAGTCATTGCATGTGTGTTGTTTTCACATACCACATATGGATCCACCAGTGTCATTGCCTGTGTGTTCTTTTCCCAATCCACCTATGGATCCACCAGTGTCATTACATGTGTGTTAATTTTACTAACAACAACCAGAGTCATTGCATGTGTGTTCTTTTCACATACCACATATGGATCCTCCGGTGTCATTGAAATGTGTGTTCTCTTCAGAGACCACACATGGATCCACCTGTGTCATTGCATGTGTGTTCTTTTTACTAACAACAACCAGAGTCATTGAAATGTGTGTTCTTTTCACATACCACCTATGGATCCACCAGTGTCATTGCATGTGTGTTCTTTTCACAATCCACCTATGGATCCACCAGTGTCATTGCATGTGTGTTCTTTTTACTAACAACCAGAGTCATTCCATCTGTGTTCTTTTCACATACCACATATGGATCCACAGTGTCATTGCATGTGTGTTCTTTTTACTAACAAATGTGTGTTCTCTTTAGAGACCACACATGGATCCACCAGTGTCATTGCATGTGTGTTCTTTTTACTAACAACAACCAGAGTCATTGAAATGTGTGTTCTTTTCACATACCACATATGGATCCACCAGTGTCATTGCATGTGTGGTCTTTTACTATGGATCAACAACGTGTCATTGAATGTGTGTTCTTTTACTAACAACAACGAGAGTCATCGAAATGTGTGTTCTTTTCACATACCACATATGGATCCACCAGTGTTATTGCATGTGTGTTCTTTTCAGAGACCACAGATGGATCCACCAGTGTCATTGCACGTGTGTTCTTTTTACTAACAACAACTAGAGTCATTTCATGTGTTTTTTTTCACATACCATATATGGATCCACTAGTGTCATTGCATGTGTGTTCTTTTCACAATCTACCTATGGATCCACCAGTGTCATTACATGTGTGTTCTTTTTACTAACAACAACTGGAGTCATTGCATGTGTGTTCTTTTCAAATAGACCATATGGCTCCTCCGGTGTGATTGAAATGTGTGTTCTCTTCAGAGTCCACACATGGATCCACCAGTGTCATTGCATGTGTGTTCTTTTACTAACAACAACAGAGTCATTGCATGTGTGTTCTTTTCACATACCACATATGGATCCACTAGTGTCATTGCATGTGTTCTTTTACACAATCCACCTATGGATCCACCAGTGTCATTGCATGTGTGTTCTTTTTACTAACAACAACCCGAGTCATTGAAATGTGTGTTCTTTTCACATACCACCTATGGATCCACCAGTGTCATTGCATGTGTGTTCTTTTCACAATCCACCTATGGATCCACCAGTGTCATTGCATGTGTGTTCTTTTTACTAACAACAACTCGAGTCATTGCATGTGTGTTCTTTTCACATACCACAAAGGGATCCACAGTGTCATTGCATGTGTTCTTTTCACAATCCACCTATGGATCCACCAGTGTCATTGCATGTGTGTTCTTTTTACTAACAACAACTGAGTCATTTCATGTGTGTTCTTTCACATACCACCTCTGGATCCACCAGTGTCATTGAAATGTGTGTTCTCTTAAGAGACCACACATGGATGCACCAGTGTCATTGCATGTGTGTTCTTTTAACTAACAAGAACTAGAGTCATTGCATGTGTGTTCTTTTAACATACCACATAATGATCAACAAGTGTCATTGCATGTGTGTTCTTTTACTAACAACAACGAGTCATTGCATGTGTGTTGTTTTCACATACCACATATGGATCCACAGTGTCATTGCATGTGTGTTCTTTTCCAATCCACCTATGGATCCACCAGTGTCATTGCATGTGTGTTCTTATTACTAACAACAAGAAGAGTCATTGAAATGTGTGTTCTTTTCACATACCACCTATGGATCCACCAGTGTCATTGCATGTGTGTTCTTTTCACATACCACATATGGATCCACAAGTGTCATTGCATGTGTGTTCTTTTTACTAACAACAACCAGAGTCATTGCATGTGTGTTCTTTTCACATACCAAATATGGATCCACCAGTGTCATTGCATGTGTGTTCTTTTCAATCCACCTATGGATCCACAGTGTCATTGCATGTGTTCTTTGTACTAACAACAACTGAGTCATTTCATGTGTGTTCTTTTCACATACCACATATGGATCCACCAGTGTCATTGAAATGTGTGTTCTCTTCAGAGACCACACATGGATCCACCAGTGTCATTGCATGTGTGTTCTTTTTACTAACAACAACTGGAGTCATTGCATGTGTGTTCTTTTCACATACCACATATGGATCCACTAGTGTCATTGCATGTGTGTTCTTTTCACAATCCACCTATGGATCCACCAGTGTCATTGCATGTGTGTTCTTTTTACTAACAACAACCAGAGTCATTGAAATGTGTGTTCTTTTCACATACCACATGTGGATCCATCAGTGTCATTGCATGTGTGTTCTTTTCACAATCCACCTATGGATCCACCAGTGTCATTGCATGTGTGTTCTTTTTACTAACAACAACGAGTCATTGCATGTGTTCTTTTCACATACCACCTATGGATCCACAGTGTCATTGCATGTGTGTTCTTTTCACAATCCACCTATGGATCCACAGTGTCATTGCATGTGTGTTCTTTTACTAACAACAACCAGTCATTTCATGTGTGTTCTTTTCACATACCACATATGGATCCACCGGTGTCATTGAAATGTGTGTTCTCTTCAGAGACCACACATGGATCCACCAGTGTCATTGCATGTGTGTTCTTTTTACTAACAACAACCAGAGTCATTGAAATGTGTGTTCTTTTCACATACCACCTATGGATCCACCAGTGTCATTGCATGTGTGTTCTTTTCACAATCCACCTATAGATCCACCAGTGTCATTGAATGCGTGTTCTTTTTACTAACAACCAGAGTCATTCCATCTGTGTTCTTTTCACATCCCACATATGGATCCACCAGTGTCATTGCATGTGTGTTCTTTTTACTAACAACAACCAGAGTCATTGAAATGTGTGTTCTCTTTAGAGACCACACATGGATCCTGATGTCATTGCATGTGTGTTCTTTTTACTAACAACAACCAGAGTCATTGAAATGTGTGTTCTCTTAACATACCACATATGGATCCACCAGTGTCATTGCATGTGTGTTCTTTTTACTAACAACAACCAGAGTCATTGAATGTGTGTTCTCTTTACTAACAACAACTAGAGTCATTGAAATGTATGTTCTCTTTAGATACCACAGATGGATCCACCAGTGTCATTGCATGTGTGTTCTTTTTACTAACAACAACTAGAGTCATTGAAATGTGTCTTCTCTTCAGAGACCACAGATGGATCCATCAGTGTCATTACATGTGTGTTCTTTTTACTAACAACAACTGGAGTCATTGCATGTGTGTTCTTTTCACATACCACATATGGATCCAGTAGTGTCATTGCATGTGTGCTCTTTTCACAATCCACCTATGGATCCACCAGTATCATTGCATGTGTGTTCTTTTTACTAACAACAACTGGATTCATTTCATGACTGTTCTTTTCAAATACCACATATGGATCCACCAGTGTCATTGAAATGTGTGTTCTCTTCAGAGACCACACATGGAACCACCAGTGTCATTGCATGTGTGTTCTTTTTACTAACAACAACCAGAGTCATTGCATGTGTGTTCTTTTCACATACCACATATGGATCCACTAGTGTCATTGCATGTGTTCTCTTTTCACAATCCACCTATGGATCCACCAGTGTCATTGCATGTGTGTTCTTTTTACTAACAACAACCAGAGTCATTGAAATGTGTGTTCTTTTCACATACCACCTATGGATCCACCAGTGTCATTGCATGTGTGTTCTTTTCACAATCCACCTATGGATCCACCAGTGTCATTGCATGTGTGTTCTTTTTACTAACAACAACGAGAGTCATTGCACGTGTGTTGTTTTCACATACCACATATGGATCCACCAGTGTCACTGCATGTGTGTTCTTTTCCCAATCCACCTGTGGATCCACCAGTGTCATTGCATGTGTGTTGTTTTTACTAACAACAACCAGAGTCATTGAAATGTGTGTTATTTTCACATACCACCTATGGATCCACCAGTGTCATTGCATGTGTGTTCTTTTCACAATCCACCTATGGATCCACCAGTGTCATTGCATGTGTGTTCTATTTACTAACAACAACTGGAGTCATTTCATGACTGTTCTTTTCACATACCACATATGGATCCACCAGTGTCATTGAAATGTGTGTTCTTTTCCCAATCCACCTATGGATCCACCAGTGTCATTGCATGTGTGTTCTTTTTACTAACAACAACTAGAGTCATTGAAATCTGTGTTCTTTTCACATACCACCTATGGATCCACCAGTGTCATTGCATGTGTGTTCTTTTCACAATCCACCTATGGATCCACCAGTGTCATTACATGTGTGTTCTTTTTACTAACAACAACCAGAGTCATTGCATGTGTGTTCTTTTCACATACCACATATGGATCCACCGGTGTCATTGAAATGTGTGTTCTCTTCAGAGACCACACATGGATCCACCAGTGTCATTGCATGTGTGTTCTTTTTACTAACAACAACCAGAGTCATTGAAATGTGTGTTCTTTTCACATACCACCTATGGATCCACCAGTGTCATTGCATGTGTGTTCTTTTCACAATCCACCTATGGATCCACCAGTGTCATTGCATGTGTGTTCTTTTTACTAACAACAACTAGAGTCATTTCATGTGTGTTCTTTTCACATACCACATATGGATCCACCAGTGTCATTGAAATGTGTGTTCTCTTCAGAGACCACACATGGATGCACCAGTGTCATTGCATGTGTGTTCTTTTTACTAACAAGAACTAGAGTCATTGCATGTGTGTTCTTTTCACATACCACATATGGATCCACCAGTGTCATTGCACGTGTGTTCTCTTTACTAACAACAACCCGAGTCATTGCACGTGTGTTGGTTTCACATACCACATATGGATCCACCAGTGTCATTGCATGTGTGTTCTTTTCCCAATCCACCTATGGATCCACCAGTGTCATTGCATGTGTGTTCTTTTTACTAACAACAAGAGTCATTGAAATGTGTGTTCTTTTCACATACCACCTATGGATCCACCAGTGTCATTGCATGTGTGTTCTTTTCACATACCACATATGGATCCACAAGTGTCATTGCATGTGTGTTCTTTTTACTAACAACAACTGGAGTCATTGCATGTGTGTTCTTTTCACATACCAAATATGGATCCACCAGTGTCATTGCATGTCTGTTCTTTTCACAATCCACCTATGGATCCACCAGTGTCATTGCATATGTGTTCTTTGTACTAACAACAACTGGAGTCATTTCATGACTGTTCTTTTCACATACCACATATGGATCCACCAGTGTCATTGAAATGTGTGTTCTCTTCAGAGACCACACATGGATCCACCAGTGTCATTGCATGTGTGTTCTTTTTACTAACAACAACCAGAGTCATTGCATGTGTGTTGTTTTCACATACCACATATGGATCCACCAGTGTCATTGCATGTGTGTTCTTTTCCCAATCCACCTATGGATCCACCAGTGTCATTGCATGTGTGTTCTTTTTACTAACAACAACCAGAGTCATTGAAATGTGTGTTCTTTTCACATACCACCTATGGATCCACCAGTGTCATTGCATGTGTGTTCTTTTCACAATCCACCTATGGATCCACCAGTGTCATTGCATGTGAGTTATATTACGAACAACTACCACAGTCATTTCATGACTGTTCTTTTCACATACCACATATGGATCCACCAGTGTCATTGAAATGTGTGTTCTCTTCAGAGACCACACATGGATGCACCAGTGTCATTGCATGTGTGTTCTTTTTACTAACAAGAACTAGAGTCATTGCATGTGTGTTCTTTTCACATACCACATATGGATCCACCAGTGTCATTGCATGCGTGTTCTTGTTACTAACAACAACCAGAGTCATTGCATGTGTGTTCTTTTCACATACCACATATGGATCCACCAGTGTCATTGCAGGTGTGTTCTTTTCCAATCCACCTATGGATCCACAGTGTCATTGCATGTGTGTTCTTTTACTAACAACAAGAAGAGTCATTGAAATGTGTGTTCTTTTCACATACCACCTATGGATCCACCAGTGTCATTGCATGTGTTCTTTTAAAATACCACATATGGATCCACAAGTGTCATTGCATGTGTGTTCTTTTTACTAACAACAAGCTGAGTCATTGCATGTGTGTTCTTTTCACATACCAAATATGGATCCACAGAGTCATTGCATGTGTGTTCTTTTCACAATCCACACATGGATCACCCAGTGTCATTGCATGTGTGTTCTGTTTAGTAACAACAACTGGAGTCATTGCATGTGTGTTCTTTTCACATACCACATATGGATCCACCGATGTCATTGAAATGTGTGTTCTCTTCAGAGACCACCTATGGATCCACCAGTGTCATTGCATGTGTGTTCTTTTTACTAACAACAAGCAGAGTCATTGCATGTGTGTTCTTTTTACATACCACATATGGATCCACCAGTGTCATTGCATGTGTGTTCTTTTCCCAATCCACCTATGGATCCACGAGTGTCATTGCATGTGTGTTCTTTTTACTAACAACAACCAGAGTCATTGAAATGTGTGTTCTTTTCACATACCACCTATGGATCCACCAGTGTCATTGCATGTGTGTTCTTTTCACAATCCACCTATGGATCCACCAGTGTCATTGCATGTGTGTTCTTTTTACTAACAACAACTGGAGTCATTTCATTTGTGTTCTTTTCACATACCACATACGGACCCACCTGTGTCATTGAAATGTGTGTTCTTTGAGAGACCACACATGGATCCACCAGTGTCATTTCATGTGTGTTCTTTTTACTAACAACAACCCTTGTCATTGAAATGTGTGTTCTTTTCACATACCACCTATGGATCCACCAGTGTCATTGCATGTGTGTTCTTTTCACAATCCACCTATGGATCCACCAGTGTCATTGCATGTGTGTTCTTTTTACTAACAACAACTAGAGTCATTGAAATGCGTGTTCTTTACACATACCACATATGGATCCACCAGTGTCATTGCATGTGTGTTCTTTTTACTAACAACAACACGAGTCATTGAATGTGTGTTCTCTTTACTAACAACAACTAGAGTCATTGAAATGTATGTTCTCTTTAGATACCACAGATGGATCCACCAGTGTCATTGCATGTGTGTTCTTTTTACTAACAACAACTAGAGTCATTGAAATGTGTCTTCTCTTTAGAGACCACAGATGGATCCATCAGTGTCATTACATGTGTGTTCTTTTTACTAACAAGAACTGGAGTCATTGCATGTGTGTTCTTTTCACATACCACATATGGATCCACTAGTGTCATTGCATGTGTGCTCTTTTCACAATCCACCTATGGATCCACCAGTGTCATTGCATGTGTGTTCTTTTTACTAACAACAACTAGATTCATTTCATGACTGTTCTTTTCACATACCACATATGGATCCACCAGTGTCATTGAAATGTGTGTTCTCTTCAGAGACCACACATGGATCCACCAGTGTCATTGCATGTGTGTTCTTTTTACTAACAACAACTGGAGTCATTGCATGTGTGTTCTTTTCACATACCACATATGGATCCACTAGTGTCATTGCATGTGTTCTCTTTTCACAATCCACCTATGGATCCACCAGTGTCATTGCATGTGTGTTCTTTTTACTAACAACAACCAGAGTCATTGAAATGTGTGTTCTTTTCACATACCACCTATGGATCCACCAGTGTCATTGCATGTGTGTTCTTTTCACAATCCACCTATGGATCCACCAGTGTCATTGCATGTGTGTTCTTTTTACTAACAACAACCAGAGTCATTGCATGTGTGTTGTTTTCACATACCACATATGGATCCACCAGTGTCATTGCATGTGTGTTCTTTTCCCAATCCACCTATGGATCCACCAGTGTCATTGCATGTGTGTTCTTTTTACTAACAACAACCAGAGTCATTGAAATGTGTGTTCTTTTCACATACCACCTATGGATCCACCAGTGTCATTGCATGTGTGTTCTTTTCACAATCCACCTATGGATCCACAGGTGTCATTGCATGTGTGTTCTTTTTACTAACAACAACTGAGTCATTTCATGTGTGTTCTTTTCACATACCACATATGGATCCACAGTGTCATTGAAATGTGTGTTCTTTTCCCAATCCACCTATGGATCCACCAGTGTCATTGCATGTGTGTTCTTTTTACTAACAACTAGAGTCATTGAAATGTGTCTTCTTTTTCACATACCACATATGGATCCACTACTTTCATTGCATGTGTGTTATTTTCACAATCCACCTATGGATCCACCAGTGTCATTGCATGTGTGTCCTTTTTACTAACAACAACCAGAGCCATTGCATGTGTGTTCTTTTCACATACCACATATGGATCCACGAGTGTCATTGAAATGTGTGTTCTCTTGAGAGACCACACATGGATCCACCAGTGTCATTGCATGTGTGTTCTTTTTACTAACAACAACCAGAGTCATTGAAATGTGTGTTCTTTTCACATACCACCTATGGATCCACCAGTGTCATTGCATGTGTGTTCTTTTCACATTCCACCTATGGATCCACCAGTGTCATTGCATGTGTGTTCTTTTTACTAACAACATGGAGTCATTTCATGGCTGTTCTTTTCACATACCACATATGGATCGAGAGTGTCATTGAAATGTGTGTTCTCTTGAGAGACCACACATGGATCCACCAGTGTCATTGCATGTGTGTTCTTTTTACTAACAACAACTAGAGTCATTGCATGTGTGTTCTTTTCACATACCACATATGGATCCACCAGTGTCATTGCATGTGTGTTCTTTTTACTAACAACAAAACGAGTCATTGCATGTTTGTTCTTTTAACATAAAACATATGAAACAAACAGTGTCATTGCATGTGTGTTCTTTTCCCAATCCACCTATAGATCCACCAGTGTCATTGCATGTGTGTTCTTTTTACTAACAACAAGAAGAGTCATTGAAATGTGTGTTCTTTTCACATACCACCTATGGATCGAACAGTGTCATTGCATGTGTGTTCTTTTCACATACCACATATGGATCCACAAGTGTCATTGCATGTGTGTTCTTTTTACTAACAACAACTGAGTCATTGAAATGTGTGTTCTTTTCACATACCACATATGGATCCACTAGTGTCATTGCATGTGTGTTCTTTTCACAATCCACCTATGGATCCACCAGTGTCATTGCATGTGTGTTCTTTTTACTAACAACAACTGGAGTCATTTCATGTGTGTTCTTTTCACATACCACATATGGATCCACTAGATTCATTGAAATGTGTGTTCTTTTCACAATCCACCTATGGATCCACCAGTGTCATTGCATGTGTGTTCTTTTTACTAACAACAACTGGAGTCATTTCATGTGTGTTGTTTTCACATACCACATATGGATCCACCAGTGTCATTGCATGTGTGTTCTTTTCCCAATCCACCTATGGATCCACCAGTGTCATTGCATGTGTGTTCTTTTTACTAACAACAACTGAGTCATTGAAATGTGTGTACTTTTCACATACCACCTATGGATCCACAGTGTCATTGCATGTGTGTTCTTTTCACAATCCACCTATGGATCCACAGTGTCATTGCATGTGTGTTCTTTTTACTAACAACAAGCTGAGTCATTTCATGTGTGTTCTTTTCACATACCACATATGGATCCACAGGTGTCATTGAAATGTGTGTTCTCTTGAGACCACATATGGATCCACTAGTGTCATTGCATGTGTGTTCTTTTTACTAACAACAACCAGAGTCATTGAAATGTGTGTTCTTTTCACATACCACCTATGGATCCACCAGTGTCATTGCATGTGTGTTCTTTTAACAATCCACATATAGATACACAAGTGTCATTGAATACGAGTTCTATTGACTAACAACCAGAGTAATTCCATCAGTGTACTGTTCACAGCCCACATATGGATCCACCAGTGTCATTGCATGTGTGTTCTTTTACTAACAACAACGAGTCATTGAAATGTGTGTTCTCTTTAGAGACCACACATGGATCCTGATGTCATTGCATGTGTGTTCTTTTTACTAACAACAACGAGTCATTGAAATGTCTGTTCTTTACACATACCACATATGGATCCACCAGTGTCATTGCATGTGTGTTCTTTTTACTAACAACAACTGGAGTCATTGAATGTGTGTTCTGTTAACAAACAACAACTAGAGTCATTGAAATGTTTGTTCTCTTGACATACCACACATGGATCCACCAGTGTCATTGCATGTGTGTTCTTTTTACTAACAACAACTAGAGTCATTGAAATGTGTGTTGTCTTCAGAGACCACAGATGGATCCACCAGTGTCATTACATGTGTGTTCTTTTTACTAACAACAACTGGAGTCATTGCATGTGTGTTCTTTTCACATACCACATATGGATCCACTAGTGTCATTGCATGTGTGCTCTTTTCACAATCCACCTATGGATCCACCAGTGTCATTGCATGTGTGTTCTTTTTACTAACAACAACTGGATTCATTTCATGTGTGTTCTTTTCACATACCACATATGGATCCACCAGTGTCATTGAAATGTGTGTTCTCTTATGAGACCACACATGGATCCACCAGTGTCATTGCATGTGTGTTCTTTTTACTAACAACAACTGGAGTCATTGCATGTGTGTTCTTTTCACATACCACATATGGATCCACTAGTGTCATTGCATCTGTTCTCTTTTCACAATCCACCTATGGATCCACACGGGTCATTGCATGTGTGTTCTTTTTAATAACAACAACCAGAGTTATTGAAATGTGTGTTCTTTTCACATACCACCTATGGATCCACAAGTGTCATTGCATGTGTGTTCTTTTCACAATCCACCTATGGATCCACCAGTGTCATTGCATGTGTGTTCTTTTTACTAACAACAACCAGAGTCATTGCACGTGTGTTCTTTTCACATACCACATATGGATCCACCAGTGTCATTGCATGTGTGTTCTTTTCCCAATCCACCTATGGATCCACCAGTGTCATTGCATGTGTGTTCTTTTTACTAACAACAACGAGTCATTGAAATGTGTGTTCTTTTCACATACCACCTATGGATCCACAGTGTCATTGCATGTGTGTTCTTTTCACAATCCACCTATGGATCCACAGTGTCATTGCATGTGTGTTCTTTTTACTAACAACAACTTGAGTCATTGCATGTGTGTTCTTTTCACATACCACATATGGATCCACCAGTGTCATTGAAATGTGTGTTCTTTTCCCAATCCACCTATGGATCCACCAGTGTCATTGCATGTGTGTTCTTTTTACTAACAACAACCAGAGTCATTGAAATGTGTTCTTTTCACATACCACATATGGATCCACCAGTGTCATTGCATGTGTGTTCTTTCACAATCCACCTATGGATCCACCAGTGTCATTGCGTGTGTGTTCTTGTTACTAACAACAACTAGAGTCATTTCATGACTGTTCTTTTCACATACCACAAATGGATCCACCAGTGTCATTGCATGTGTGTTCTTTTTAGTAACAACACCTGAAGTCATTGCATGTGTGTTCTTTTCACATACCACATATGGATCCACTAGTGTCATTGCATGTGTGTTCTTTTCACAATCCACCTATGGATCCACAAGTGTCATTGCATGTGTGTTCTTTTTACTAACAACAAAATGAGTCATTTCATGAGTTCTTTTCACATACCACATATGGATCCACAGTGTCATTGCATGTGTGTTCTTTTCAGAGACCACCTATGGATCCTGAGTGTCATTGCATGTGTGTTCTTTTTACTAACAACCAGAGTCATTGCACGTGTGTTCTTTTCACATACCACATATGGATCCACCAGTGTCATTGCATGTGTGTTCTTTTCCCAATCCACCTATGGATCCACCAGTGTCATTGCATGTGTGTTCTTTTTACTAACAACCAGAGTCATTGAAATGTGTGTTCTTTTCACATACCACCTATGGATCCACTAGTGTCATTGCATGTCTGTTCTTTTCACAATACAACTATGGATCCACAGTGTCATTGCATGTGTGTTCTTTTTACTAACAACAACTGAGTCATTTCATGTTGTTCTTTTCACATACCACATATGGATCCACAGTGTCATTGAAATGTGTGTTCTCTTTAGAGACCACACATGGATCCACAGTGTCATTGCATGTGTGTTCTTTTTACTAACAACAACGAGTCATTGAAATGTGTGTTCTTTTCACATACCACCTATGGATCCACAGTGTCATTGCATGTGTGTTCTTTTCACAATCCACCTATGGATCCACAGTGTCATTGAATGTGTGTTCTTTTTACTAACAACTTGAGTCATTCCATGTGTTCTTTTCACATCCACATATGGATCCACAGTGTCATTGCATGTGTGTTCTTTTTACTAACAACAACGAGTCATTGAAATGTGTGTTCTCTTTAGAGACCACACATGGATCCTGATGTCATTGCATGTGTGTTCTTTTTACTAACAACAACGAGTCATTGAAATGTGTGTTCTTTACACATACCACATATGGATCCACAGTGTCATTGCATGTGTGTTCTTTTTACTAACAACAACCAGAGTCATTGCATGTGTGTTCTCTTAACAAACAACAACCAGAGACAAACAAAATTGTGTTCTCGTTAGATACCACACATGGATCCACACGTGTCATTGCAGGTGTGGTCTTATTACTAACAACAACTACATTCATTGAAATGTGTCTTCTCTTCAGAGACCACAGATGGATCCACGAGTGTCATTACATGTGTGTTCTTTTTACTAACAACAACTGGAGTCATTGCATGTGTGTTCTTTTCACATACCACATATGGATCCACTAGTGTCATTGCATGTGTGCTCTTTTCACAATCCACCTATGGATCCACATGTGTCATTGCATGTGTGTTCTTTTTACTAACAACAACTAGAGTCATTTCAGGACTGTTCTTTTCACATACCACATATGGATCCACAGTGTCATTGAAATGTGTGTTCTCTTGAGACCACACATGGATCCACCAGTGTCATTGCATGTGTGTTCTTTTTACTAACAACAACTGGAGTCATTGCATGTGTGTTCTTTTCACATACCACATATGGATCCACCAGTGTCATTGCATGTGTGCTCTTTTCACAATCCACCTATGGATCCACAGGTGTCATTGCATGTGTGTTCTTTTTACTAACAACAACCAGAGTCATTGAAATGTGTGTTCTTTTCACATACCACCTATGGATCCACCAGTGTCATTGCATGTGTGTTCTTTTCACAATCCACCTATGGATCCACCAGTGTCATTGCATGTGTGTTCTTTTTACTAACAACAACGAGTCATTGCATGTGTTGTTTTCACATACCACATATGGATCCACAGTGTCATTGCATGTGTGTTCTTTTCCCAATCCACCTATGGATCCACAGTGTCATTGCATGTGTGTTCTTTTTACTAACAACAACGAGTCATTGAAATGTGTGTTCTTTTCACATACCACCTATGGATCCACAGTGTCATTGCATGTGTGTTCTTTTCACAATCCACCTATGGATCCACAGTGTCATTGCATGTGTGTTCTTTTTACTAACAACAACTGAGTCATTTCATGTCTGTTCTTTTCACATACCACATATGGATCCAACAGTGTCATTGTAATGTGTGTTCTTTTCCCAATCCACCTATGGATCCACCAGTGTCATTGCATGTGTGTTCTTTTTACTAACAACAACTAGAGTCATTGAAATGTGTGTTCTTTTCACATACCACCTATGGATCCACCAGTGTCATTGCATGTGTGTTCTTTTCACAATCCACCTATGGATCCACCAGTGTCATTGCATGTGTGTTCTTTTTACTAACAACAACTGGAGTCATTTCATGTGTGTTCTTTTCACATACCACATATGGATCCACTCGTGTCGTTGATATGTGTGTTCTCTTGAGAGACACCACATGGATCCTGATGTCATTGCATGTGTGTTCTTTTTACTAACAACAACGAGTCATTGAAATGTGTGTTCTTTTCACATACCACCTATGGATCCACAGTGTCATTGCATGTGTGTTCTTTTCACAATCCACCTATGGATCCACAGTGTCATTGCATGTGTTCTTTTTACTAACAACAACAGAGTCATTCCATGTGTTCTTTAGACATACCACATATGGATCCACCAGTGTCATTGCATGTGTGTTCTTTTTACTAACAACAACCAGAGTCATTGAAATGTGTGTTCTTTTCACATACCACATATGGATCCACCAGTGTCATTGCATGTGTGTTCTTTTTACTAACAACAACCAGAGTCATTGAATGTGTGTTCTCTTTACTAACAACAACTAGAGTCATTGAAATGTGTGTTCTCTTTAGATACCACACATGGATCCACCAGTGTCATTGCATGTGTGTTCTTTTTACTAACAACAACTAGAGTCATTGAAATGTGTGTTCTCTTGAGAGACCACACATGGATCCACCAGTGTCATTGCATGTGTGTTCTTTTTACTAACAACAACTGGAGTCATTGCATGTGTGTTCTTTTCACATACCACATATGGATCCACTAGTGTCATTGCATGTGTGTTCTTTTCACAATCCACCTATGGATCCACCAGTGTCATTGCATGTGTGTTCTTTTTACTAACAACAACTGGAGTCATTTCATGACTGTTCTTTTCACATACCACATATGGATCCACCAGTGTCATTGCATTTGTATTCTTTTCACAATCCACCTATGGATCCACCAGATGGATCCACCAGTGTCATTGCATGTGTGTTCTTTTTACTAACAACAACTGGAGTCATTGCATGTGTGTTCTTTTCACATACCACATATGGATCCACTAGTGTCATTGCATGTGTGATCTTTACACAATCCACCTATGGATCCACCAGTGTCATTGCATGTGTGTTGTTTTTACTAAGAACAACCAGAGTCATTGAAATTTGTGTTCTTTTCACATACCACCTATGGATCCACCAGTGTCATTGCATGTGTGTTCTTTTCACAATCCACCTATGGATCCACCAGTGTCATTGCATGTGTGTTCTTTTTACTAACAACAACCAGAGTCATTGCATGTGTGTTCTTTTCACATACCACATATGGATCCACCAGTGTCATTGCATGTGTGTTCTTTTCACAATCCACCTATGGATCCACCAGTGTCATTGCATGTGTGTTCTTTTTACTAACAACAACTTGAGTCATTGAAATGTGTGTTCTTTTCACATACCACATATGGATCCACCAGTGTCATTGCATGTGTGTTCTTTTCACAATCCACCTATGGATCCACCAGTGTCATTGCATGTGTGTTCTTTTTACTAACAACAACTTGAGTCATTTCATGTGTGTTCTTTTCACATACCACATATGGATCCACCAGTGTCATTGCATGTGTGTTCTTTTCACAATCCACCTATGGATCCACAGTGTCATTGCATGTGTGTTCTTTTTACTAACAACAACTAGAGTCATTGAAATGTGTGTTCTTTTCACATACCACCTATGGATCCACCAGTGTCATTGCATGTGTGTTCTTTTCACAATCCACCTATGGATCCACCAGTGTCATTGCATGTGTGTTCTTTTTACTAACAACAACTGCAGTCATTTCATGTGTGTTCTTTTAACATACAACATATGGATACACAAGTGTCATTGCAATGTGTGTTCTTTTCCAATCCACCTATGGATCCACAGTGTCATTGCATGTGTGTTCTTTTTTACTAACAACAACTGAGTCATTGAAATGTGTGTTCTTTTCACATACCACATATGGATCCACCAGTGTCATTGCATGTGTGTTCTCTTTTCAGATCCACCTATGGATCCACAGTGTCATTGCATGTGTGTTCTTTTTACTAACAACAACGAGTCATTGAAATGTGTTCTTTTCCAATACCACATATGGATCCACCAGTGTCATTGCATGTGTGTTCTCTTCAGAGACCACCTATGGATCCACCAGTGTCATTGCATGTGTGTTCTTTTTACTAACAACAACTAGAGTCATTGAAATGTGTGTTCTTTTCACATACCACATATGGATCCACCAGTGTCATTGCATGTGTGTTCTCTTTAGAGACCACACATGGATCCACCAGTGTCATTGCATGTGTGTTTTTTTACTAACAACAACCAGAGTCATTGAAATGTGTGTTCTTTTCACATACCACCTATGGATCCACCAGTGTCATTGCATGTGTGTTCTTTTTACTAACAACAACAG
Source organism: Avena insularis (assembly GCA_023614405.1). Taxonomy (NCBI): domain Eukaryota; kingdom Viridiplantae; phylum Streptophyta; class Magnoliopsida; order Poales; family Poaceae; genus Avena; species Avena insularis. Next base: position 1,012,581 of record JAJUPC010000067.1, on the reverse strand, counting down.
TGTCATTGCATGTGTGTTCTTTTCACATACCACATATGGATCCACCAGGTTCATTGTATTGTGTGTTCTCTTCAGATACCACACATGGATCCACCAGTGTCATTGCATGTGTGTTCATTTTACTAACAACAACCTGAGTCATTGCATGTGTGTTCTTTTCAGATACCACATATGGATCCACCAGTGTCATTGCATGTGTGCTCTTTTCACAATCCACCTATGGATCCACTAGTGTCATTGCATGTGTGTTCCTTTTTTACTAACAATAACCAGAGTCATTTCATGTGTTCTTTTCACATACCAATGTATCCACCAGTGTCATTGAATGTGTGTTCTCTTTAGAGACCACACATGGATCCACCAGTGTCATTGCATGTGTGTTCTTTTTACTAACAACAACTGGAGTCATTGCATGTGTGTTCTTTTCACATACCACATATGGATCCACTACTGTCATTGCATGTGTGCTCTTTTCACAATCCACCTATGGATCCACAAGAGTCATTGCATTGCATGTGTTCTTTTCACAATCCACTATGGATCCACAGTGTCATTGCATGTGTGTTCTTTTTACATACAACCAGAGTCACTGCATGTGTGCTCTTTTCACAATCCACCTATGGATCCACCAGTGTCATTGCATATGTGTTCTTTTTACTAACAAGAACTGGAGTCATTTCATGACTATTCTTTTGACATACCACATATGGATCCACCAGTGTCATTGAAATGTGTGTTCTCTTCAGAGACCACACAATGATCCACCGGTGTCATTGCATGTGTGTTCTTTTTACTAACTGGAGTCATTGCATGTGTGTTCTTTTCACATACCACATATGGATCCATTAGTGTCATTGCATGTGTGCTCTTTTCACAATCCACCTATGGATCCACCAGTGTCATTGCATGTGTGTTATTTTACTAACAACAACCAGAGTCATTGAAATGTGTGTTCTTTTCACATACCACCTATGGATCCACCAGTGTCATTGCATGTGTGTTCTTTTAACAATCCACCACTGGATCCACAGGAGTCATTGGATGGGTGTTCATTTTACTAACAACAAAGAGTGTCATTGCATGTGGGTTCTTTTAACATACCACATATGGATCCACCCGTGTCATTGCATGTGTGTTCTTTTCCCAATCCACCTATGGATCCACCAGTGTCATTGCATGTGTGTTCTTTTTACTAACAACAACCAGAGTCATTGAAATGTGTGTTCTTTTCACATACCACCTATGGATCCACCAGTGTCATTGCATGTGTGTTCTTTTCACAATCCACCTATGGATCCACGATTGGCATTGCATGTGTGTTCTTTTTACTAACAACAACTGGAGTCATTTCATGACTTTTCTTTTCACATACCACATATGGATCCACCAGTGTCATTGAAATGTGTGTTCTTTTCCCAATCCACCTATGGATCCACCAGTGTCATTGCATGTGTGTTCTTTTTACTAACAACAACTAGAGTCATTGAAATCTGTGTTCTTTTCACATACCACCTATGGATCCACCAGTGTCATTGCATGTGTGTTCTTTTCATAATCCACCTATGGATCCACCGGTGTCATTGCATGTGTGTTCTTTTCACTAACAACAACTGGAGTCATTTCATGTGTGTTCTTTTCACATACCACATATGGATCCACCAGTGTCATTGAAATGTGTGTTCTCTTGAGAGACCACACATGGATCCACCAGTGTCATTGCATGTGTGTTCTTTTTACTAACAACAACCAGAGTCATTGAAATGTGTGTTCTTTTCACATACCACCTATGGATCCACCAGTGTCATTGCATGTGTGTTCTTTTCACAATCCACCTATGGATCCACAGGTGTCATTGCATGTGTGTTCTTTTTACTAACAACAACTAGAGTCATTTCATGTGTTCTTTTCACATACCGCATATGGATCCACCAGTGTCATTGAAATGTGTGTTCTCTTGAGACCACACATGGATCCACAGATGTCATTGCATGTGTGTTCTTTTTACTAACAACAACCAGAGTCATTGAAATGTGTGTTCTTTTCACATACCACATATGGATCCACAGTGTCATTGCATGTGTGTTCTTTTCACAATCCACCTATGGATCCACCAGTGTCATTGCATGTGTGTTCTTTTTACTAACAACAACTGAGTCATTTCATGGTGTTCTTTTCACATACCACATATGGATCCACAGTGTCATTGAAATGTGTGTTCTCTTGAGACACATATGGATCCACCAGTGTCATTGCATATGTGCAATTTTTACTAAGAACAACTAGTGTCATTGCATGTGTGTTCTTTTCACATACCACAACTAGTGTCATTGCATGTGTTCTCTTTTCACAATCCACCTATGGATCCACTAGTGTCATTGCATGTGTGTTCTTTTCACTAACAACAACCAGAGTCATTGAAATGTGTGTTCTTTTCACATACCACCTATGGATCCACTAGTGTCATTGCATGTGTGTTCTTTTCACAATCCACCTATGGATCCACCAGTGTCATTGCATGTGTGTTCTTTTTACTAACAACAACCAGAGTCATTGCATGTGTGTTCTTTTCACATACCACATATGGATCCACCAGTGTCATTGCATGTGTGTTCTTTTCCCAATCCACCTATGGATCCACTAGTGTCATTGCATGTGTGTTCTTTTTACTAACAAAACACAAAGTCATTGAAATGTGTGTTCTTTTCACATACCACCTATGGATCCACCAGTGTCATTGCATGTGTGTTCTTTTCACAATCCACCTATGGATCCACCAGTGTCATTGCATGTGTGTTCTCTTTACTAACAACAACTAGAGTCATTTCATGACTGTTCTTTTCACATACCACATATGGATCCACCGGTGTCATTGAAATGTGTGTTCTCTTCAGAGACCACACATGGATCCACCAGTGTCATTGCATGTGTGTTCTTTTTACTAACAACAACCAGAGTCATTGAAATGTGTGTTCTTTTCACATACCACCTATGGATCCACTAGTGTCATTGCATGTGTGTTCTTTTCACAATCCACCTATGGATCCACCCGTGTCATTGAATGTGTGTTCTTTTTACTAACAACAACCAGAGTCATTCCATCTGTGTTCTTTTCACATACCACATATGGATCCACCAGTGTCATTGCATGTGTGTTCTTTTTACTAACAACAACCAGAGTCATTGAAATGTGTGTTCTCTTTAGAGACCACACATGGATCCACCAGTGTCATTGCATGTGTGTTCTTTTTACTAACAACAACCAGAGTCATTGAAATGTGTGTTCTTTACACATACCACATATGGATCCACCAGTGTCATTGCATGTGTGTTCTTTTTACTAACAACAACCAGAGTCATTGAATGTGTGTTCTCTTTACTAACAACAACTAGAGTCATTGAAATGTATGTTCTCTTTAGATACCACACATGGATCCACCAGTGTCATTGCATGTGTGTTCTTTTTACTAACAACTAGAGTCATTGAAATGTGTGTTCTCTTGAGAGACCACACATGGATCCACCAGTGTCATTGCATGTGTGTTCTTTTTACTAACAACAACTGGAGTCATTGCATGTGTGTTCTTTTCACATACCACATATGGATCCACTAGTGTCATTGCATGTGTGTTCTTTTCACAATCCACCTATGGATCCACCAGTGTCATTGCATGTGTGTTCTTTTTACTAACAACAACTGGAGTCATTTCATGACTGTTCTTTTCACATACCACATATGGATCCACCAGTGTCATTGAAATGTGTGTTCTCTTGAGAGACCACACATGGATCCACCAGTGTCATTGCATGTGTGTTCTTTTTACTAACAACAACTGGAGTCATTGCATGTGTGTTCTTTTCACATACCACATATGGATCCACTAGTGTCATTGCATGTGTTCTCTTTTCACAATCCACCTATGGATCCACCAGTGTCATTGCATGTGTGTTCTTTTTACTAACAACAACCAGAGTCATTGAAATGTGTGTTCTTTTCACATACCACCTATGGATCCACTAGTGTCATTGCATGTGTGTTCTTTTCACAATCCACCTATGGATCCACCAGTGTCATTGCATGTGTGTTCTTTTTACTAACAACAACCAGAGTCATTGCATGTGTGTTGTTTTCACATACCACATATGGATCCACCAGTGTCATTGCATGTGTGTTCTTTTCCCAATCCACCTATGGATCCACCAGTGTCATTGCATGTGTGTTCTTTTTACTAACAACAACCAGAGTCATTGAAATGTGTGTTCTTTTCACATACCACCTATGGATCCACCAGTGTCATTGCATGTGTGTTCTTTTCACAATCCACCTATGGATCCACCAGTGTCATTGCATGTGTGTTCTTTTTACTAACAACAACTGGAGTCATTTCATGACTGTTCTTTTCACATACCACATATGGATCCACCAGTGTCATTGAAATGTGTGTTCTCTTCAGAGACCACACATGGATCCTGATGTCATTGCATGTGTGTTCTTTTTACTAACAACAACCAGAGTCATTGAAATGTGTGTTCTTTTCACATACCACCTATGGATCCACCAGTGTCATTGCATGTGTGTTCTTTTCACAATCCACCTATGGATCCACCAGTGTCATTGAATGTGTGTTCTTTTTACTAACAACAACCAGAGTCATTCCATCTGTGTTCTTTTCACATACCACATATGGATCCACCAGTGTCATTGCATGTGTGTTCTTTTTACTAACAACAACCAGAGTCATTGAAATGTGTGTTCTCTTTAGAGACCACACATGGATCCTGATGTCATTGCATGTGTGTTCTTTTTACTAACAACAACCAGAGTCATTGAAATGTGTGTTCTTTACACATACCACATATGGATCCACCAGTGTCATTGCATGTGTGTTCTTTTTACTAACAACAACCAGAGTCATTGAATGTGTGTTCTCTTTACTAACAACAACTAGAGTCATTGAAATGTATGTTCTCTTTAGATACCACACATGGATCCACCAGTGTCATTGCATGTGTGTTCTTTTTACTAACAACAACTAGAGTCATTGAAATGTGTGTTCTCTTCAGAGACCACAGATGGATCCACCAGTGTCATTACATGTGTGTTCTTTTTACTAACAACAACTAGAGTCATTGCATGTGTGTTCTTTTCACATACCACATATGGATCCACTAGTGTCATTGCATGTGTGCTCTTTTCACAATCCACCTATGGATCCACTAGTATCATTGCATGTGTGTTCTTTTTACTAACAACAACTTGATTCATTTCATGACTGTTCTTTTCACATACCACATATGGATCCACCAGTGTCATTGAAATGTGTGTTCTCTTTAGAGACCACACATGGATCCACCAGTGTCATTGCATGTGTGTTCTTTTTACTAACAACAACTGGAGTCATTGCATGTGTGTTCTTTTCACATACCACATATGGATCCACTAGTGTCATTGCATGTGTTCTCTTTTCACAATCCACCTATGGATCCACCAGTGTCATTGCATGTGTGTTCTTTTTACTAACAACAACCAGAGTCATTGAAATGTGTGTTCTCTTCACATACCACCTATGGATCCACCAGTGTCATTGCATGTGTGTTCTTTTCACAATCCACCTATGGATCCACCAGTGTCATTGCATGTGTGTTCTTTTTACTAACAACAACCAGAGTCATTGCATGTGTGTTGTTTTCACATACCACATATGGATCCACTAGTGTCATTGCATGTATGTTCTTTTCACAATCCACATATGGATCCACCAGTGTCATTGCATGTGTGTTCATTTTACTAACAACAACCAGTCATTGAAATGTGTGTTCTTTTCACATACCACCTATGGATCCACCAGTGTCATTGCATGTGTGTTCTTTTCACAATCCACCTATGGATCCACCAGTGTCATTGCATGTGTGTTCTTTTTACTAACAACAACTGGAGTCATTTCATGACTGTTCTTTTCACATACCACATATGGATCCACAAGTGTCATTGAAATGTGTGTTCTCTTCAGAGACCACACATGGATCCTGATGTCATTGCATGTGTGTTCTTTTACTAACAACAACCAGAGTCATTGAAATGTGTGTTCTTTTCACATACCACCTATGGATCCACCAGTGTCATTGCATGTGTTCTTTTCACAATCCACCTATGGATCACCGGTGTCATTGATTGTGTGTTCTTTTTACTAACAACAACCAGAGTCATTCCATCTGTGTTCTTTTCACATACCACATATGGATCCACCAGTGTCATTGCATGTGTGTTCTTTTTACTAACAACAACCAGAGTCATTGAAATGTGTGTTCTCTTTAGAGACCACACATGGATCCACCAGTGTCATTGCATGTGTGTTCTTTTTACTAACAACAACCAGAGTCATTGAAATGTGTGTTCTTTACACATACCACATATGGATCCACCAGTGTCATTGCATGTGTGTTCTTTTTACTAACAACAACCAGAGTCATTGAATGTGTGTTCTCTTTACTAACAACAACTAGAGTCATTGAAATGTATGTTCTCTTTAGATACCACACATGGATCCACCAGTGTCATTGCATGTGTGTTCTTTTTACTAACAACAACTAGAGTCATTGAAATGTGTGTTCTCTTCAGAGACCACAGATGGATCCACCAGTGTCATTACATGTGTGTTCTTTTTACTAACAACAAATGGAGTCATTGCATGTGTGTTCTTTTCACATACCACATATGGATCGACTAGTGTCATTGCATGTGTGCTCTTTTCACAATCCACCTATGGATCCACCAGTATCATTGCATGTGTGTTCTTTTTACTAACAACAACTGGATTCATTTCATGACTGTTCTTTTCACATACCACATATGGATCCACCAGTGTCATTGAAATGTGTGTTCTCTTCAGAGACCACACATGGATCCACCAGTGTCATTGCATGTGTGTTCTTTTTACTAACAACAACTGGAGTCATTGCATGTGTGTTCTTTTCACATACCACATATGGATCCACTAGTGTCATTGCATGTGTTCTCTTTTCACAATCCACCTATGGATCCACCAGTGTCATTGCATGTGTGTTCTTTTTACTAACAACAACCAGAGTCATTGAAATGTGTGTTCTTTTCACATACCACCTATGGATCCACTAGTGTCATTGCATGTGTGTTATTTTCACAATCCACCTATGGATCCACCAGTGTCATTGCATGTGTGTTCATTTTACTAACAACAACCAGAGTCATTGCATGTGTGTTCTTTTCACATACCACATATGGATCCACCAGTGTCATTGCATGTGTGTTCTTTTCCCAATCCACCTATGGATCCTACTGTGTCATTGCATGTGTGTTCTTTTTACTAACAACAACCAGAGTCATTGAAATGTGTGTTCTTTTCACATACCACCTATGGATCCACCAGTGTCATTGCATGTGTGTTCTTTTCACAATCCACCTATGGATCCACCAGTGTCATTGCATGTGTGTTCTTTTTACTAACAACAACTAGAGTCATTTCATGACTGTTCTTTTCACATACCACATATGGATCCACCAGTGTCATTGAAATGTGTGTTCTCTTCAGAGACCACACATGGATCCACCAGTGTCATTGCATGTGTGTTCTTTTTACTAACAACAACTGGAGTCATTGCATGTGTGTTCTTTTCACATACCACATATGGATCCACTAGTGTCATTGCATGTGTTCTCTTTTCACAATCCACCTATGGATCCACCAGTGTCATTGCATGTGTGTTCTTTTTACTAACAACAACCAGAGTCATTGAAATATGTGTGTTCTTTTCACATACCACCTATGGATCGACCAGTGTCATTGCATGTGTGTTCTTTTCACAATCCACATATGGATCCCCCAGTGTCATTGCATGTGTGTTCTTTTTACTAACAACAAGCAGAGTCATTGCATGTGTGTTATTTTCACATCCCACATATGGATCCACCAGTGTCATTGCATGTGTGTTCTTTTCCCAATCCACCTATGGATCCACGAGTGTCATTGCATGTGTGTTCTTTTTACTAACAACAACCAGAGTCATTGAAATGTGTGTTCTTTTCACATACCACCTATGGATCCACCAGTGTCATTGCATGTGTGTTCTTTTCACAATCCACCTATGGATCCCCAGTGTCATTGCATGTGTGTTCTTTTTACTAACAACAACCAGAGTCATTGCATGTGTGTTGTTTTCACATACCACATATGGATCCACCAGTGTCATTGAAATGTGTGTTCTCTTCAGAGACCACACATGGAACCACCAGTGTCATTGCATGTGTGTTATTTTTACTAACAACAATCAGAGTCATTGAAATGTGTGTTCTTTTCACATACCACCTATGGATCCACCAGTGTCATTGCATGTGTGTACTTTTCACGATCCACCTATGGATCCACCAGTGTCATTGCATGTTTGTTCTTTTTACTAACAACAACTAGAGTCATTTCATGACTGTTCTTTTCACATACCACATATGGATCCACCAGTGTCATTGAAATGTGTGTTCTCTTCAGAGACCACACATGGATCCACCAGTGTCATTGCATGTGTGTTCTTTTTACTAACATCAACCAGAGTCATTGAAATGTGTGTTCTTTTCACATACCACCTATGGATCCACCAGTGTCATTGCATGTGTGTTCTTTTCACAATCCACCTATAGATCACCAGTGTCACTGAATGCGTGTTCTTTTTACTAACAACAACCGGAGTCATTCCATCTGTGTTCTTTTCACAACCCACACATAGATCCACCAGAGTGTCATTGCATGTGTGTTCTTTTTACTAACAACAACCAGAGTCATTGAAATGTGTGTTCTCTTTAGAGACCACACATGGATCCACCAGTGTCATTGCATGTGTGTTCTTTTTACTAACAACAACCAGAGTCATTGAAATGTGTGTTCTTTTCACATACCACATATGGATCCACCAGTGTCATTGCATGTGTGTTCTTTTTACTAACAACAACCAGAGTCATTGAATGTGTGTTCTCTTTACTAACAACAACTAGAGTCATTGAAATGTATGTTCTCTTTAGATACCACACATGGATCCACCAGTGTCATTGCATGTGTGTTCTTTTTACTAACAACAACTAGAGTCATTGAAATGTGTGTTCTCTTCAGAGACCACAGATGGATCCACCAGTGTCATTACATGTGTGTTCTTTTTACTAACAACAACTGGAGTCATTGCATGTGTGTTCTTTTCACATACCACATATGGATCCACTAGTGTCATTGCATGTGTGCTCTTTTCACAATCCACCTATGGATCCACCAGTATCATTGCATGTGTGTTCTTTTTACTAACAACAACTGGATTCATTTCATGACTGTTCTTTTCACATACCACATATGGATACAAAAGTGTCATTGAAATGTGTGTTCTCTTCAGAGACCACACATGGATCCACCAGTGTCATTGCATGTGTGTTCTTTTTACTAACAACAACTGGAGTCATTGCATGTGTGTTCTTTTCACATACCACATATGGATCCACTAGTGTCATTGCATGTGTTCTCTTTTCACAATCCACCTATGGATCCACCAGTGTCATTGCATGTGTGTTCTTTTTACTAACAACAACCAGAGTCATTGAAATGTGTGTTCTTTTCACATACCACCTATGGATCCACTAGTGTCATTGCATGTGTGTTCTTTTCACAATCCAACTATGGATCCACCAGTGTCATTGCATGTGTGTTCTTTTTGCTAACAACAACCAGAGTCATTGCATGTGTGTTGTTTTCACATACCACATATGGATCCACCAGTGTCATTGCATGTGTGTTCTTTTCCCAATCCACCTATGGATCCACGAGTGTCATTGCATGTGTGTTCTTTTTACTAACAACAACCAGAGTCATTCAAATGTGTGTTCTTTTCACATACCACCTATGGATCCACCAGTGTCATTGCATGTGTGTTCTTTTCACAATCCACCTATGGATCCACCAGTGTCATTGCATGTGTGTTCTTTTTACTAACAACAACTGGAGTCATTTCATGACTGTTCTTTTCACATACCACATATGGATCCACCAGTGTCATTGAAATGTGTGTTCTCTTCAGAGACCACACATGGATCCACCAGTGTCATTGCATGTGTGTTCTTTTTACTAACATCAACCAGAGTCATTGAAATGTGTGTTCTTTTCACATACCACCTATGGATCCACCAGTGTCATTGCATGTGTGTTCTTTTCACAATCCACCTATAGATCACCAGTGTCACTGAATGCGTGTTCTTTTTACTAACAACAACCAGAGTCATTCCATCTGTGTTCTTTTCACATCCCACATATGGATCCACCAGTGTCATTGCATGTGTATTCTTTTTACTAACAACAACCAGAGTCATTGAAATGTGTGTTCTCTTTAGAGAGCACACATGGATCCACCAGTGTCATTGCATGTGTGTTCTTTTTACTAACAACAACCAGAGTCATTGAAATGTGTGTTCTTTACACATACCACATATGGATCCACCAGTGTCATTGCATGTGTGTTCTTCTTACTAACAACAACCAGAGTCATTGAATGTGTGTTCTCTTTACTAACAACAACTAGAGTCATTGAAATGTGTGTTCTCTTCAGAGACCACAGATGGATCCACCAGTGTCATTACATGTGTGTTCTTTTTACTAACAACAACTAGAGTCATTGAAATGTGTGTTCTCTTCAGAGACCACAGATGGATCCACCAGTGTCATTACATGTGTGTTCTTTTTACTAACAACAACTGGAGTCATTGCATGTGTGTTCTTTTCACATACCACATATGGATCGACTAGTGTCATTGCATGTGTGCTCTTTTCATAATCCACCTATGGATCCACCAGTGTCATTGCATGTGTGTTCTTTTTACTAACAACAACTGGATTCATTTCATGTGTGTTCTTTTCACATACCACATATGGATCCACTAGTGTCATTGAAATGTGTGTTCTCTTCAGAGACCACACATGGATCCACCAGTGTCATTGCATGTGTGTTCTTTTTACTAACAACAACTGGAGTCATTGCATGTGTGTTCTTTTCACATACCACATATGGATCCACTAGTGTCATTGCATGTGTTCTCTTTTCACAATCCACCTATGGATCCACCAGTGTCATTGCATGTGTGTTCTTTTACTAACAACAACGAGTCATTGAAATGTGTGTTCTTTTCACATACCACCTATGGATCCACAGGTGTCATTGCATGTGTGTTCTTTTCGCAATCCACCTATGGATCCACCAGTGTCATTGCATGTGTGTTCTTTTTACTAACAACAACAGAGTCATTGCATGTGTGTTCTTTTCACAATCCACCTATGGATCCACCAGTGTCATTGCATGTGTGTTCTTTTTACTAACAACAACCAGAGTCATTGCATGTGTGTTGTTTTCACATACCACATATGGATCCACCAGTGTCATTGCATGTGTGTTCTTTTCCCAATCCACCTATGGATCCACCAGTGTCATTGCATGTGTGTTCTTTTTACTAACAACAACCAGAGTCATTAAAATGTGTGTTCTTTTCACATACCACCTATGGATCCACCAGTGTCATTGCATGTGTGTTCTTTTCACAATCCACCTATGGATCCACCAGTGTCATTGAAATGTGTGTTTTTTACTAACAATAACTGGAGTCATTTCATGTGTGTTCTTTTCACATACCACATATGGATCCACCAGTGTCATTGAAATGTGTGTTCTCTTTAGAGACCACACATGGATCCACCAGTGTTATTGCATGTGTGTTCTTTTTACTAACAACAACCAGAGTCATTGAAATGTGTGTTCTTTTCACATACCACCTATGGATCCACCAGTGTCATTGCATGTGTGTTCTTTTCACAATCCACCTATGGATCCACCAGTGTCATTGTATGTGTGTTCTTTTTACTAACAACAATGTGAGTCATTTCATGACTGTTCTTTTCACATACCACATATGGATCCACTAGTGTCATTGAAATGTGTGTTCTCTTCAGAGACCACACATGGATCCACCAGTGTCATTGCATGTGTGTTCTTCTTAGTAACAACAACCAGAGTCATTGAAATGTGTGTTCTCTTTAGAGACCACACATGGATCCACCAGTGTCATTGCATGTGTGTTCTTTTTACTAACAACAACCAGAGTCATTGAAATGTGTGTTCTTTACACATACCACATATGGATCCACCAGTGTCATTGCATGTGTGTTCTTTTTACTAACAACAACCAGAGTCATTGAATGTGTGTTCTCTTTACTAACAACAACTAGAGTCATTGAAATGTATGTTCTCTTTAGATACCACACATGGATCCACCAGTGTCATTGCATGTGTGTTCTTTTTACTAACAACAACTAGAGTCATTGAAATGTGTGTTCTCTTCAGAGACCACAAATGGATCCACCAGTGTCATTACATGTGTGTTCTTTTTACTAACAACAACTGGAGTCATTGCATGTGTGTTCTTTTCACATACCACATATGGATCCACTAGTGTCATTGCATGTGTGCTCTTTTTACTAACAACAACCAGAGTCATTGAATGTGTGTTCTCTTTACTAACAACAACTAGAGTCATTGAAATGTATGTTCTCTTTAGATACCACACATGGATCCACCAGTGTCATTGCATGTGTGTTCTTTTTACTAACAACAACTAGAGTCATTGAAATGTGTGTTCTCTTCAGAGACCACAGATGGATCCACCAGTGTCATTACATGTGTGTTCTTTTTACTAACAACAACTGGAGTCATTGCATGTGTGTTCTTTTCACATACCACATATGGATCCACTAGTGTCATTGCATGTGTGCTCTTTTCACAATCCACCTATGGATCCACCAGTATCATTGCATGTGTGTTCTTTTTACTAACAACAACTGGATTCATTTCATGACTGTTCTTTTCACATACCACATATGGATCCACCAGTGTCATTGAAATGTGTGTTCTCTTCAGAGACCACACATGGATCCACCAGTGTCATTGCATGTGTGTTCTTTTTAGTAACAACAACTGGAGTCATTGCATGTGTGTTCTTTTTACATACCACATATGGATCCACTAGTGTCATTGCATGTGTTCTCTTTTCACAATCCACCTATGGATCCACCAGTGTCATTGCATGTGTGTTCTTTTTACTAACACCAACGAGAGTCATTGAAATGTGTGTTCTTTTCACATACCACCTATGGATCCACCAGTGTCATTGCATGTTTGTTCTTTTCACATTCCACCTATGCATCCACCAGTGTCATTGCATGTGTGTTCTTTTTACTAACAACAACAAGAGTCATTGCATGTGTGTTGTTTTCACATACCACATATGGATCCACCAGTGTCATTGCATGTGTGTTCTTTTCCCAATCCACCTATGGATCCACCAGTGTCATTGCATGTGTGTTCTTTTTACTAACAACAACTAGAGTCATTGAAATGTGTGTTCTTTTCACATACCAAATATGGATCCACCAGTGTCATTGCATGTGTGTTCTTTTCACAATCCACCTATGGATCCACTAGTGTCATTGCATGTGTGTTCTTTTTACTAACAACAAACTGGAGTCATTTCATGACTGTTCTTTTCACATACCACATATGGATCCACTAGTGTCATTGAAATGTGTGCTCTCTTCAGAGACCACACATGGATCCACCAGTGTCATTGCATGTGTGTTCTTTTTACTAACAACAACCAGAGTCATTGCATGTGTGTTCTTTTCACATACCACACATGGATCCACCAGTGTCATTGCATGTGTGCAATTTTTACTAACAACAACAAGTGTCACTGCATGTGTGTTCTTTTCACATACCACATATGGATCCACCAGTGTCATTGCATGTGTGTTCTCTTAAGAGACCACACATGGATCCACCAGTGTCATTGCATGTGTGTTCTTGTTACTAACAACAACCAGAGTCATTGCATGCGTGTTCTTTTCACATACCACATATGGATCCACCAGTGTCATTGCATGTGTGTTCTTTTCACAATCCACCTATGGATCCACCAGTGTCATTGCATGTGTGTTCTTTTTACTAACAACAACTGGAGTCATTTCATGACTGTTCTTTTCACATACCACATATGGATCCACCCGTGTCATTGAAATGTGTGTTCTCTTTAGAGACCACACATGGATCCACCAGTGTCATTACATGTGTGTTCTTTTTACTAACAACAACTGGAGTCATTACATGTATGTTCTTTTTGCATACCACATATGGATCCCCTAGTGTCATTTCATTTGTGCTCTTTTCACAATCCACCAGTGTCATTGCATGTGTGTTCTTTTTACTAACAACAACCAGAGTCATTGAAATGTGTGGTCTTTTCACAAACCACCTATGGATCCACCAGTGTCATTGCATGTGTGTTCTTTTCACAATCCACCTATGGATCCACCAGTGTCATTGCATGTGTGTTCTTTTTACTAACAACAACCAGAGTCATTGCATGTGTGTTCTTTTCACATACCACATATGGATCCACCGGTGTCATTGAAATGTGTGTTCTCTTCAGAGACCACACATGGATCCACCAGTGTCATTGCATGTGTGTTCTTTTTACTAACAACAACCAGTCATTGCAGGTGTGTTCTTTTCACATACCACATATGGATCCACCAGTGTAATTGCATGTGTGTTCTTTTTACTAACAACAACGAGAGTCATTTCATGACTGTTCTTTTCACATACCACATATGGATCCACCAGTGTCATTGCATGTGTGTTCTTTTTACTAACAACAACTGGAGTCATTGCATGTGTGTTGTTTTCACATACCACATATGGATCCACCAGTGTCATTGCATGTGTGTTCTTTTCACAATCCACCTATGGATCCACCAGTGTCATTGCATATGTGTTCTTTGTACTAACAACAACTGGAGTCATTTCATGACTGTTCTTTTCACATACCACATATGGATCCACCAGTGTCATTGAAATGTGTGTTCTCTTCAGAGACCACACATGGAACCACCAGTGTCATTGCATGTGTGTTCTTTTTACTAACAACAACTGGAGTCATTGCATGTGTGTTCTTTTCACATACCACATATGGATCCACTAGTGTCATTGCATGTGTTCTCTTTTCACAATCCACCTATGGATCCACCAGTGTCATTGCATGTGTGTTCTTTTTACTAACAACAACCAGAGTCATTGAAATGTGTATTCTTTTCACATACCACCTATGGATCCACCAATGTCATTGCATGTGTGTTCTTTTCACAATCCACCTATGGATCCACCAATGTCATTGCATGTGTGTTCTTTTTACTAACAACAACCAGAGTCATTGCATGTGTGTTGTTTTCACATACCACATATGGATCCAACAATGTCATTGCATGTGTGTTCTTTTCCCAATCCACCTATGGATCCACCAGTGTCATTGCATGTGTGTTCTTTTTACTAACAACAACCAGAGTCATTGAAATGTGTGTTCTTTTCACATACCACCTATGGATCCACCTGTGTTATTGCATGTGTGTTCTTTTCACAATCCACCTATGGATCCACCAGTGTCATTGCATGTGTGTTCTTTTTACTAACAACAACTGGAGTCATTTCATAACTGTTCTTTTCACATACCACATATGGATCCACCAGTGTCATTGAAATGTGTGTTCTCTTCAGAGACCACACATGGATCGACCAGTGTCATTGCATGTGTGTTCTTTTTACTAACAACAACCAGAGTCATTGAAATGTGTGTTCTCTTCAGAGACCACACATGGATCCACCACCACACATGGATCCACCAGTGTCATTGCATGTGTGCAATTTTTACTAACAACAACCAGTGTCATTGCATGTGTGTTCTTTTCACATACCACATATGGATCCACCAGTGTCATTGCATGTGTGTTCTCTTAAGAGACCACACATGGATCCACCAGTGTCATTGCATGTGTGTTCTTGTTACTAACAACAACCAGAGTCATTGCATGCGTGTTCTTTTCACATACCACATATGGATCCACCAGTGTCATTGCATGTGTGTTCTTTTCACAATCCACCTATGGATCCACCAGTGTCATTGCATGTGTGTTCTTTTTACTAACAACAACTGGAGTCATTTCATGACTGTTCTTTTCACATACGACATATGGATCCACCCGTGTCATTGAAATATGTGTTCTCTTTAGAGACCACACATGGATCCACCAGTGTCATTACATGTGTGTTCTTTTTACTAACAACAACTGGAGTCATTACATGTATGTTCTTTTTGCATACCACATATGGATCCCCTAGTGTCATTGCATTTGTGCTCTTTTCACAATCCACCTATGAATCCACCAGTGTCATTGCATGTGTGTTCTTTTTACTAACAACAACCAGAGTCATTGAAATGTGTGGTCTTTTCACAAACCACCTATGGATCCACCAGTGTCATTGCATGTGTGTTCTTTTCACAATCCACCTATGGATCCACCAGTGTCATTGCATGTGTGTTCTTTTTACTAACAACAACCAGAGTCATTGCATGTGTGTTCTTTTCACATACCACATATGGATCCACCGGTGTCATTGAAATGTGTGTTCTCTTCAGAGACCACACATGGATCCACCAGTGTCATTGCATGTGTGTTCTTTTTACTAACAACAACCAGAGTCATTGCCTGTGTGTTCTTTTCACATACCACATATGGATCCACCAGTGTCATTGCATGTGTGTTCTTTTTACGAACAACAACTAGAGTCATTTCATGACTGTTCTTTTCACATACCACATATGGATCCACCAGTGTCATTGCATGTGTGTTCTTTTTAATAACAACA
The DNA here is from genome assembly GCA_023614405.1 of Avena insularis. NCBI lineage: Eukaryota > Viridiplantae > Streptophyta > Magnoliopsida > Poales > Poaceae > Avena > Avena insularis. The sequence continues at coordinate 995,784 of JAJUPC010000067.1, read as the reverse complement.
ACTGGAGTCATTGCATGTGTGTTGTTTTCAGATACCACAAATGGATCCACCAGTGTCATTGCATGTGTGTTGTTTTCACAATCCACCTATGGATCCAGCAGTGTCATTGCATATGTGTTCTTTGTACTAACAACAACTGGAGTCATTTCCTGACTGTTCTTTTCACATACCACATATGGATCCACCAGTGTCATTGAAATGTGTGTTCTCTTCAGAGACCACACATGGAACCACCAGTGTCATTGCATGTGTGTTCTTTTTACTAACAACAACTGGAGTCATTGCATGTGTGTTCTTTTCACATACCACATATGGATCCACTAGTGTCATTGCATGTGTTCTCTTTTCACAATCCACCTATGGATCCACCAATGTCATTGCATGTGTGTTCTTTTTACTAACAACAACCAGAGTCATTGAAATGTGTATTCTTTTCACATACCACCTATGGATCCACCAGTGTCATTGCATGTGTCTTCTTTTCACAATCCACCTATGGATCCACCAATGTCATTGCATGTGTGTTCTTTTTACTAACAACAACCATAGTCATTGCATGTGTGTTGTTTTCACATACCACATATGGATCCAACAGTGTCATTGCATGTGTGTTCTTTTCCCAATCCACCTATGGATCCACCAGTGTCATTGCATGTGTGTTCTTTTTACTAACAACAACCAGAGTCATTGAAATGTGTGTTCTCTTCAGAGACCACACATGGATCCACCACCACACATGGATCCACCAGTGTCATTGCATGTGTGCAATTTTTACTAACAACAACCAGTGTCATTGCATGTGTGTTCTTTTCACATACCACATATGGATCCACCAGTGTCATTGCATGTGTGTTCTCTTCAGAGACCACACATGGATCCACCAGTGTCATTGCATGTGTGTTCTTGTTACTAACAACAACCAGAGTCATTGCATGCGTGTTCTTTTCACATACCACATATGGATCCACCAGTGTCATTGCATGTGTGTTCTTTTCAAAATCCACCTATGGATCCACTAGTGTCATTGCATGTGTGTTCTTTTTACTAACAATAACTAGAGTCTTTTCATGACTGTTCTTTTCACATAGCACATATGGATCCACCCGTGTCATTGAAATGTGTGTTCTCTTTAGAGACCACACATGGATCCACCAGTGTCATTACATGTGTGTTCTTTTTACTAACAACAACTGGAGTCATTACATGTATGTTCTTTTCGCATACCACATATGGATCCCCTAGTGTCATTGCATGTGTGCTCTTTTCACAATCCACCTATGGATCCACCAGTGTCATTGCATGCGTGGTCTTTTTACTAACAACACCCAAAGTCATTGAAATGTGTGTTCTTTTCACATTCCACCTATGGATCCACCAGTGTCATTGCATGTGTGTTCTTTTTACTAACAACAACCAGAGTCATTGAAATGTGTGTTCTTTTAACATACCACCTATGGATCCACCAGTGTCATTGCATTTGTGTTCTTTTCACAATCCACCTATAGATCCACCAGTGTCATTGAATGTGTGTTCTTTTTACTAACAACAACAAGAGTCATTCCATCTGTGTTCTTTTCACATAGCACATATGGATCCACCAGTGTCATTGCTTGTGTGTTCTTTTTACTAACAACAACTGGAGTCATTGCATGTGTGTTCTTTTCACATACCACCTATGGATCCACCAGTGTCATTGCATGTCTGTTCTTTTCATAATCCACCAGTGTCATTGCATATGTGTTCTTTGTACTAACAACAACTGGAGTCATTTCATAACTGTTCTTTTCACATAGCACACATGGATCCACCAGTGTCATTGCATGTGTGCTCTTTTTAGTAACAACAACTGGAGTCATTGCATGTGTGTTCTTTTGACATACCACATATGGATCCACTAGTGTCATTGCATGTGTTCTCTTTTCACAATCTACCTATGGATCCATCAGTGTCATTGCGTGTGTGTTCTTTTTACTAACACCAACCAGAGTCATTGAAATGTGTGTTGTTTTCACATACCACCTATGGATCCACCAGTGTCATTGCATGTGTGTTCTTTTCACAATCCACCTATGGATCCACCATTGTTATTGCATATGTGTTCTTTTTACTAACAACAACCAGAGTCATTGCATGTGTGTTGTTTTCACATACCACATATGGATCCACCAGAGTCATTGCATGTGTGTTCTTTTCCCAATCCACCTATGGATCCACCAGTGTCATTGCATGTGTGTTCTTTCTACTAACAACAACCAGAGTCATTGAAATGTGTGTTCTTTTCACATACCACCTATGGATCCACCAGTGTCATTGCATGTGTGTTCTTTTCACAATCCACCTATGGATCCACGAGTGTCATTGCATGTGTGTTCCTTTTACTAACAACAACAGGAGTCATTTCATGATTGTTCTTTTCACATACGACATATGGATCCACCAGTGTCATTGAAATGTGTGTTCTCTTCAGAGACCACACATGGATCCACCAGTGTCATTGCATGTGTGTTCTTTTTACTAACAACAACCAGAGTCATTGAAATGTGTGTTCTTTTCACATACCACCTATGGATCCACCAGTGTCATTGCATTTGTGTTCTTTTCACAATCCACCTATAGATCCACCAGTGTCATTGAATGTGTGTTCTTTTACTAACAACAACCAGAGTCATTCCATCTGTGTTCTTTTCACATACCACATATGGATCCACCAGTGTCATTGCATGTGTGTTCTTTTTACTAACAACAACTAGAGTCTTTTCATGACTGTTCTTTTCACATACCACATATGGATCCACCTGTGTCATTGAAATGTGTGTTATCTTTAGAGACCACACATGGATCCACCAGTGTCATTACATGTGTGTTCTTTTTACTAACAACAACTGGAGTCATTACATGTATGTTCTTTTCGCATACCACATATGGATCCCCTAGTGCCATTGCATGTGTGCTCTTTTCACAATCCACCTATGGATCCACCAGTGTCATTGCATGCGTGTTCTTTTTACTAACAACACCCAGAGTCATTGAAATGTGTGTTCTTTTCACATACCACCTATGGATCCAACAGTGTCATTGCATGTGTGTTATTTTCACAATCCACCTATGGATCCACCAGTGTCATTGCATGTGTGTCCTTCTTACTAACAACAACCAGCGTCATTGCATGTGTGTTCTTTGCACATACCACACATGGATCCACCGGTGTCATTGAAATGTGTGTTCTCTTCAGAGACCACACATGGATCCACCAGTGTCAGTGCATGTGTGTTCTTTTTACTAACAACAACCAAAGTCATTGCACGTGTGTTCTTTTCACATACCACATATGGATCCACCAGTGTCATTGCATGTGTGTTCTTTCACAATCTACCTATGGATCCACCAGTGTCATTGCTTGTGTGTTCTTTTTACTAACAACAACTAGAGTCATTTCATGACTGTTCTTTTCACATACCACATATAGATCCACCAGTGTCATTGCATGTGTGTTCTTTTTACTAACAACAACTGGAGTCATTGCATGTGTGTTCTTTTCACATACCACATATGGATCCACCAGTGTCATTGCATGTCTGTTCTTTTCACAATCCACCTATGGATCCACCAGTGTCATTGCATATGTGTTCTTTGTACTAACAACAACTGGAGTCATTTCATGACTGTTCTTTGCACATACCACATATGGATCCACCAGTGTGATTGCATGTGTGTTCTTTTTACTAACAACAACTGGAGTCATTTCATAACTGTTCTTTTCACATACCACATATGGATCCACCAGTGTCATTGAAATGTGTGTTCTCTTCAGAGACCACACATGGATCGACTAGTGTCATTGCATGTGTGATCTTTTTACTAACAACAACCAGAGTCATTGAAATGTGTGTTCTTTTCACATACCACCTATGGATCCACCAGTGTCATTGCATGTGTGTTCTTTTCACAATCCACCTATGGATCCACCAGTGTCATTGCATGTGTGTTCTTTTTACTAACAACAACCAGAGTCATTGCATGTGTGTTGTTTTCACATACCACATATGGATCCACCAATGTCATTGAAATGTGTGTTCTCTTCAGAGAACACACATGGATCCACCAGTGTCATTGCATGTGTGTTCTTTTCACAATCCACCTATAGATCCACCAGTGTCATTGAATGTGTGTTCTTTTTACTAACAACAACCAGAGTCATTCCATCTTTGTTCTTTTCACATACCACATATGGATCCACCAGTGTCATTGCATGTGTGTTCTTTTTACTAACAACAACCAGAATCATTTAAATGTGTGTTCTCTTTAGAGACCACACATGGATGGATCCACCAGTTTCATTGCATGTGTGTTCTTTTTACTAACAACAACCAGAGTCATTGAAATGTGTGTTCTTTACACATACCACATATGGATCCACAAGTGTCATTGCATGTGTGCTCTTTTTACTAACAACAACCAGAGTCATTGAATGTGTGTTCTCTTTACTAACAACAACTAGAGTCATTGAAATGTATGTTCTCTTTAGATACCACACATGGATTCACCAGTGTCATTGCATGTGTGTTCTTTTTACTAACAACAACTAGAGTCATTGAAATGTGTGTTCTCTTCAGAGACCACAGATGGATCCACCAGTGTCATTACATGTGTGTTCTTTTTACTAACAAAAACTGGAGTCATTGCCTGTGTGTTCTTTTCACATACCACATATGGATCCACTAGTGTCATTGCATGTGTGCTGTTTTCACAATCCACCAGTATCTTTGCATGTGTGTTCTTTTTACTAACAACAACTGGATTCATTTCATGACTATTCTTTTCACATACCACATATGGATCCACCAGTGTCATTGAAATGTGTGTTCTCTTCAGAGACCACACATGGATCCACCAGTGTCATTTCATGTGTGTTCTTTTTACTAACAACAACTGGAGTCATTGCATGTGTGTTCTTTTCACATACCACATATGGATCCACTAGTGTCATTGCATGTGTTCTATTTTCACAATCCACCTATGGATCTACCAGTGTCATTGCATGTGTGTTCTTTTTACTAACAACAACCAGAGTCATTGAAATGTGTGTTCTTTTACCATACCACCTATGGATCCACCAGTGTTATTGCATGTGTGTTCTTTTCACAATCCACCTATGGATCCACCAGTGTCATTGCATGTGTGTTCTTTTTACTAACAACAACCAGAGTCATTGCATGTGTGTTATTTTCACATACCACATATGGATCCACCAGTGTCATTGCATGTGTGTTCTTTTCCCAATCCACCTATGGATCCACCAGTGTCATTGCATGTGTGTTCTTTTTACTAACAACAACCAGAGTCATTGAAATGTGTGTTCTTTTCACATACCACCTATGGATCCACCAGTGTCATTGCATGTCTGTTCTTTTCACAATCCACCTATGGATCCACCAGTGTCACTGCATGTGTGTTCTTTTTACTAACAACAACCAGTGTCATTTCATGACTGTCCTTTTCACATACCACATATGGATCCGCCAGTGTCATTGAAATGGGTGTTCTCTCCAGAGACCACACATGGATCCACCAGTGTCATTGCATGTGTGTTCTTTTTACTAACAACAACCAGAGTCATTGAAATGTGTGTTCTTTTCACATACCACCTATGGATCCACCAGTGTCATTGCATGTGTGTTCTTTTCACAATCCACCTATGGATCCACCAGTGTCATTGAATGTGTGTTCTTTTTACTAACAACAACCAGAGTCATTCCATCTGTGTTCTTTTCACATACCACATATGGATCCACCAAAGTCATTGCATGTGTGTTCTTTTTACTAACAACAACCCGAGTCATTGAAATGTGTGTTCTCTTTAGAGACCACACATGGATCCACCAGTGTCATTGCATGTGTGTTCTTTTTACTAACAACAACCAGAGTCATTCAAATGTGTGTTCTTTACACATACCACATATGGATCCACCAGTGTCATTGCATGTTTGTTCTTTTTACTAACAACAACCAGAGTCGTTGAACGTATCTTCTCTTTACTAACAACAACTAGAGTCATTGAAATGTATGTTCTCTTTAGATACCACATATGGATCCACCAGTGTCATTGCATGTGTGTTATTTTTACTAACAACAACCAGAGTCATTGAAATGTGTGTTCTCTTCAGAGACCACACATGGATCCACCAGTGTCATTACATGTGTGTTCTTTTTACTAACAACAACTGGAGTCATTGCATGTGTGTTCTTTTCACATACCACATATGGATCCACTAGGGTCATTGCATGTGTGCTCTTTTCACAATCCACCTATGGATCCACCAGTATCATTGCATGTGTGTTCTTTTTACTAACAACAACTGGATTCATTTCATGACTGTTCTTTTCAAATACCACATATGGATCCACCAGGGTCATTGCATGTGTGTTCTTTTCACAATCCACCTATGGATCCACCAGTGTTATTGCATGTGTGTTCTTTTTACTAACAACAACCAGAGTCATTGAAATGTGTGTTCTCTTCAGAGACCACACATGGATCCACCAGTGTCATTACATGTGTGTTCTTTTTACTAACAACAACTGGAGTCATTGCATGTGTGTTCTTTTCACATACCATATATGGATCCACTAGTGTCATTGCATGTGTGCTCTTTTCACAATCCACTTATGGATCCACCAGTGTCATTGCATGTGTGTTCTTTTTACTAACAACAACTAGAGTCATTTCATGACTATTCTTTTCACATACCACATATGGATCCACCAGGGTCATTGCATGTGTGTTCTTTTCACAATCCACCTATGGATCCACCAGTGTCATTGCATGTGTGTTCTTTTTACTAACAACAACCAGAGTCATTGAAATTTGTGTTCTCTTTAGAGACCACACATGGATCCACCAGTGTCATTGCATGTGTGCTCTTTTTACTAACAACAACTAGAGTCATTGAAATGTGTGTTCTATTCACATACCACCTATGGATCCACAAGTGTCATTGCATGTGTGTTCTTTTCACAATCCACCTATGGATCCACCAGTGTCATTGCATGTGTGTTCTTTTTCCTAACAACAACCAGACTCATTGCATGTGTGTTCTTTTCATATACCACATATGGATCCACCGGTGTCATTGCATGTGTGTTCTTTTCACAATCCACCTATGGATCCACTAGTGTCATAACATGTGTGTTCTTTTTACTAACAACAATTGGAGTCATTTCCTGACTGTTCTTTTCACATACCACATATGGATCCGCCAGTGTCATTGAAATGTGTGTTCTCTTCAGAGACCACACATGGATCCACCAGTATCATTGCATGTGTGTTCTTTTTACTAACAACTGGAGTCATTGCATGTGTGTTCTTTTCACATACCACATATGGATCCACTAGTGTCATTGCATGTGTGCTCTTTTCACAATCCACACATGGATCCACCAGTGTCATTACATGTGTGTTCTTTTTACTAACAACAACTGGAGTCATTGCATGTGTGTTCTTTTCACATACCATATATGGATCCACTAGTGTCATTGCATGTGTGCTCTTTTCACAATCCACTTATGGATCCACCAGTGTCATTGCATGTGTGTTCTTTTTACTAACAACAACTAGAGTCATTTCATGACTGTTCTTTTCACATACCACATATGGATCCACCAGGGTCATTGCATGTGTGTTCTTTTCACATACCACATATGGATCCACTAGTGTCATTGCATGTGTGCACTTTTGACAATCCAGACATGGATCCACCAGTGTCATTGCATGTGTGTTCTTTTTACTAACAACAACCAGAGTCATTGCATGTGTGTTCTTTTCACATACCTAATATAGATCCACCAGTGTCATTGCCTGTGTGTTCTTTTCACAATCCACCTATGGATCCACTAGTGTCATTGCATGTGTGTTCTTTTTACTAACAACAACCAGAGTCATTGCATGTGTGTTCTTTTCACATACAACATATGGATCCACAAGTGTCTTTGCATGTGTGTTCTTTTCACATACCACATATGGATCCACCAGTGTCATTGAAATGTGTGTTCTCTTCAGAGACCACACATGGATCCACCAGTGTCATTGCATGTGTGTTCTTTTTACTAACAACAACTGGAGTCATTGCATGTGTGTTCTTTTCACATACCACATACGGATCCACCAGTGTCATTGCATGTGTGCAATTTTTACTAACAACAACCAGTGTCATTGCATGTGTGTTCTTTTCACATACCACATATGGATCCACCAGTGTCATTGCATGTGTGTTCTCTTCAGAGACCACACATGGATCTACCAGTGTCATTGCATGTGTGTTCTTGTTACTAACGAGAACCAGAGTCATTGCATGCGTGTTCTTTTCACATACCACATATGGATCCACCAGTGTCATTGCATGTGTGTTCTTTTCACAATCCACCTATGGATCCACCAGTGTCATTGCATGTGTGTTCTTTTTACTAACAACAACTGGAGTCATTTCATGACTGTTCTTTTCACATACCACATATGGATCCACCTGTGTCATTGAAATGTGTGTTCTCTTTAGAGACCACACATGGATCCACCAGTGTCATTACATGTGTGTTCTTTTTACTAACAACAACTGGAGTCATTACATGTATGTTCTTTTCGCATACCACATATGGATCCCCTAGTGTCATTGCATGTGTGCTCTTTTCACAATCCACCTATGGATCCACCAGTGTCATTGCATGTGTGTTCTTTTTACTAACAACACCCAGAGTCATTGAAATGTGTGTTCTTTTCACATACCACCTATGGATCCACCAGTGTCATTGCATGTGTGTTTTCACAATCCACCTATGGATCCACCAGTGTCATTGCATGTGTGTTCTTTTTACTAACAACAACCAGAGTCATTGCATGTGTGTTCTTTTCACATACCACATATGGATCCACCGGTGTCATTGAAATGTGTGTTCTCTTCAGAGACCACACATGGATCCACCAGTGTCATTGCATGTGTGTTCTTTTTACTAACAACAACCAGAGTCATTGCATGTGTGTTCTTTTCACATACCACATATGGATCCACCAGTGTCATTGCATGTGTGTTCTTTCACAATCCACCTATGGATCCACCAGTGTCATTGCTTGTGTGTTCTTTTTACTAACAACAACTAGAGTCATTTCATGACTGTTCTTTTCACATACCACATATGGATCCACCAATGTCATTGAAATGTGCGTTCTCTTCAGAGACCACACATGGATCCACCAGTGTCATTGCATGTGTGTTCTTTTTAGTAACAACAACTGGAGTCATTGCATGTGTGTTCTTTTCAGATACCACATATGGATCCACAAGTGTCATTGCATGTGTTCTCTTTTCACAATCCACCTATGGATCTACCAGTGTCATTGCATGTGTGTTCTTTTTACTAACACCAACCAGAGTCATTGAAATGTGTGTTCTTTTCACATACCACCTATGGATCCACCAGTGTCATTGCATGTGTGTTCTTTTCACAATCCACCTATGGATCCACCAGTGTCATTGCATGTGTGTTCTTTTTACTAACAACAACCAGAGTCATTGCATGTGTGTTGTTTTCACATACCACATATGGATCCACCAGTGTCATTGCATGTGTGTTCTTTTCCCAATCCACCTATGGATCCACCAGTGTCATTGCATGTGTGTTCTTTTTACTAACAACAACCAGAGTCATTAAAATGTGTGTTCTTTTCACTTACCACCTATGGATCCACCAGTGTCATTGCATGTGTGTTCTTTTCACAATCCACCCATGGATCCACCAGTGTCATTGCATGTGTGTTCTTTTTACTAACAACAACCAGAGTCATTGCATGTGTGTTGTTTTCACATACCACATATGGATCCACCAGTGTCATTGCATGTGTGTTCTTTTCACAATCCACCTATGGATCCACCAGTGTCATTGCATGTGTGTTCTTTTTACTAACAACAACTGGAGTCATTTCATGACTGCTCTTTTCACATACCACATATGGATCCACCGGTGTCATTGAAATGTGTGTTCTCTTCAGAGACCACACATGGATCCACCAATGTCATTGCATGTGTGTTCTTTTTACTAACAACAACCAGAGTCATTGCATGTGTGTTCTTTTCACATACCACATATGGATCCACCAGTGTCATTGCATGTGTGTTCTTTCACAATCCACCTATGGATCCACCAGTGTCATTGCATGTGTGTTCTTTTTACTAACAACTACTAGAGTCATTTCATGACTATTCTTTTCACATACCACATATGGATCCACCAGTGTCATTGCATGTGTGTTCTTTTTACTAACAACAACCAGAGTCATTGCATGTGTGTTCTTTTCACATACCACATATGGATCCACCAGTGTCATTGCATGTCTGTTCTTTTCACAATCCACCTATGGATCCACCAGTGTCATTGCATATGTGTTCTTTGTACTAACAACAACTAGAGTCATTTCATGACTGTTCTTTTCACATACCACATATGGATCCACTAGTGTCATTGCATGTGTTCTCTTTTCACAATCCACCTATGGATCCACCAGTGTCATTGCATGTGTGTTCTTTTTACTAACACCAACCAGAGTCATTGAAATGTGTGTTCTTTTCACATACCACCTATGGATCCACCAGTGTCATTGCATGTGTGTTCTTTTCACAATCCACCTATGGATCTGCCAGTGTCATTGCATGTGTGATCTTTTTACTAACAACAACGAGAGTCATTGCATGTGTGTTGTTTTCACATACCATATATGGATCCACCAGTGTCATTGCATCTGTGTTCTTTTCCCAATCCACCTATGGATCCACCAGTGTCATTGCATGTGTGTTCTTTTTACTAACAACCAGAGTCATTGAAATGTGTGTTCTTTTCACATACCACCTATGGATCCACCAGTGTCATTGCATGTGTGTTCTTTTCACAATCCACCTATGGATCCACCAGTGTCATTGCATGTGTGTTCTTTTTACTAACAACAACGGTTTCATTTCCTGTGCTTCTTTTCACATACAACATAAGGATCCACTAGTGTCATTGCATCATGTGCTTTTCACAATCCACCTATGGATCCACCAGTGTCATTGCATGTGTGTTCTTTTTACTAACAACAACCAGAGTCATTGCATGTGTGTTCTTTTCACATACCACATATGGATCCACCGGTGTCATTGAAATGTGTGTTCTCTTCAGAGACCACACATGGATCCACCAGTGTCATTGCATGTGTGTCCTTTTTACTAACAACAACCAGAGTCATTGCATGTGTGTTCTTTTCACATACCACATATGGATCCACCAGTGTCATTGCATGTGTGTTCTTTCACAATCCACATATGGATCCACCAGTGTCATTGCATGTGTGTTCTCTTCAGAGACCACACATGGATCCACCAGTGTCATTGCATGTGTGTTCTTGTTACTAACAACAACCAGAGTCATTGCATGCGTGTTCTTTTCACATACCACATATGGATCCACCAGTGTCATTGCATGTGTGTTCTTTTCACAATCCACCTATGGATCCACCAGTGTCATTGCATGTGTGTTCTTTTTCCTAACAACAACTGGAGTCATTTCATGACTGTTCTTTTCACATACCAATGGATCCACTGTGTCATTGAAATGTGTGTTCTCTTTAGAGACCACACATGGATCCTGATGTCATTACATGTGTGTTCTTTTTACTAACAACAACTGGAGTCATTACATGTATGTTCTTTTCGCATACCACATATGGATCCCCTAGTGTCATTGCATGTGTGCTCTTTTCACAATCCACCTATGGATCCACCAGTGTCATTGCATGTGTGTTCTTTTTACTAACAACACGCAGAGTCATTGAAATGTGTGTTCTTTTCACATACCACCTATGGATCCACCAGTGTCATTGCATGTGTGTTCTTTTCACAATCCACCTATGGATCCACCAGTGTCATTGCATGTGTGTTCTTTTTACTAACAACAAGTTGAGTCATTTCATGACTGTTCTTTTCACATACCACATATGGATCCACCTGTGTCATTGAAATGTGTGTTCTCTTTAGAGACCACACATGGATCCACCAGTGTCATTACATGTGTGTTCTTTTTACTAACAACAACTGGAGTTATTACATGTATGTTCTTTTGGCATACCACATATGGATCCCCTAGTGTCATTGCATGTGTGCTCTTTTCACAATCCACCTATGGATCCACCAGTGTCATTGCATGTGTGTTCTTTTTACTAACAACACCTAGAGTCATTAAAATGTGTGTTCTTTTCACATACCACATATGGATCCACCAGTGTCATTGCATGTGTGTTGTTTTCACAATCCACCTATGGATCCACCAGTGTCATTGCATGTGTGTTCTTTTTACTAACAACAATCAGAGTCATTCCATGTGTGTTCGTTTCACATACCACATATGTATCCACCGGTGTCATTGAAATGTGTGTGCTCTTCAGAGACCACACATGGATCCACCAGTGTCATTGCATGTGTGTTCTTTTTACTAACAACAACCAGAGTCATTGCATGTGTGTTCTTTTCACATACCACATATGGATCCACCAGTGTCATTGCATGTGTGTTCTTTCACAATCCACCTATGGATCCACCAGTGTCATTGCATGTGTGTTCTTTTTACTAACAACAACCAGAGTCATTGAAATGTGTGTTCTTTTCACATACCACCTATGTATCCACCAGTGTCATTGCATGTGTGTTCTTTTCACAATCCACCTATGGATCCACCAATGTCATTGCATGTGTGCTCTTTTTACTAACAACAACTGGAGTCATTTCATGACTGTTCTTTTCACATACCACATATGGATCCACTAGTGTCATTGCATCTGTTCTGTTTTCACAATCCACCTATGGATCCACCAGTGTCATTGCATGTGTGTTCTTTTTACTAACAACAACCAGAGTCATTGCATGTGTGTTCTTTTCACATACCACATATGGATCCACCGGTGTCATTGAAATGTGTGTTCTCTTCAGAGACCACACATGGATCCACCAGTGTCATTGCATGTGTGTTCTTTTTACTAACAACAACCAGAGTCATTGCATGTGTGTTCTTTTCACATACCACATATGGATCCACCAGTGTCATTGCATGTGTGTTCTTTCACAATCCACCTATGGATCCACCAGTGTCATTGCATGTGTGTTCTTTTTACTAACAACTACTAGAGTCATTTCATGACTGTTCTTTTCACATACCACATATGGATCCACCAGTGTCATTGCATGTGTGCAATTTTTACTAAGAACAACCAGTGTCATTGCATGTGTGTTCTTTTCACATACCACATATGGATCCACCAGTGTCATTGCATGTGTGTTCAGAGACCACACATGGATCCACCAGTGTCATTGCATGTGTGTTCTTGTTACTAACAACAACCAGAGTCATTGCATGCGTGTTCTTTTCACATACCACAGATGGATGCACCAGTGTCATTGCATGTGTGTTCTTTTCACAATCCACCTATGGATCCACCAGTGTCATTGCATGTGTGTTCTTTTTCCTAACAACAACTGGAGTCATTTCACGACTGTTCTTTTCACATACCAGATACGGATCCACCTGTCATTGAAATGTGTGTTCTCTTTAGAGACCACACATGGATCCACCAGTGTCATTACATGTGTGTTCTTTTTACTAACAACAACTGGAGTCATTACATGTATGTTCTTTTCGCATACCACATATGGATCCCCTAGTGTCATTGCATGTGTGCTCTTTTCACAATCCACCTATGGATCCACCAGTGTCATTGCATGTGTGTTCTTGTTACTAACAACCAGAGTCATTGCATGCTGTAACACCCTCGCCTGATAAGGCTGAGTTCATGTGTATAGTGTCAATCCCTGGATCGGTTCACTGGCACACACAGTACAAAATGATACCAAAAATAACTGTGCATCATAAATACAACGAATATGATCCAGAATTTACATTATTTATACAAGTACACAGCGGAAAACGAATACAAGGTAGATCTCCATCCTTCAAATGTGCCACAGGTGAACAATTGTTGAGTGGAGTCTCGCGACCTATGAACGATCACTCAGATATTATACAACCTGCAACATGAAACGTTGCAGCCACGAATGGTCAATGCATTGAATGTATGGCAAGTAGGCTAAAGTGGTTAACAACAGGTCTATCAACTACATGCTTATTTGGCCAAGTGGAGTTCAGGCTCATTTGCATAAAGCAACAGTTTTATCCAAACATTTGTAACAAAGTAGTTTTCCAATACGATAAATAGGACACTCTGGTTCACTCCCAGGTGCTCCTACCCAATTAAGTTCACCCAACAAGTTTTAGGTAGTTAAGAAATAAGGATGAGTGAGAAATATCATAGCATCGATGTCGGTCGCTCAAATTGTCCATAGCAGGGACACGGCTAATCGATTAGTTTATACACCCTGCAGGGGTTAGTACACTTTACCCATGTGACTTGGCCAGCCCAGCTCGTACCACCACTCTCATATTGGGTGATGATAGGGAGAAGTCCAAGAAGGAACCGTTCGGAAAGTAGCTCCCCAATCCCGACGCGCACCGGTCCAACCTACACTATCTACATCTCTGGATACGCGGGTTCGAGTTACCACAACCTACTGAGTTCAACCAACCGCCCATTTCATTATTGGCACATGGTTGCACACGAAAGCTTCCAAACAAAGAAACCAATCATTTCTCAGTGTCCTGGGCGGCATTCCCCACCAAAATCCACACTCGATGACCCAATCAATGCCATTCCGCCCAGGTGGTTCATTAAAACATGTTGGTTTGTCATTTAGCAAAACATAAGCCTTTCAAAACATATAACTTTTCATGATGTGATTCCCTTCCTCGTCTAAATAGCATAGCTAAGCAATCTACCAATACGATGGCTCATAAAGAAGGAATACTAGGGAATAATATGGGACATAGCATAGCATATACACAACAATTCCTACATATGCAATTCTACAAAAACATCTACAATGCATAGGAAAACAGTAGGACATTTATGACCAAGATAGCACCACTTGCCTTTGTTGTAGATGTAGTCGATTAGATAATCCTCACAATCCTCATATATATAATGGTTGCACTCGTCATAACCACAATACTTGCAATCATAGTAGTTGCAATCGCACACGTTGCACTCCTCGCAATCTAGCGTTTGAAGCAAACACAACAAACACCATTCAAAACATTGCAAACATACAGCAATGCAACATTACAAGAAAACAATGATGAACATATGCATGCATGACGATTTAATGAGTCACAATAGTTGCATTTAGTGTTCTGAACATAGTTAGATTACATGATGCATGTGGAAAGTCATTTAATGCACTAAAGCTTTTATTACTAAAGTTGTATCGATTTAATATGGTGTATACCACTTTAATTGAACTAAATATATTTATGTTGTATTAAATTGTGAACTAGATGCTACTGGATAGATAATGCAATTTAGAGACAGTGGCAATTTGAATCACCTAAAAAGGAGCTATAGATATTTTCCTATGATTAAAACACTATTTGAATGGGTTTAAATATTTCTGTATAAATTTCTGTTTTAACAGTGCCAAATAATTTGTCATGCAATTTCTCTGTATAGATATTACCAATACAAAACCTTAGCACTTGGATTCACCCTAATCGGAGTTATAGATCTTTTTGTATGATTTAAATAGTGTTTAATGGTTTTAAATGATTCATATAGTTTCTTTTGTCTAAAAATCAAACTAAAATTATATCTGTAATCTCCACGGAATTGTGATTTCAGGGACATATTATTTGTAATTTTCTGAACAGTATTTTTTCTTATGAATTTATTACTCTAAATAGGCCATTAAACCAATTAAATCTTCACGGCAAAACCTTACAGTAAAATTCTGAACTAATTGCATATTGATGATCTACATGGAACCATCTTTCCATCGGCATATCATTTATATTTTTGTGACAAGCAATTAATTTACTATGAATTTAAGGATTTATAAAGCTATTAAAACTAATTAAATCACTACGGGGTAAATAATCTGCAAAGGCTAGATCCAACCAGATATTGTTAATTCACATTACAGTAGCTTCAATCTGATATATTGTTCATATTTTTCGGAGTTACAGATGATTTCCTATGAATTTATTAACCTAAAAGACCATTCAAAATAATTAAATTACTGCAGTAACCACGTACAGTAAAAGTTGGATCTATTCTAATAAGATGATTCTACGTAAAATTATCTTCAATTTGATATATTATACGTAATTTTTGGATATGGTATGAATTTCTAATGAATTTTACAAGTTAGATCTATAATATGCAATTTTAAATTCGAACGGAATATTTCAGGGAATATTCATTTGAACAGGTTGACTTTGCATGCTGACTGGGACTAGATGTTGACCTTACGTTGACATGACGTTGATGAGGAAGATGACCGGGATGACGACATGGCACGTACCGGTTTGATTGGATCTCGATCGTCTGGATAGGATCCGGTGGCTAGAAGAAGAGATTGACCCGATTTTGGCTCAGAATAGACAAGAAATAGATCTGTGTTAGAGAGACAAATCCATAGGTCAAATTGAAAAACTCAGAACATGAAAGTTGTGGGGAATCATTATTCCTACCTTCTCACCAAAGGAATTTGGATTTGAAAAAACGAGCGCGAGTACATCTTGGATTTACACCGTAAGATCTGAAATATTGTGATACGAAAATCTCCGGCTGTGGTGGATGAAAAGAGGTGAGGTTTGTCGGTATTGAAAGATTTCGACGATTCCTACAACTTTCGTGTTTTGACCGAAGGAAAACGACGAAGTGTAGATGGGTTAAAAAGCGAAATAAGATTCGGGCATGTGTAGATTCGGGATTTCGAGGAAAGAAACTCGTACAACTGTGGCTCCACGAGTTTATATGGAGATTTGGGATGGTGGGGAGATAGGTATTGGAGTAGGGAACAAGTAGAAACAAACGGAAGTCGATTCAGAGTTGTAAATAAAAAGTTATAGGAGTTTGAGTAAAGATAGGTATAGAAAATCAGTTTTTGCACGCTTTTTAAAGCAGTGGGATCGATCCTCCTTCCCGTGCTGGCTGGCTCCGTCTGGGTGGGCCGGCCCGTTAGGAAAAAAAAATCATTTTTTTTCTTTTTTCTTTTTCTATTTACTTGTTTTCCCTCATATCTTTTGCATGCGAACTCCAAATGACACGATTCTTGTTTCTAAATTTTCTAAAATCGAATAGATCATTATAGGATCAAATTTGTAATCTTTTTACTAGTTTGGAAGTAGTGGGTTTATAAATCCTTGTATATTTCATTTTATTTATATCTTTATGTGTTTGTATTTGTTCCATAACTTTTTCATACTAGCTCCAAATGAGCTCAATTTTGTTTCTAAATTTTTTTAATATTAATTGGATCCTTTTAGGCTATAATTTAGCAATAATTTATGCCTTAGCAACAGTGGATTTTAATAAGTCAATTTAATTACCCTTAGGAACATTTGGGCGAATCAACTATAGGATTTAGATACCAGGATTTGGATTTAGTTTGTGAGAACTTTGCATGGATGTAATGAAATGCTTATGAATGCTTCATGATTTTCATTTTGAAATCTTGCACACCAATTCTACAATCCATAATCAATCCATGCCCTTTTGCCTATATGGCTACTTAGGTCATAACAAAAGAGTATAAGATTTTGAATTCAAGGTTGAGAGGATTTTCTATTCAAAAAGTTTCTTCTCTTTGAGAATTTTCAACATAGTCAAACAATCAATCAAACTTATTTATTTATTTCACATTTCAAAATTAGGAGAATTTTGGGATGTGACAGACTACCACCCTTAAAAGAAATCTCGTCCCGAGATTTGGGAAGGCTAGAAAGAAAGAAAGGTTCGGGATCCATTAGGGTGCTACCACCCTTAAAAGAAAATTGACTAGGTCATTTCTCGAGGATTCACTTAGCTCAGATTGGTTCTCCTTTAGACTTTTATTGGCACAATGTCTCTAGAACATTCTAAACATCACGATTGATAGTTTCCTAGAAAGCACTTCTTAACTAGCAAAACTCTCATGGTGGGAAAATAGGGAACGTTTACTTCACGGTGCCCATAATTCACGGTTGGGATTCATCCTTACCGTACATTCCTATGCTTAGCAATGGATGCTTTTAGAAGGGTGTAACAATATACCATTCTAGGCTTTAGGCTCAACGTTGACTCTCTGCTAAGGTTGAAAAGGGCACTCAAGATTCGCAAAGCCAACAGTACAAGAGAGAATAATAAGAGTAGTAGGAATGGTGATCAATCCATCATGCACCCAAATCATTACCATGTATGAGGATAGGTGAATCACGTTTTTCTATCGCTCAGGCATTCTTACTTGCCTTGAAGAATGTTTCCATGGGCACGAACTAATGCTCTATGTATACTCCCATGTATTCAATCAACAAAGCTACTACTAAAACAAAACTATCGATACTTCAACTTTCAGGTTGCGTAATCTACTACATAACATCATTTCAACACTTCATACTTCTACATCCTTTTTCCATTAGGTGAAAAGCATTCTCTTTCCTAAATGCATTGTGTTGTCAAACCTTCTGCTTAACACATCATTATATCTCCACAGTTCAAGATAGGGAAGAATAGATTCTATAGGAAAGAAACGGCTAAGAAAATAATCCTACCCATAACTATATGAAGCAGTCAATGTCACAAACAAGGAAACAATCATAAGGAATCAACACACAAGCAAACACTTGCATAACAATAATACAGAGGTCTAAACTTAGTAGTATATAACCATAAAATAGTTTGAAAGCATTGGGAACAATACTAGAGTAAAATAGAGCAACATATAAGCACTAATCTAAATCTGTCAAAACAGTACAGCAGGTTTCCCGAATTTTTCTGACCGACTTAAACTCGTCAGGAATTTTAGCCAATTTTTGTGCATATACTATAGGTAATTACGCTCCAGATCCTATTGTTTTAGATTTTTATGAGTTATCAATAAAATATGAAAAATCACGCGGTACAACAGGTCAGGCAGAAAACTACAGCAGTAAAATCACGAATTTCAATCAATTCACACCATTAAACTCATTTAAAAACCTCATCACAATTTCAGAAACATTAGAGTTCAAGACTAATTGATCCTAAACAAAGCATCACACAAAATAGCTCAATACAACCAAGCAAACAACCTATATTGTCATACCACATAAGTTGGTAAGAACAATATGCTAACACGATAGCGATGATCTCCTAAAGAGATAAAATATGGTGGTCCAGACCTACCCAAAGTTGATGAGATGTTTATTTATGTCATACTATTTGTTCTTTTACTTATAGGCCAACTCTCATATAGTGATTTGCCTTATAGAAAACTACTAATAACATTTTCCAATTCTTGCAGTTTTTATGGTAGATCACTTCTTCTACTAATCAAATGAATGGACATCTACAAGTTTGAACAAGGAGAGGTGTTGGAAAATGATAGACAAGGAATATAAGAACTCTAATAAGTATAAAATATGATAGTTCTCCTAATAGAGGTCTTCTATTGCTAATCCATTTCTAAGGTCACGATCCTACAGTCAACACACAGCTCTGATACCATCTTGTAACACCCTCGCCTGATAAGGCTGAGTTCATGTGTATAGTGTCAATCCCTGGATCGGTTCACTTTGGCACACAGTACAAAATGATACCAAAAATAACTGTGCATCATAAATACAACGAATATGATCCAGAATTTACATTATTTATACAAGTACACAGCGGAAAACGAATACAAGGTAGATCTCCATCCTTCATATGTTCCACAGGCGAACAATTGTTGAGTGGAGTCTCGCGACCTATGAACGATCACTCAGATACGATACAACCTGCAACATGAAACGTTGCAGCCACGAATGGTCAATGCATTGAATGTATGGCAAGTAGGCTAAAGTGGTTAACAACAGGTCTATCAACTACATGCTTATTTGGCCAAGTGGAGTTCAGGCTCATTTGCATAAAGCAACAGTTTTATCCAAACATTTGTAACAAAGTAGTTTTCCAATACGATAAATAGGACTGGTTCACTCCCAGGTGCTCCTACCCAATTAAGTTCACCCAACAAGTTTTAGGTAGTTAAGAAATAAGGATGAGTGAGAAATATCATAGCATCAGTATCAGGTCGCTCAAATTGTCCATAACCGGGGACACGGCTAATCGATTAGTTTATACACCTTGAGGTTAGTACACTTTACCCATGTGACTTGGCCAGCCCATCTCGTACCACCACTCTCATATTGGGTGATGATAGGGAGAAGTCCAAGAAGGAACCGTTCGGGAAGTAGCTCCCCAATCCCGACGCGCACCGGACCAACCTACACTATCTACATCTCTGGATACGCGGGTTCGAGTTACCACAACCTACTGAGTTCAACCAACCGCCCATTTCATTATTGGCACATGGTTGCACACAGCTTCAAACAAAGAAACCAATCATTTCTCGGTGTCTGGGCATTCCCCACCAAAATCCACACTCGATGACCCAATCAATGCCATTCCGCCCAGGTGGTTCATTAAAACATGTTGGTTTGTCATTTAGCAAAACATAAGCCTTTCAAAACATATAACTTTTCATGATGTGATTCCCTTCCTCGTCTAAATAGCATAGCTAAGCAATCTACCAATACGATGGCTCATAAACAAGGAATACTAGGGAATAATATGGGACATAGCATAGCATATACACAACAATTCCTACATATGCAATTCTACAAAAACATCTACAATGCATAGGAAAACAGTAGGACATTTATGACCAAGATAGCACCACTTGCCTTTGTTGTAGATGTAGTCGATTAGATAATCCTCACAATCCTCATATATAATGGTTGCACTCGTCATAACCACAATACATGCAATCATAGTAGTTGCAATCGCACACTTTGCACTCCTCGCAATCTAGCGTTTGAAGCAAACACAACAAACACCATTCAAAACATTGCAAACATACAGCAATGCAACATTACAAGAAAACAATGATGAACATATGCATGCATGACGATTTAATGAGTCACAATAGTTGCATTTAGTGTTCTGAACATAGTTAGATTACATGATGCATGTGGAAAGTCATTTAATGCACTAAAGCTTTTATTACTAAATTTGTATCGATTTAATATGGTGTATACCACTTTAATTGAACTAAATATATTTATGTTGTATTAAATTGTGAACTAGATGCTACTGGATAGATAATGCAATTTAGAGACAGTGGCAATTTGAATCACCTAAAAAGGAGCTATAGATATTTTCCTATGATTAGAACACTATTTCAATGGGTTTAAATATTTCTGTATAAATTTCTGTTTTAACCGTGCCAAATAATTTGTCATGCAATTTCTCTGTATAGATATTACCAATACAAAACCTTAGCACTTGGATTCACCCTAATCGGAGTTATAGATCTTTTTGTATGATTTAAATAGTGTTTAATGGTTTTAAATGATTCATATAGTTTCTTTTGTCTAAATATCAAACTAAAATTATATTTGTAATCTCCACGGAATTGTGATTTCAGGGACATATTATTTGTAATTTTCTGAATAGTATTTTTTCTTATGAATTTATTACTCTAAATAGGCCATTAAACCAATTAAATCTTCACGGCAAAACCTTATAGTAAAATTCTGAACTAATTGCATATTGATGATCTACATGGAACCAGCTTTCCATCGGCATATCATTTATATTTTTGTGACAAGCAATTAATTTACTATGAATTGAATGATTTATAAAGCTATTAAAACTAATTAAATCACTACGGGGTAAATAATCTGCAAAGGCTAGATCCAACCAGATATTGTTAATTCACATTACAGTAGCTTCAATCTGATATATTGTTCATATTTTTCGGAGTTACAGATGATTTCCTATGAATTTATTAACCTAAAAGACCATTCAAAATAATTAAATTACTGCAGTAACCACGTACAGTAAAAGTTGGATCTATTCTGATAAGATGATTCTACGTAAAATTATCTTCAATTTGATATATTATACGTAATTTTTGGATGTGGTATGAATTTCTAATGAATTTTACAAGTTAGATCTATAATATGCAATTTTAAATTCGAACGGAATATTTCAGGAATATTCGCGATCGACAGTTGACTTTGCATGCTGACTGGGACTAGATGTTGACCTTACGTTGACATGGCGTTGATGAGGAAGATGACCGGGATGACGACATACGCGCACGGTTTGATTGGATCTCGATCGTCTGGATAGGATCCGGTGGCTAGAAGAAGAGATTGACCCGATTTTGGCTCAGAATAGACAAGAAATATATCTGTGTTAGAGAGACAAATCCATAGGTCAAATTGAAAAACTCAGAACATGAAAGTTGTGGGGAATCATTATTCCTACCTTCTCACCAAAGGAATTTGGATTTGAAGAAACGGCCTTGAGTACATCTTGGATTTACACCGTAAGATCTGAAATATTGCGATACGAAAATCTCCGGCTGTGGTGGATGAAAAGAGGTGAGGTTTGTCGGGATTGAAATATTTCGACGATTCCTACAACTTTCGTGTTTTGACCGAAGGCAAACGACGAAGTGTAGATGGGTTAAAAAGCAAAATAAGATTCGGGCATGTGTAGATTCGGGATTTCGAGGAAAGAAACTCGTACAGCTGTGGCTCCACGAGTTTATATGGAGATTTGGGATGGTGGGGAGATAGGTATTGGAGTAGGGAACAAGTAGAAACAAACGGAAGTCGATTCGGAGTTGTAAATAAAAAGTTATAGGAGTTTGAGTAAAGATAGGTATAGAAAATCAGTTTTTGCACGCTTTTTAAAGCAGTGGGATCGATCCTCCTTCCCGTGCTGGCTGGCTCCGTCCGGGTGGGCCGGCCCGTTAGGAAAAAAAATCTTTTTTTTTCTTTTTTCTTTTTCTGTTTACTTGTTTCCCTCATATCTTTTGCATGCGAACTCCAAATGACACGATTCTTGTTTCTAATTTTTTTAAAATCGAATAGATCATTATAGGATCAAATTTGTAATCTTTTTACTAGTTTGGAAGTAGTGGGTTTATAAATCCTTGTATATTCCATTTTATTTATATCTTTATGTGTTTGTATTTGTTCCATAACTTTTTCATACTAGCTCCAAATGAGCTCAATTTGGTTTCTAAATTTTTTAAATATTAATTGGATCCTTTTAGGCTATAATTTAGCAATAATTTATGCCTTAGCAACAGTGGATTTTAATAAGTCAATTTAATTACCCTTAGGAACATTTGGGCGAATCAACTATAGGATTTAGATACCAGGATTTGGATTTAGTTTGTGAGAACTTTGCATGGATGTAATGAAATGCTTATGAATGCTTCATGATTTTCATTTTGAAATCTTGCACACCAATTCTACAATCCATAATCAATCCATGCCCTTTTGCCTATATGGCTACTTAGGTCATAACAAAAGAGTATAAGATTTTGAATTCAAGATTGAGAGGATTTTCTATTCAAAAAGTTTCTTCTCTTTGAGAATTTTCAACATAGTCAAACAATCAATCAAACTTATTTATTTATTTCACATTTCAAAATTAGGAGAATTTTGGGATGTGACAGACTACCACCCTTAAAAGAAATCTTGTCCCGAGATTTGGGAAGGCTAGAAAGAAAGGTTCGGGATCCATTAGGGTGCTACCACCCTTAAAAGAAAATTGACTAGGTCATTTCTCGAGGATTCACTTAGCTCAGATTGGTTCTCCTTTAGACTTTTATTGGCACAATGTCTCTAGAACATTCTAAACATCATGATTGATAGTTTCCTAGAAAGCACTTCTTAACTAGCAAAACTCTCATGGTGGGAAAATAGGGAACGTTTACTTCACGGTGCCCATAATTCACGGTTGGGATTCATCCTTACCATACATTCCTATGCTTAGCAATGGATGCTTTTAGAAGGGTGTAACAATATACCATTCTAGGCTTTAGGCTCAACGTTGACTCTCTGCTAAGGTTGAAAAGGGCACTCAAGATTCGCAAAGCCAACAGTACAAGAGCGAATAATAATAGTAGTAGGAATGGTGATCAATCCATCATGCACCCAAATCATTACCATGTATGAGGATAGGTGAATCACGTTTTTCTATTACTCGAGCATTCTTACTTGCCTTGAAGAATGTTTCCATGGGCACGAACTAATGCTCTCTCCCATGTATTCAATCAACAAAGCTACTACTAAAACTAAACTATCGATACTTCAACTTTCAGGTAGCGTAATCTACTACATAACATCATTTCAACACTTCATACTTCTACATCCTTTTTCCATTAGGTGAAAAGCATTCTCTTTCCTAAATGCATTGTGTTGTCAAACCTTCTGCTTAACACATCATTATATCTCCAGAGTTCAAGATAGGGAAGAATAGATTCTATAGGAAAGAAACGGCTAAGAAAATAATCCTACCCATAACTATATGAAGCAGTCAATGTCACAAACAAGGAAACAATCATAAGGAATCAACACACAAGCAAACACTTGCATAACAATAATACAGAGGTCTAAACTTAGTAGTATATAACCATAAAATAGTTTGAAAGCATTGGGAACAATACTAGAGTAAAATAGAGCAACATATAAGCACTAATCTAAATCTGTCAAAACAGTACAGCAGGTTTCCCGAATTTTTCTGACCGACTTAAACTCGTCAGGAATTTTAGCCAATTTTTGTGCATATACTACAGGTAATTACGCTCCAGATCCTATTGTTTTAGATTTTTATGAGTTATCAATAAAATATGAAAAATCGCGCGGTACAACAGGTCAGGCAGAAAACTGCAGCAGTAAAATCACGAATTTCAATCAATTCACACCATTAAACTCATTTAAAAACCTCATCACAATTTCAGAAACATTAGAGTTCAAAACTAACTGATCCTAAACAAAGCATCACACAAAATAGCTCAATACAACCAAGCAAACAACCTATATTGTCATAGCACAGAAGTTGGTAAGAACAATATGCTAACACGATAGCGATGATCTCCTAAAGAGATAAAATATGGTGGTCCAGACCTACCCAAACTTGATGAGATGTTTATTTATGTCATACTATTTGTTCTTTTACTTATAGGCCAACTCTCATATAGTGATTTGCCTTATAGAAAACTACTAATAACATTTTCCAATTCTTGCAGTTTTTATGGTAGATCACTTCTTCTACTAATCAAATGAATGGACATCTACAAGTTTGAACAAGGAGAGGTGTTGGAAAATGATAGACAAGGAATATAAGAACTCTAATAAGTATAAAATATGATAGTTCTCCTAATAGAGGTCTTCTATTGCTAATCCATTTCTAAGGTCACGATCCTACTGATCAACACACGACTCGATACCATCTTGTAACACCCTACTTTGATAAGTGAGTTCATGTGTATAGTGTCAATCCTGGATCAGTTCACCGGCACACACACAAAATGATACCAAAAATAACTGCATCATAAATACAACGAATATGATCCAGAATTTACATTATTTATACAAGTACACAATGGAAAAGCGAATACAAGGTAGATCTCCATCCTTCAAATGTGCCGGTAAACAATTGTTGAGTGGAGTCTCGCGACCTATGAACGATCACTGGATCGATACAAACTGCAACATGAAACATTGCAGCCACGAATGGTCAATGCATTGAATGTATGGCAAGTAGGCTAAAGTGGTTAACAACAGGTCTATCAACTACATGCTTATTTGGCCAAGTGGAGTTCAGGCTCATTTGCATAAAGCAACAGTTTTATCCAAACATTTGTAACAAAGTAGTTTTCCAATACGATAAATAGGACACTCTTGTTCACTCCCAGGTGCTCCTACCCAATTAAGTTCACCCAAAAATTTTTAGGTAGTTAAGAAATAAGGATGAGTGAGAAATATCATAGCATCAGTATCAGGTCGCTCAAATTGTCCATAACCGGGGACACGGCTAATCGATTAGTTTATACACCTGCAGGGTTAGTACACTTACCCATGTGACTTGGCCAGCCCAGTTCGTACCACCACTCTCATATTGGGTGATGATAGGGAGAAGTCCAAGAAGGAACCGTTAGGAAGTAGCTCCCCAATCCCGACGCCAAGACCGGTCCAACCTACACTATCTACATCTCGGATACGCGGGTTGAGTTACCACAACCTCAGTTCAACCAACCGCCCATTTCATTATTGGCACATGGTTGCAAACGAAAGCTTCCAAACAAAGAAACCAATCATTTCTCAGTGTCCTGGGCGGCATTCCCCACCAAAATCCACACTCGATGACCCAATCAATGCCATTCCACCCAGGTGGTTCATTAAAACATGTTGGTTTGTCATTTAGCAAAACATAAGCCTTTCAAAACATATAACTTTTCATGATGTGATTCCCTTCCTCGTCTAAATAACATAGCTAAGCAATCTACCAATACGATGGCTCATAAACAAGGAATACTAGGGAATAATATGGGACATAGCATAGCATATACACAACAATTCCTACATATGCAATTCTACAAAAACATCTACAATGCATAGGAAAACAGTAGGACATTTATGACCAAGATAGCACCACTTGCCTTTGTTGTAGATGTAGTCGATTAGATAATCCTCACAATCCTCATATATATAATGGTTGCACTCGTCATAACCACAATACTTGCAATCATAGTAGTTGCAATCGCACACGTTGCACTCCTCGCAATCTAGCGTTTGAAGCAAACACAACAAACACCATTCAAAACATTGCAAACATACAACAATGCAACATTACAAGAAAACAATGATGAACATATGCATGCATGACGATTTAATGAGTCACAATAGTTGCATTTAGTGTTCTGAACATAGTTAGATTACGTGATGCATGTGGAAAGTCATTTAATGCACTAAAGCTTTTATTACTAAAGTTGTATCGATTTAATATGGTGTATACCACTTTAATTGAACTAAATATATTTATGTTGTATTAAATTGTGAACTAGATGCTACTGGATAGATAATGCAATTTAGAGACAGTGGCAATTTGAATCACCTAAAAAGGAGCTATAGATATTTTCCTATGATTAAAACACTATTTCAATGGGTTTGAATATTTCTGTATAAATTTCTATTTTAACAGTGCCAAATAATTTGTCATGCAATTTCTTTGTATAGATATTACCAATACAAAACCTTAGCACTTGGATTCACCCTAATCGGAGTTATAGATCTTTTTGTATGATTTAAATAGTGTTTAATGGTTTTAAATGATTCATATAGTTTCTTTTATCTAAAAATCAAACTAAAATTATATCTGTAATCTCCACGGAATTGTGATTTCAGGGACATATTATTTGTAATTTTCTGAATAGTATTTTTTCTTATGAATTTATTACTCTAAATAGGCCATTAAACCAATTAAATCTTAACGGCAAAACCTTACAGTAAAATTCTGAACTAATTGCATATTGATGATCTACATGGAACCGCTTTCCATCGGCATATCATTTATATTTTTGTGACAAGCAATTAATTTACTATGAATTTAATGATTTATAAAGCTATTAAAACTAATTAAATCACTACGGGGTAAATAATCTGCAAAGGCTAGATCCAACCAGATATTGTTAATTCACATTACAGTAGCTTCAATTTGATATATTGTTCATATTTTTCAGAGTTATAGATAATTTCCTATGAATTTATTAACCTAAAAGACCATTAAAAATAATTAAATTACTGCAGTAACCACGTACAGTAAAAGTTGGATCTATTCTGATAAGATGATTCTACGTAAAATTATCTTCAATTTGATATATTATACGTAATTTTTGGATGTGGTATGAATTTCTAATGAATTTTACAAGTTAGATCTATAATATGCAATTTTAAATTCGAACGGAATATTTCAGGGAATATTCCGCTGACTGGACAGGTTGACTTTGCATGCTGACTGGGACTAGATGTTGACCTTACGTTGACATGACGTTGATGAGGAAGATGACCGGGATGACGACATGGCACGCACCGGTTTGATTGGATCTCAATCGTCTGGATAGGATCCGGTGGCTAGAAGAAGAGATTGACCCGATTTTGGCTCAGAATAGACAAGAAATAGATCTGTGTTAGAGAGACAAATCCATAGGTCAAATTGAAAAACTCAGAACATGAAAGTTGTGGGGAATCATTATTCCTACCTTCTCACCAAAGGAATTTGGATTTGAAGAAACGAGCGCGAGTACATCTTGGATTTACACCGTAAGATCTGAAATATTGCGATACGAAAATCTCCGGCTGTGGTGGATGAAAAGAGGTGAGGTTTGTCGGGATTGAAAGATTTCGACGATTCCTACAACTTTCGTGTTTTGACCGAAGGCAAACGACGAAGTGTAGATGGGTTAAAAAGCAAAATAA
Source organism: Avena insularis (assembly GCA_023614405.1). Taxonomy (NCBI): domain Eukaryota; kingdom Viridiplantae; phylum Streptophyta; class Magnoliopsida; order Poales; family Poaceae; genus Avena; species Avena insularis. Next base: position 967,329 of record JAJUPC010000067.1, on the reverse strand, counting down.
GATTCGGGCATGTGTAGATTCGGGATTTCGAGGAAAGAAACTCATACAGCTGTGGCTCCACGAGTTTATATGGAGATTTGGGATGGTGGGGAGATAGGTATTGGAGTAGGGAACAAGAACAAGCGAGTCGATTCGAGTTGTAAATAAAAGTTATAGGAGTTTGAGTAAAGATAGGTATAGAAAATCAGTTTTGCACGCTTTTAAAGCAAGGGATCGATCCTCCTTCCGTCTTTCTGGCTCCGTCGGTGGGCGGCCCGTTAGGAAAAAAAAATCTTTTTTTCCTTTTTCTTTTTCTATTTACTTGTTTAAATCATATCTTATGCATGAGAACTCAAAATGACACGATTCTTGTTTCTAAATTTTTCTAAAATCGAATAGATCATTATAGGATCAAATTTGTAATCTTTTTACTAGTTTGGAAGTAGTGGGTTTATAAATCCTTGTATATTCCATTTTATTTATATCTTTATGTGTTTGTATTTGTTCCATAACTTTTTCATACTAGCTCCAAATGAGCTCAATTTTGTTTCTAATTTTTTTTAATATTAATTGGATCCTTTTAGGCTATAATTTAGCAATAATTTATGCCTTAGCAACAGTGGATTTTAATAAGTCAATTTAATTACCCTTAGGAACATTTGGGCGAATCAACTATAGGATTTAGATACCAGGATTTGGATTTAGTTTGTGAGAACTTTGCATGGATGTAATGAAATGCTTATGAATGCTTCATGATTTTCATTTTGAAATCTTGCACACCAATTCTACAATCCATAATCAATCCATGCCCTTTTGCCTATATGGCTACTTAGGTCATAACAAAAGAGTATAAGATTTTGAATTCAAGGTTGAGAGGATTTTCTATTCAAAAAGTTTCTTCTCTTTGAGAATTTTCAACATAGTCAAACAATCAATCAAACTTATTTATTTATTTCACATTTCAAAATTAGGAGAATTTTGGGATGTGACAGACTACCACCCTTAAAAGAAATCGTCCCGAGATTTGGGAAGGCTAGAAAAAAAGAAAGGTTCGGGATCCATTAGGGTGCTACCACCCTTAAAAGAAAATTGACTAGGTCATTTCTCGAGGATTCACTTAGCTTAGATTGGTTCTCCTTTAGACTTTTATTGGCACAATGTCTCTAGAACATTCTAAACATCACGATTGATAGTTTCCTAGAAAGCACTTCTTAACTAGCAAAACTCTCATGGTGGGAAAATAGGGAACGTTTACTTCACGGTGCCCATAATTCACGGTTGGGATTCATCCTTACCGTACATTCCTATGCTTAGCAATGGATGCTTTTAGAAGGGTGTAACAATATACCATTCTAGGCTTTAGGCTCAACGTTGACTCTCTGCTAAGGTTGAAAAGGGCACTCAAGATTCGCAAAGCCAACAGTACAAGAGCGAATAATAAGAGTAGTAGGAATGGTGATCAATCCATCATGCACCCAAATCATTACCATGTATGAGGATAGGTGAATCACGTTTTTCTATCACTCGGGCATTCTTACTTGCCTTGAAGAATGTTTCCATGGGCACGAACTAATGCTCTATGTATACTCCCATGTATTCAATCAACAAAGCTACTACTAAAACTAAACTATCGATACTTCAACTTTCAGGTTGCGTAATCTACTACATAACATCATTTCAACACTTCATACTTCTACATCCTTTTTCCATTAGGTGAAAAGCATTCTCTTTCCTAAATGCATTGTGTTGTCAAACCTTCTGCTTAACACATCATTATATCTCCACAGTTCAAGATAGGGAAGAATAGATTCTATAGGAAAGAAACGTCTAAGAAAATAATCCTACCCATAACTATATGAAGCAGTCAATGTCACAAACAAGGAAACAATCATAAGGAATCAACACACAAGCAAACACTTGCATAACAATAATACAGAGGTCTAAACTTAGTAGTATATAACCATAAAATAGTTTGAAAGCATTGGGAACAATACTAGAGTAAAATAGAGCAACATATAAGCACTAATCTAAATCTGTCAAAACAGTACAGCAGGTTTCCCGAATTTTTCTGACCGACTTAAACTCGTCAGGAATTTTAGCCAATTTTTGTGCATATACTACAGGTAATTACGCTCCAGATCCTATTGTTTTAGATTTTTATGAGTTATCTATAAAATATGAAAAATCGCGCGGTACAACAGGTCAGGCAGAAAACTGCAGCAGTAAAATCAAGAATTTCAATCAATTCACACCATTAAACTCATTTAAAAACCTCATCACAATTTCAGAAACATTAGAGTTCAAAACTAACTGATCCTAAACAAAGAATCACACAAAATAGCTCAATACAACCAAGCAAACAACCTATATTGTCATACCACATAAGTTGGTAAGAACAATATGCTAACACGATAGCGATGATCTCCTAAAGAGATAAAATATGGTGGTCCAGACCTACCCAAACTTGATGAGATGTTTATTTATGTCATACTATTTGTTCTTTTACTTATAGGACAACTCTCATATAGTGATTTGCCTTATAGAAAACTACTAATAACATCTTCCAATTCTTGCAGTTTTTATGGTAGATCACTTCTTCTACTAATCAAATGAATGGACATCTACAAGTTTGAACAAGGAGAGGTGTTGGAAAATGATAGACAAGGAATATAAGAACTCTAATAAGTATAAAATATGATAGTTCTCCTAATAGAGGTCTTCTATTGCTAATCCATTTCTAAGGTCACGATCCTACAACAACACACGTACCGATACCATCTTGTAACACCCTCGCCTGATAAGGCTGAGTTCATGTGTATAGTGTCAATCCCTGGATCGGTTCACTGGCACACACAGTACAAAATGATACCAAAAATAACTGTGCATCATAAATACAACGAATATGATCCAGAATTTACATTATTTATACAAGTACACAGCGGAAAACGAATACAAGGTAGATCTCCATCCTTCAAATGTGCCACAGGCGAACAATTGTTGAGTGGAGTCTCGCGACCTATGAACGATCACTCAGATACGATACAACCTGCAACATGAAACGTTGCAGCCACGAATGGTCAATGCATTGAATGTATGGCAAGTAGGCTAAAGTGGTTAACAACAGGTCTATCAACTACATGCTTATTTGGCCAAGTGGAGTTCAGGCTCATTTGCATAAAGCAACAGTTTTATCCAAACAGTTGTAACAAAGTAGTTTTCCAATACGATAAATAGGACACTCTGGTTCACTCCCAGGTGCTCCTACCCAATTAAGTTCACCCAACAAGTTTTAGGTAGTTATGAAATTAGGATGAGTGAGAAATATCATAGCATCAGTATCAGGTCGCTCAAATTGTCCATAACCGGGGACACGGCTAATCGATTAGTTTATACACCCTGTAGGGGTTAGTACACTTTACCCATGTGACTTGGCCAGCCCAGCTCGTACCACCACTCTCATATTGGGTGATGATAGGGATAAGTCCAAGAAGGAACCGTTCGGGAAGTAGCTCCCCAATCCCGATGCGCACCGGTCCAACCTACACTATCTACATCTCTGGATACGCGGGTTCGAGTTACCACAACCTACTGAGTTCAACCAACCGCCCATTTCATTATTGGCACATGGTTGCACATGAAAGCTTCCAAACAAAGAAACCAATCATTTCTCAGTGTCCTGGGCGGCATTCCCCACCAAAATCCACACTCGATGACCCAATCAATGCCATTCCGCCCAGGTGGTTCATTAAAACATGTTGGTTTGTCATTTAGCAAAACATAAGCCTTTCAAAACATATAACTTTTGATGATGTGATTCCCTTCCTCGTCTAAATAGCATAGCTAAGCAATCTACCAATACGATGGCTCATAAACAAGGAATACTAGGGAATAATATGGGACATAGCATAGCATATACACAACAATTCCTACATATGCAATTCTACAAAAACATCTACAACGCATAGGAAAACAGTAGGACATTTATGACCAAGATAGCACCACTTGCCTTTGTTGTAGATGTAGTCAATTAGATAATCCTCACAATCCTCATATATATAATGGTTGCACTCGTCATAACCACAATACTTGCAATCATAGTAGTTGCAATCGCACACGTTGCACTCCTCGCAATCTAGCGTTTGAAGCAAACACAACAAACACCATTCAAAACATTGCAAACATACAGCAATGCAACATTACAAGAAAACAATGATGAACATATGCATGCATGACGATTTAATGAGTCACAATAGTTGCATTTAGTGTTCTGAACATAGTTAGATTACATGATGCATGTGGAAAGTCATTTAATGCACTAAAGCTTTTATTACTAAAGTTGTATCGATTTAATATGGTGTATACCACTTTAATTGAACTAAATGTATTTATGTTGTATTAAATTGTGAACTAGATGCTACTGGATAGATAATGCAATTTAGAGACAGTGGCAATTTGAATCACCTAAAAAGGAGCTATAGATATTTTCCTATGATTAAAACACTATTTCAATGGGTTTAAATATTTCTGTATAAATTTCTGTTTTAATAGTGCCAAATAATTTGTCATGCAATTTCTCTGTATAGATATTACCAATACAAAACCTTAGCACTTGGATTCACCCTAATCGGAGTTATAGATCTTTTTGTATGATTTAAATAGTGTTTAATGCTTTTAAATGATTCATATAGTTTCTTTTGTCTAAAAATCAAACTAAAATTATATCTGTAATCTCCACAGAATTGTGATTTCAGGGACATATTATTTGTAATTTTCTGAATAGTATTTTTTCTTATGAATTTATTACTCTAAATAGGCCATTAAACCAATTAAATCTTCACGGCAAAACCTTACAGTAAAATTCTGAACTAATTGCATATTGATGATCTACATGGAACCAGCTTTCCATCGGCATATCATTTATATTTTTGTGACAAGCAATTAATTTACTATGAATTTAATGATTTATAAAGCTATTAAAACTAATTAAATCACTACGGGGTAAATAATCTGCAAAGGCTAGATCCAACCAGATATTGTTAATTCACATTACAGTAGCTTCAATTTGATATATTGTTCATATTTTTCGGAGTTTCAGATAATTTCCTATGAATTTATTAACCTAAAAGACCATTAAAAATAATTAAATTACTGCAGTAACCACGTACAGTAAAAGTTGGATCTATTCTGAGAAGATGATTCTACGTAAAATTATCTTCAATTTGATATATTATACGTAATTTTTGGATGTGGTATGAATTTCTAATGAATTTTACAAGTTAGATCTATAATATGCAATTTTAAATTCGAACAGAATATTCTAGGGAATATTCCGCTGACTGGACAGGTTGACTTTGCATGCTGACTGGGACTAGATGTTGACCTTACGTTGACATGACGTTGATGAGGAAGATGACCGGGATGACGACATGGCACGCACCGGTTTGATTGGATCTCGATCGTCTGGATAGGATCCGGTGGCTAGAAGAAGAGATTGACCCGATTTTGGCTCAGAATAGACAAGAAATAGATCTGTGTTAGAGAGACAAATCCATAGGTCAAATTGAAAAACTGAGAACATGAAAGTTGTGGGGAATCATTATTCCTACCTTCTCACCAAAGGAATTTGGATTTGAAGAAACGAGCGCGAGTACATCTTGGATTTACACCGTAAGATCTGAAATATTGCGATACGAAAATCTCCGGCTGTGGTGGATGAAAAGAGGTGAGGTTTGTCGGGATTGAAAGATTTCGACGATTCCTACAACTTTCGTGTTTTGACCGAAGGCAAACGACGAAGTGTAGATGGGTTAAAAAGCAAAATAAGATTCGGGCATGTGTAGATTCGGGATTTCGAGGAAAGAAACTCATACAGCTGTGGCTCCACGAGTTTATATGGAGATTTGGGATGGTGGGGAGATAGGTATTGGAGTAGGGAACAAGAACAAACGGAAGTCGATTCGGAGTTGTAAATAAAAAGTTATAGGAGTTTGAGTAAAGATAGGTATAGAAAATCAGTTTTTGCACGCTTTTTAAAGCAGTGGGATCGATCCTCCTTCCCGTGCTGGCTGGCTCCGTCCGGGTGGGCCGGCCCGTTAGGAAAAATAAATCTTTTTTTTTCTTTTTTCTTTTTCTATTTACTTGTTTCCCTCATATCTTTTGCATGCGAACTCCAAATGACACGATTCTTGTTTCTAAATTTTTCTAAAATCGAATAGATCATTATAGGATCAAATTTGTAATCTTTTTACTAGTTTGGAAGTAGTGGGTTTATAAATCCTTGTATATTCCATTTTATTTATATCTTTATGTGTTTGTATTTGTTCCATAACTTTTTCATACTAGCTCCAAATGAGCTCAATTTTGTTTCTAAATTTTTTTAATATTAATTGGATCCTTTTAGGCTATAATTTAGCAATAATTTATGCCTTATCAACAGTGGATTTTAATAAGTCAATTTAATTACCCTTAGGAACATTTGGGCGAATCAACTATAGGATTTAGATACCAGGATTTGGATTTAGTTTGTGAGAACTTTGCATGGATGTAATGAAATGCTTATGAATGCTTCATGATTTTCATTTTGAAATCTTGCACACCAATTCTACAATCCATAATCAATCCATGCCCTTTTGCCTATATGTCTACTTAGGTCATAACAAAAGAGTATAAGATTTTGAATTCAAGGTTGAGAGGATTTTCTATTCAAAAAGTTTCTTCTCTTTGAGAATTTTCAACATAGTCAAACAATCAATCAAACTTATTTATTTATTTCACATTTCAAAATTAGGAGAATTTTGGGATGTGACACATGCGTGTTCTTTTCACATACCACATATGGATCCACCAGTGTCATTGCATGTGTGTTCTTTTCACAATCCACCTATGGATCCACCAGTGTCATTGCATGTGTGTTCTTTTTCCTAACAACATAACCAGTCATTTCATGGTGTTTCTTTCACATACCATATGGATCCAATTGTCATTGAATGTGTGTTCTTTTCAGAGACCACACATTGATCCACAGTGTCATTACATGTGTGTTCTTTTTACTAACAACTTGAGTCATTACATGTATGTTCTTTTCACATACCACATATGGATCCCCTAGTGTCATTGCATGTGCTCTTTTCACAATCCACCTATGGATCCACCAGTGTCATTGCATGTGTGTTCTTTTACAACAACACCACAGAGTCATTGAAATGTGTGTTCTTTTCACATACCACCTATGGATCCACAGTGTCATTGCATGTGTGTTCTTTTCACTAACCACATATGGATCCACCAGTGTCATTGCATGTGTGTTCTTTTCACTAACAACAAGTGGAGTCATTTCATGTGTGTTCTTTTCACATACCACATATGGATCCACTTGTCATTGAAATGTGTGTTCTCTTTAGAGACCACACTTGGATCCACAGTGTCATTACATGTGTGTTCTTTTCACTAACCACATATGGATCCACAGTGTCATTGCATGTGTGTTCTTTTCACATACCACATATGGATCCACAGTGTCATTGCATGTGTGTTCTTTTCACAAACCACATATGGATCCACCAGTGTCATTGCATGTGTGTTCTTTTCACTAACCACATATGGATCCCCAAGTGTCATTGCATGTGTTCTTTTCACATACCACATATGGATCCACCGGTGTCATTGCATGTGTGTTCTTTTCACTAACCACCTATGGATCCCAGTGTCATTGCTTGTGTGTTCTTTTCACATACCACATATGGATCCACCATTGTCATTGCATGTGTGTTCTTTTCACAGACCACATATGGATCCACAAGTGTCATTGCATGTGTGTTCTTTTCACAAACCACTTATGGATCCACTAGTGTCATTGCAGGTGTGTTCTTTTCATAGACCACATATGGATCCACCAGTGTCATTGCATGTGTGTTCTTTTCACAGACCACATATAGAACCACCATTGTCATTGCATGTGTGTTCTTTTCACAGACCACATATGGATCCACCAGTGTCATTGCATGTGTGTTCTTTTCACATACCACCTATGGATCCACAAGTGTCATTGCATGTGTGTTCTTTTCACAATCCACATATGGATCCACCAGTGTCATTGCATGTGTGTTCTTTTCACACAACATATGTATCCACATTTGTCATTTCATGTCTTTTGTTTTCACATACCACATATGGATCCACCAGAGTCATTGCATGTGTGTTCTTTTCACAATCCACCTATGGATCCACAGTGTCATTGCATGTGTTCTTTTCACTAACCACATAGATCCACAGTCATTGCATGTGTGTTCTTTTCACAAACCACATATGGATCCACCAGTGTCATTGAAATGTGTTCTTTTCACAGACCACATATGGATCCACCCGTGTCATTACATGTGTGTTCGTTTCATTAACCACATGGATCCACAGTGTCATTGCATGTGTGTTCTTTTCACATACCACATATGGATCCACCATTGTCATTGCATGTGTGTTCTTTTCACAGACCACATATGGATCCACAAGTGTCATTGCATGTGTGTTCTTTTCACAAACCACATATGGATCCACCAGTGTCATTGCATGTGTGTTCTTTTCACAGACCACATATGGATCCACCAGTGTCATTGCATGTGTGTTCTTTTCACAGACCACATATGGATCCACCAGTGTCATTGCATGTGTGTTCTTTTCACAGAAACATATTGAACCACCATTGTCATTGCATGTGTGTTCTTGTCATAGACCACATATGGATCCCGCAGTGTCATTGCATGTGTGTTTTTTCACAAATCACATATGGTTCTACCAGTGTCATTGCATGTGTGTTCTTTTCACAGACCACATATGCATCCACCAGTGTCATTGCATGTGTGTTCTTTTCACAGAAAACATATTGATCCACCAGTGTAAATGCATTATTGTTCTTTTTACATATCAGATATGGATCCACCAGTGTCATTGCATGTGTGTTCTTTTCACAGAACACATATGGATCCACCATTGTCATTACATGTGTTCTTTTCACAGACCACATATGGATCCACCAGTGTCATTGCATGTGTGTTCTTTTCACAGACCACATATGGATCCACCAGTGTCATTGCATGTGTGTTCTTTTCACAAACCACATATGGATCCACCAGTGTCATTGCATGTGTGTTCTTTTCACATACCACATATGGATCCACAAGTGTCATTGCATGTGTGTTCTTTTCACAGACCACATATGGATCCACCAGAGTTCATTGCATGTGTGTTCTTTTCACAGACCATATATGTATCTAGCAGTGTCATTGCATGTGTTCTTTTCACATACCACATATGGATCCACCTGTGTCATTGCATCTGTGTTCTTTCACAGACCACATATGGATCCACCAAGTGTCATTGCATATGTGTTCTTTTCACAAACCACGTATGGATCCACAGTGTCATTGCATGTGTGTTCTTTTCACATACCACATATGGATCCACCAGTGTCATTGCATGTGTGTTCTTTTCACAGACCACATATGGATCCACCAGTGTCATTGCATGTGTGTTCTTTTCACTAACCACATATGGATCCACTAGTGTCATTGCATGTGTGTTCTTTTCACAGACCACATATGGATCCACCAGTGTCATTGCATGTGTGTTCTTTTCACAGACCACATATGATCCACCATTGTCATTGCATGTGTGTTCTTTTCACATACCACACATGGATCCACAGTGTCATTGCATGTGTGTTCTTTTCACAAACCACATATGGATCCACCATTGTCATTGCATGTGTGTTCTTTTCACAGACCACATATGGATCAACCAGTGTCATTGCATGTGTGTTCTTTTCACATACCACATATGGATCCACCAGTGTCATTGCATGTGTGTTCTTTTCACAGACCACATATGGATCCACCAGTGTCATTGCATGTGTGTTCTTTTCACAGACCACATATGGATCCACTAGTGTCATTGCATGTGTGTTCTTTTCACAGACCACATATGAATCCACTAGTGTCATTGCATGTCTGTTCTTTTCACAGACCACATATGGATCCACCAGTCATTACAGGTGTGATCTTTTTACAGACCACATATGGATCCACAAGAGTTCATTTCATGTGTGTTCTTTTCACAAACCACATATGGATCCACCAGTGTCATTGCATGTGTGTTCTTTTCATAGAACACATATGGATCCACCAGTGTCATTGCGTGTGTGTTCTTTTCACTAACCACATATGGATCCACCAGTGTCATTGCATGTGTGTTCTTTTCACAAACCACATATGGATCCACCAGTGTCATCGCATGTGTGTTCTTTTCACAGACCACATATGGATCCACGAGTGTCATTGCATGTGTGTTCTTTTCACACACCACATATGGATCCACCATTGTCATTGCATGTGTGTTCTTTTCACAAACAACATATGGATCCACATTGTCATTGCATGTGTGTTCTTTTCACAGACCACATATGGATCCACCAGTGTCATTGCATGTGTGTTCTTTTCACAGACCACATATGGATCCACAAGTGTCATTGCATGTGTGTTCTTTTCACAGACCACATATGGATCCACCAGTGTCATTGCATGTGTGTTCTTTTCACAGACCACATATGGATCCACCAGTGTCATTGCATGTGTGTTCTTTTCACAGACCACATATGGATCCACCAGTGTCATTGCATGTGTGTTCTTTTCACAAACCACATATGGATCCACCAGTGTCATTGCATGTGTGTTCTTTTCACAAACCACATATGGATCCACCAGTGTCATTGCATGTGTGTTCTTTTCACAGACCACATATGGATCCACTAGTGTCATTGCATGTGTGTTCTTTTCACATACCACATATGGATCCACCAGTGTCATTGCATGTGTGTTCTTTTCACGAACCACATATCGAACCACCAGTGTTATTGCATGTCTGTTCTTTTCATAGACCACATATGGATCCACGAGTGTTATTGTATATGTGTTCTTTTCACAGACCATGTATGGATCCACTTTGCATGTGTGTTCTTTTCACAGACCACATATGGAACCACCATTGTCATTGCATGTGTGTTCTTTTCACAGACCACATATGGATCCCAGTGTCATTGCATGTGTGTTCTTTTCACAAACTACATATGGATCCCAAATTGCCATTTCATGTGTGTTGTTTTCACAGACCACATATGGATCCACCAGTGTCATTGCATGTGTGTTATTTTCACGGACCACATATGGATCTACCAGTGTCATTGCATGTGTGTTCTTTTCACAGACCACATATGGATCCACCAGTGTCATTGCATGTCTGTCCTTTTCACATACCACATATGGATCCACGAGAGTCATTGCATTTGTGTTCTTTTCACAGATCACATATGGATCTACCAGTGTCATTGCATGTGTGTTCTTTTCACAGACCACATATGGATCCACCAGTGTCATTGCATGTGTGTTATTTTCACGGACCACATATGGATCCACCAGTGTCATTGCATGTGTGTTCTTTTCACAGACCACATATGGATCCACCAGTGTCATTGCATGTGTGTTCTTTTCACAGACCACATATGGATCCACCAGTGTCATTGCATGTGTGTTCTTTTCACAGACCACATATGGATCCACAAGTGTCATTGCATGTGTGTTCTTTTCACAAACCACATATGGAACCACCAGAGTCAGTGCATGAGTGTTCTATTCACAGACCACATATGGATCCACAGTGTCATTGCATGTGTGTTCTTTTCACAGACCACATATGGATCCACAGTGTCATTGCATGTGTGTTCTTTTCACAGACCACATATGGTTCCACCAGTGTCATTTCATGTGTGTTCATTTCACAAACCAAATATTGTAACAACAGAGGTCATTGCATGTGTGTTCTTTTCACAGACCACATATGGATCCACCATTTTCATTGCATGTGTGTTCCTTTTACAGACCACGTATGGATCCACCAGTGTCATTGCATGTGTGTTCTTTTCACAGACCACATATGGATCCACCAGTGTCATTGCATGTGTCTTCTTTTCACATACCACATCTGGATCACAAGTGTTATTTCATGTGTGTTCTTTTCACAGACCACATATGGATCCACATGTCATTGCATGTGTGTTCTTTTCACATACCACATATAGATCCACGATGTCATTGCATGTGTTCTTTTCACAGACCACATATGGATCCACAGTGTCATTGCATGTGTGTTCTTTTCACAGACCACATATGGATCCACAGTGTCATTGCATGTGTGTTTTTCACAGACCACATAGATCCACAGTGTCATTGCATGTGTGTTCTTTTCACAGACCACATATGGATCCACCATTGTCATTGCATCTGTGTTCTTTTCACACACCACATATGGATCCACAGTGTCATTGCATGTGTGTTCTTTTCACAGACCACATATGGATCCACAGTGTCATTGCATGTGTGTTCTTTTCACAGACCACATATGGATCCACCATGTCATTGCATGTGTGTTCTTTTCACACCACATATGGATCCACAAGTGTCATTGCATGTGAGTTCTTTTCACAGACCACATATGGATCCACAGTGTCCTTGCATATGTGTTCTTTTCATAGACCACATATGGATCCACAAGTGTCATTTCATGTGTGTTCTTTTCACAGACCACATATGGATCCACCATGTCATTGCATGTGTGTTCTTTTCACAGACCACATATGGATCCACAGTGTCATTACATGTGTGTTCTTTTCACACAGACCACATATGGATCCACCAGTGTCATTGCATGTGTGTTCTTTTCACAGACCACATATGGATCCACCAGTGTCATTGCATGTGTGTTCTTTTCAAAGACCACATATGGATCCACCAGTGTCATTGCATGTGTGTTCTTTTCACATACCACATATGGATCCACATGTCTATTCTTTTCACAAACCACATATGGATCCACCAGTGTCATTGCATGTGTGTTCTTTTCACAGACCACATATGGATCCACCAGTGTCATTGCATGTGTGTTCTTTTCACAGACCACATATGGATCCACCAGTGTCATTGCATGTGTGTTCTTTTCACAGACCACATATGGATCCACCAGTGTCATTGCATGTGTGTTCTTTTCACAGACCACATTTGGAACCACCAGTCATGTGTGTTCTTTTCACAGACCACATATGGATCCACCAGTGTGATTACATGTGTGTTCTTTTCACATACCACATATGGAACCACCAGAGTTCATTGCATGTGTGTTCTTTTCACAGACCACATATGGATCCACCAGTGTCATTGCATGTGTGTTCTTTTCACAGACCACGTATGGATCCACCAGTGTCATTGCATGTGTGTTCTTTTCACAGACCACATATGGATCCACCAGTGTCATTTCATGTGTGTTCTTTTCACAGACCACATATGGATCAACCATTGTCATTGCATGTGTGTTCTTTTCACAAACCACATATGGATCCACCATTGTCATTGCATGTGTGTTCTTTTCACAGACCACATGTGGAACCACCATTGTCATTGCATGTGTGTGCTTTTCACAGACCACATATGGATCCACCATTTTCATTGCATGTGTGTTCTTTTCACAGACCACATATGGATCCACCAGTGTCATTGCATGTGTGTTCTTTTCACAGACCACATATGGATCCACCAGTGTCATTGCATGTGTGTTCTTTTCACAGACCACATATGGATCCACGAGTGTCATTGCATGTGTGTTCTTTTCACAGACCACATATGGATCCACAGTGTCATTGCATTTGTGTTCTTTTCAAATACCAAATATTGATCACCATTGTCATTGCATGTGTGTTCTTTTCACAAACCACTTATGGATCCACTAGTGTCATTGCAGGTGTGTTCTTTTCATAGACCACATATGGATCCACCAGTGTCATTGCATGTGTGTTCTTTTCACGGACCACATATGGATCTACCAGTGTCATTGCATGTGTGTTCTTTTCACAGACCACATATGGATCCACCAATGTCATTGCATGTCTGTTCTTTTCACAGACCACATTTGGATCCACCAGAGTCATTGCATGTGTGTTCTTTTCACATACCACATATGGATCCACCAGAGTCATTGCATGTGTGTTCTTTTCACACACCACATATGGAACCGCCATTGCCATTGCATGTGTGTTCTTTTCACAAACCACATATGGATCCACCAGTGTCATTGCATGTGTGTTCTTTTCACGGACCACATATGGATCCACAGTGTCATTGCATGTGTGTTCTTTTCACAGACACATATGGATCAACCATTGTCATTGCCTGTGTGTTCTTTTCACAGACCACATATGGATCCACAAGTGTCATTGCATGTGTGTTCTTTTCACAGACAACATATGGATCCCCCAGTGTCATTGCATGTGTGTTCTTTTCACAGACCACATATGGATCCACCAGTGTCATTGCATGTGTGTTCTTTTCACAGACCACATATGGATCCACCAGTGTCATTGCATGTGTGTTCTTTTCACGGACCACATGTAGATCCACAGTGTCATTGCATGTGTGTTCTTTTCACACACCACATATAGATCCACCAGTGGCATTGCATGTGTGTTCTTTTCACGAACCACATATGGATCCACAGTGTCATTGCATGTGTGTTCTTTTCACAGACCACATATGGATCCACAGTGTCATTGCATGTGTGTTCTTTTCACATACCACATATGGATCCACCAATGTCATTGCATGTGTGTTCTTTTCAGACCACATATGGATCCACAGTGTCATTGCATGTGTGTTCTTTTCACAGACCACATATGGATCCACAGTGTCATTGCATGTGTGTTCTTTTCACAGACCACATATGGATCCACAGTGTCATTGCATGTGTGTTCTTTTCACAGAACCACTTATGGATCCACCAGTGTCATTGCATGTGTGTTCTTTTCCCACACCACATATGGATCCACCAGTGTCATTGCATGTGTGTTCATTTTGCAGACCACATATGGATCCACCAGTGTCATTGCATGTGTGTTCTTTTCACAGACCAGATATGGATCAACCAGTGTCATTGCATGTGTGTTCTTTTCACAGACCACATATGGATTCACTAGTATCATTGCATGTGTGTTCTTTTCACACACCACATATGGATCCACCAGTGTCATTTCATGTGTGTTCTTTTCACAGACCACATATGGATCCACCAGCGTCATTGCATGTGTGTTCTTTTCAAAGACTACATATTGATCCACAGTGTCATTGCATGTGTGTTCTTTTCACAGACCACATATAGATCCACAGTGTCATTGCATGTGTGTTCTTTTCACAGACCACATATGGATCCACCAGTGTCATTGCATGTGTGTTCTTTTCACAGACCACATATGGATCCACCAGTGTCATTGCATGTGTGTTCTTTTCACAGACCACATATGGATCCACCAGTGTCATTGCATGTGTGTTCTTTTCACAGACCACATATGGATCCACCACTGTCATTACATGTGTGTTCTTTTCACAGACCACATATGGATCACCAGTGTTATTTCATGTGTGTTCTTTTCACAGACCACATATGGATCCACCAGTGTCATTTCATGTGTTGTCTTTTCACAGACCACATATGGAACCACCAGTGTCATTGCATGTGTGTTCTTTTCACAGACCACATATGGATCCACTAGAGTCATTGCATGTGTGTTCTTTTCACAGACCACATATGGATCCACCAGTGTCATTGCATGTGTGTTCTTTTCACAGACCACATATGGATCCACCATTGTCATTGCATGTGTGTTCTTTTCACAGACCACATATGGATCCACCAGTGTCATTGCATGTGTGTACACATATGGATCCACCAGAGTCATTGCATGTGTATTCTTTTCATAGACCACATATGGATGCACCAATGTCATTGCATGTGTGTTCTTTTCACAGAACCGATATGGATCCAGCAGTGTCATTGCATGTGTGCTCTTTTCATAGACCCCATATGGATCCACCATTGTCATTGCATGTGTGTTCTTTTCACAGACCACATATGGAACCACCATTGTCATTGCATGTGTGTTCTTTTCACAGACCACATATGGATCCACCAGTGTCATTGCATGTGTGTTCTTTTCACATACCACATATGGATCCACCAGTGTCATTGCATGTGTGTTCTTTTCACAGACCACATATGGATCCCCCAGTGTTATTGCATGTCTGTTCTTTTCACATACCACAAATGGATCCACTAGTGTAATTGCATGTCTAATCTTTTCACATACCACATATGGATCCACCAGAGTCATAGCATGTGCGTTCTTTTCACACACCACATATGGATCCACCAGTGTCATTGCATGTGTGTTCTTTTCACCGACCACATATGGATCCACCAGTGTCATTGCATGTGTGTTCTTTTCACAAACCACATATGGATCCACAAGTGTCATTGCATGTGTGTTCTTTTCACATACCACATATGGATCCACATTGTCATTGCATTTGTGTTCTTTTCACAGACCACATATGGATCCACCAGTGTCATTGCATGTGTGTTCTTTTCACAGACCACATATGGATCCACTAGTGTCATTGCATGTGTGTTCTTTTCACAGACCACATATGGATCCACCAGAGTCATTGCATGTGTGTTCTTTTCACAGACCACATATAGATCCACCAGTGTCATTTCATGTGTGTTCTTTTCACATACCACATATGGATCCACCAGTGTCATTGCATGTGTGTTCTTTTCACAAACCACATATGGATCCACCAGTGTCATTGCATGTCTGTTCTTTTCACATACCACATATGGATCCACCAGTGTCATTGCATGTGTGTTCTTTTCACAGACCACATATGGATCCACCAGTGTCATTGCATGTCTGTTCTTTTCACAGACCACATATGTATCCACCAGAGTCATTGCATGTGTGTTCTTTTCACACACCACATATGGAACCGCCATTGTCATTGCATGTGTGTTCTTTTGACAAACCACACATGGATCCACCAGTGTCATTGCATGTGTGTTCTTTTCACAGACCACATATGGAACCAGAAGAGTTCATTGCATGTGTGTTCTTTTTACAGACCACATATGGACCCACCATTTTCATTGCATGTGCGTTCTTTTCACATACCACATATGGAACCACCATTGTCATTGCATGTGTGTTCTTTTCACAGACCACATATGGATCCCCTAGTGTCATTGCATGTGTGTTCTTTTCACAGACCACATATGGATCCACCAGTGCCATTGCATGTGTGTTCTTTTCACAGGCCACATATGGATCCACCAATGTCATTGCATGTGTGTTCTTTTCACAGACCACATATGGATCACCAGTCTTATTTCATGTGTGTTCTTTTCACAAACCACATATGGATCATCCAGTGTCATTGCATGTGTGTTCTTCTCACAGACCACATTTGGATCCACCAGTGTCATTGCATGTGTGTTCTTTTCACAGACCACATATGGATCCACCATGTTCATTGCATGAGAGTTCTTTTCAGAGACCAGATATGGATCCACCCGTGTCATTGCATGTGTGTTCTTTACACAGACCACATATGGATCCACCAGTGTCATTGCATGTGTGTTCTTTTCACACACCACATATGGATCCACCAGTGTCATTGCATGTGTGTTCTTTTCACAGACCACATATAGATCCACCAGTGTCATTGCATGTGTGTGCTTATCGCAGACCACATATGGATCCACCAATGTCATTACATGTCTGTTCTTTTCATAGACCACACATGGATCAACCAGTGTCATTGCATGTGTGTTCTTTTCACAGACCACATATAGATCCACAGTGTCATTGCATGTGTGTTCTTTTCACAGACCACATATGGATCCACCAGTGTCATTGCATGTGTGTTCTTTTCACAGACCACATATGGATCCACCAGTGTCATTGCATGTGTGTTCTTTTCACAGACCACATATGGATCCACCAGTGTCATTGCATGTGTGTTCTTTTCACAGACCACATATGGAACCACAAGTGACATTTCATGTGTGTTCTTTTCACAAACCACATATGGATCCACCAGTGTGATTGCATGTGTGTTCTTTTCACAGACCACATATGGATCCACCAGTGTCATTGCATGTGTGTCCTTTTCATAGACCCCACATGGATCCTCTAGTGTCATTGCATGTGTGTTCTTTTCACAGACCACATATGGATCCACAGTGTCATTGCATGTGTGTTCTTTTCAGACCACATATAGATCCACAGTGTCATTACATGTGTGTTATTTTCACAAACCACATATGGATCCACCAGTGTCATTGCATGTGTGTTCTTTTCACAGACCACATATGGATCCACAGTCATTGCATGTGTGTTCTTTTCACAGACCACATATGGATCCACAGTGTCATTGCATGTGTGTTCTTTTCACAGACCACATATGGAACCACCATTGTCATTGCAAGTGTGTTCTTTTCACAGACCACATATGGATCCACCATGTCATTGCATGTGTTCTTTTCACAGACCACATATGGATCCACAGTGTCATTGCATGTGTGTTCTTTTCACGAACCACATATAGATCCACAGTGTCATTGCATGTGTGTTATTTTCACAGACCACATATGGATCCACCAGTGTCATTGCATGTGTGTTCTTTTCACAAACCACATATGGATCCACCAGTGTCATTGCATGTGTGTTCTTTTCACAGACCACATATGATCCACAGTTCATTGCATGTGTGTTCTTTTCACAGACCACATATGGATCCACCAGTGTCATTGCATGTGTGTTCTTTTCACAGACCACATATGGATCCACCAGTGTCATTGCATGTGTGTTCTTTTCACAGAACACATATGGATCCACAAGTGTCATTGCATGTGTGTTCTTTTCACAGACCACATATGGATCCACTAGTGTCATTGCATGTCTGTTCTTTTCACAGACCACATAGGGATCCACCAGTGTCATTGCATGTGTGTTCTTTTCACAGACCATATAAGGATCCACCAGTGTCATTGCATGTGTATTCTTTTCACAGACCACATATGGATCCACTAGTGTCATTGCATGTGTGTTCTTTTCACAGACCACATATGGATCCCCCAGTGTCATTGCATGTGTGTTCTTTTCACAGACCACATATGGATCCACCAGTGTCATTGCATGTGTGTTCTTTTCACAGACCACATATAGATCCACCAGTGTCATTGCATGTGTGTTCTTTTCACAGACCACATATGGATCCACCAGTGTCATTGCATGTGTGTTCTTTTCACAGACCACATATGGATCCACCAGTGTCATTGCATGTGTGTTCTTTTCACAGACCACATATGGATCCACCAGTGTCATTGCATGTGTGTTCTTTTCACAGACCACATATGGAACCGCCATTGTCATTGCATGTGTGTTCTTTTCACACAGCACATATGGATCCACCAGTGTCATTGCAAGTCTGTTCTTTTCACAGACCACATTTCGATCCACCAGAGTCATTGCATGTGTGTTCTTTTCACAGACCACATATGGATCCACCAGTGTCATTGCATGTGTGTTCTTTTCATAGACCACATATGGAACCGCCATTGTCATTGCATGTGTGTTCTTTTCACAAACCACATATGGATCCACCAGTGTCATTGCATGTGTGTTCTTTTCACAGACCACATATGGATCCACCAGTGTCATTGCATGTGTGTTCTTTTCACAGACCACATATGGATCCACAGGTGTCATTGCATGTGTGTTCTTTTCACAGACCACATATGGATCCACCAGTGTCATTGCATGTGTGTTCTTTTCACAGACCACATATGGATCCACCAGTGTCATTGCATGTGTGTTCTTTTCACAGACCACATATGGATCCACTAGTGTCATTGCATGTGTGTTCTTTTCACAGACCACATATGGAACCACCAGAGTTCATTGCATGTGTGTTCTTTTCATAGACCACATATGGATCCACCATTTTCATTGCATGTGTGTTCTTTTCACAGACCACATATGGATCCCCAGTGTCATTGCATGTGTGTTCTTTTCACAGACCACATATGGATCCACCAGTGTCATTGCATGTGTGTTCTTTTCACAGACCACATATGGATCCACCAGTGTCATTGCATGTGTGTTCTTTTCACAGACCACATATGGATCCACTAGTGTCATTGCATGTGTGTTCTTTTCATAGACCATATCTAGAGTCATTGCATGTGTAATCTTTTCACAAACCACATATGGATCCACTAGTGTCATTGCATGTGAGTTCTTTTCACAGACCACATATGGATCCACCAGTGTCATTGCATGTGTGTTCTTTTCACAGACCACATATGGATCCACCAGTGTCATTGCATGTGTGTTCTTTTCACAGACCACATATAGATCCAAGAGTGTCATTGCATGTGTGTTCTTTTCACAGAACCACATATGGATCCACAGTGTCATTGCATGTGTGTTCTTTTCACAGACCACATATGGATCCACAGTGTCATTGCATGTGTGTTCTTTTCACAGAACCACATATGGATCCACAGTGTCATTCCATGTGTGTTCTTTTCACAGACCACATATGGATCCACCATTGTCATTGCATGTGTGTTCTTTTCACAGACCACATATGGATCCACCAGTGTCATTGCATGTGTGTTCTTTTCACAGACCACATATGGATCCACTAGTGTCATTTCATGTGTGTTCTTTTCACAGACCACATATGGTTCCACTAGTCATTGCATGTGTGTTCTTTTCACAAACCACATATGGATCCACCAGAGTTCATTGCATGTGTGTTCTTTTCACAGACCACATATGGATCCACCAGTGTCATTGCATGTGTGTTCTTTTCATAGACCTCATATGGATCCACCAGTGTCATTGCATGTGTGTTCTTTTCACAGACCACATATGGATCCACCAGTGTCATTGCATGTGTGTTCTTTTCACAGACCACATATGGATCCACCAGAGTCATTGCATGTGTGTTCTTTTCACAGACCACATATGGATCCACTAGTGTCATTGCATGTGTGTTCTTTTCACAGACCACATATGGATCCACCAGTGTCATTGCATGTGTGTTCTTTTCACAGACCACATATGGATCCACCAGTGTCATTGCATGTGTGTTCTTTTCACAGAACCCATATGGATCCACCAGTGTCATTGCATGTGTGTTCTTTTCACAGACCATATATGGATCCACCAGTGTCATTGCATGTGTGTTCTTTTCACAGACCACATATGGATCTACTAGAGTCATTGCATGTGTGTTCTTTTCACAGACCACATATGGATCCACCAGAGATCATTGCATGTGTGTTCTTTTCACAGACCACATATGGATCCACCAGTGTCATTGCATGTGCGTTCTTTTCACAGACCACATATGGATCCACTCCTGTAATTGCATGTGTGTTCTTTTCACAGACCACATATGGATCCACCAGTGTCATTGCATGTGTGTTCTTTTCACAGACCACATATGGATCCACCAGTGTCATTGCATGTGTGTTCTTTTCATTTACCACATATGGATCCACCATTGTCATTGCATGTGTGTTCTTTTCACAGACCACATATGGATCCAGTGTCATTGCATGTGTGTTCTTTTCACAGACCACATATGATCCACAGTGTCATTGCATGTGTGTTCTTTTCACAGACCACATATGGATCCACCCGTGTCATTGCATGTGTGTTCTTTTCACAGACCACATATGGATCCACCAGTGTCATTGCATGTGTGTTCTTTTCACAGACCACATATGGATCCACTAGTGTCATTGCATGTGTGTTCTTTTCACAGACCACATATGGATCCACCAGTGTCATTGCATGTGTGTTCTTTTCACAGACCACATATGGATCCACCAGTTTCATTGCATGTGTGTTCTTTTCACAGACCACGTATGGATCCACCATTTTCATTGGATGTGTGTTCTTTTCACATACCACATATGGATCCACCATTGTCATTGCATGTGCGTTCTTTTTACATACCACATATGGATCAACCAGAGTCATTGCATGTGTGTTGTTTTCACAGACCACATTTGGATCCAGTAGTGTCATTGCATTTGTATTATTTTCACAGACCACATATGGATCCACCATTGTCATTGCATGTGTGTTCTTTTTATAGACCACATATGAATCCACCAGATTCATTGCATGTGTGTTCTTTTCACATACCACATATGGATCCACCAGTGTCATTGCATGTGTGTTCTTTTCACAGACCACATATGGATCCACCAGTGTCATTGCATGTCTATTCTTTTCACAGACCACATATGGATCTACCAGAGTCATTGCACGTGTGTTCTTTTCACAGACCACATATGGATCCACCATTGTCATTGCATGTGTGTTCTTTTCACATACCACATTTGGATCCAGCAGTGTCATTGCATTTGTATTGTTTTCACAGACCACATATGGATCCACCATTGTCATTGCATGTGTGTTCTTTTTACAGACCACATATGGATCAACCAGAGTCATTGCATGTGTGTTGTTTTCACAGACCACATATGGATCCACCAGTGTCATTGCATTTGTGTTCTTTTCACAGACCACATATGGATCCACCAGAGTCATTGCATGTGTGTTCTTTTCACAGACCACATATGGATCCACCAGTGTCATTGCATGTGTGTTCTTTTCACATACCACATATGGATCCACCATTGTCATTGCATGTGTGTTCTTTTCACAGACCACATGTAGATCCACCAGAGTCATTGCATGTGTGTTCTTTTCACATACCACATATGGAACCACCATTGTCATTGCATGTGTGTTCTTTTCACAAACCACATATGATCCACCAGTGTCATTGCATGTGTGTTCTTTTCACAGACCACATATGGATCCACCATTGTATTTGCATGTGTGTTCTTTTCACAGACCACATATGGATCCACCAGATTCATTGCATGTGTGTTCTGTTTACAAACCACATATTGGATCTACCAGTGTCATTTCATGTGTGTTCTTTTCACAGACCACATATGGATCCACCAGTGTCATTGCATGTGTGTTCTTTTCACAGACCACATATGGATCCACCAGTGTCATTGCATGTGTGTTCTTTTCACAGACCACATATGGATCCACCATTGTCATTGCATGTGTGTTCTTTTCACATAGCACATATGGATCCACCAGTGTCATTGCATGTGTGTTATTTTCACATACCACATATGGATCCACTAGAGTCATTTCATGTTTGTTCTTTTCGTAGACCACATATGGATCCACCATTGTCATTGCATGTGTGTTCTTTCACAGACCACATATGGATCCACAAGTGTCATTGCATTTGTATTCTTTTCACAGACCACATATGGTTCCACTAGTGTCATTACATGTGTGTTCTTTTCACAGACCACATTTGGATCCACAAGTTTCATTGCATGTGTGTTCTTTTCACAGACCACATATGGATCCACCATTGTCATTGCATGTGTGTTCTTTTCACAGACCACATATAGATCCACAGTGTCATTGCATGTGTGTTCTTTTCGCACACCACATATGGATCCACAGTTGTCATTGCATGTGTGTTCTTTTCACAGACCACATATCGATCCACCAGTGTCATTGCATGTGTGTTCTTTTCAAAGACCACATATGGATCCACAGTGTCATTGCATGTGTGTTCTTTTCACAGACCACATATGGATCCACGTGTCATTGCATGTGTGTTCTTTTCACAGACCACATATGGATCCACCAGTGTCATTGCATGTGTGTTCTTTTCACAGACCACATATGGATCCACAGTGTCATTGCATGTGTGTTCTTTTCACAGACCATATGGATCCACCATTGTCATTGCATGTGTGTTCTTTTCACAGACCACATATGGATCCACAGTGTCATTGCATGTGTGTTCTTTTCACAGACCACATATGGATCCACAGTGTCATTGCATGTGTGTTCTTTTCACAGACCACATATGGATCCACCAGTGTCATTGCATGTGTGTTCTTTTCACAGACCACATATGGATCCACCAGTGTCATTGCATGTGTGTTCTTTTCACAGACCACATATGGATCCACCAGTGTCATTGCATGTGTGTTCTTTTCACACCACATATAGATCCACCGGTGTCATTGCATGTGTGTTCTTTTCACAGACCACATATGGATCCACCCGTGTCATTGCATGTGTGTTCTCTACACAGAACACATATGGATCCACGAGTGTCATTGCATGTGTGTTCTTTTCAAAGACCACATATGGATCCACCAGTGTCATTGCATGTGTGTTCTTTTCACAAACCACATATGGATCCACCAGTGTCATTGAAATGTATGTTCTTTTCACAGACCACATATGATCCACCAGTGTCATTGCATGTGTGTTCTTTTCACAGACCACATATACATCCACTAGTGTCATTGCATGTGTGTTCTTTTCACAAACCACATATGGATCCACCATTGTCATTGCATGTGTGTTCTTTTCACAGACCACATATGGATCCACCATTGTCATTGCATGTGTGTTCTTTTCACAGACCACATATGGATCCACCAGTGTCATTTCATGTGTGTTCTTTTCACAGACCACATATGGATCCACCAATGTCATTACATGTGTGTTCTTTTCACAGACCACATATGGATCACCAATGTTATTTCATGTGTGTTCTTTTCACATACCACATATGGATCCACCATTGTCATTGCATGTGTGTTCTTTTCACAGACCACATTTGGATCCACCAGTGTCATTGCATGCGTGTTCTTTTCACAGACCACATATGGATCCACCAGTGTCATGGCATGTGTGTTCTTTTCACATACCACAAATGTATCCACAGTGTCATTGCATGTGTGTTCTTTTCACAGACCATATATGGATCCACTAGTGTGATTGCATGTGTGTTCTTTTCACAGACCACATATGGATCCACCAGTGTCATTGCATGTGTGTTCTTTTCACAGACCACATATGGATCCACCAGTGTCATTGCATGTGTGTTCTTTTCACAGACCACATATGGATCCACCAGTGTCATTGCATGTGTGTTCTTTTCACAAACCACATATGGATCCACCAGTGTCATTTCATGTGTGTTATTTTCACAGACCACATATGGATCCACCAGTGTCATTGCATGTGTGTTCTTTTCACAGACCACATATGGATCCACCAGTGTCATTGCATGTGTGTTCTTTTCACAGACCACATATGGATCCACACGTCACATTTCATGTGTGTTCTTTTCACAGACCACATATGGATCCACCAGTGTCATTGCATGTGTGTTCTTTTCACAAACCACATATGGATCCACCAGTGTCATTGCATGTCTGTTCTTTTCACAAACCACATATGGATCCACCAGTGTCATTGCATGTGTGTTCTTTTCACAGACCACATATGGATCCACCAGTGTCATTGCATGTGTGTTCTTTTCACAAACCACATATGGAACCACCATTGTCATTTCATGTGTGTTCTTTTCACAGACCACATATGGATCCACGAGAGTCATTGCATTTGTGTTCTTTTCACAGATCACATATGGATCTACCAGTGTCATTGCATGTGTGTTCTTTTCACGGACCACATATGGATCCACAGTGTCATTGCATGTGTGTTCTTTTCACATACCACATATGGATCCACCAGTCATTGCATGTGTGTTCCTTTCACATACCACATTTGGAACCACCAGTGTCATTGCATGTGTGTTCTTTTCACAGACCACATATGGATCCACCATTGTCATTGCATGCGTGTTCTTTTCACAGACCACATATGGATCCACCAGTGTCATTCCATGTGTGTTCTTTTCATTTACCACATATGGATCCACCAGTGTCATTGCATGTGTGTTCTTTTCACACACCACATATGGATCTACTAGTGTCATTGCATGTGTGTTCTTTTCACAGACCACATATGGATCCACCAGTGTCATTGCATGTGTGTTCTTTTCACAGACCACATATGGATCCACCAGTGTCATTGCATGTGTGTTCTTTTCACAGACCACATATGGATCCACCAGTGTCATTGCATGTGTGTTCTTTTCACAGACCCCATATGGATCCACCAGAGTTCATTGAATATTTGTTCTTTTCACAGACCACATATGGATCACCAGAGTTCATTGCATGTGTGTTCTTTTCACAGACCACTTATGGATCCACCAGTGTCATTGCATGTGTGTTCTTTTCACATACCACATATGGATCCACCAGTGTCATTGCATGTGTGTTCTTTTCACAGACCACATATGGATCCACCAGTGTCATTGCATGTGTGTTCTTTTCACAGACCACATATGGATCCACTAGTGTCATTGCATGTGTGTTCTTTTCACAGACCACATATGGATCCACCAGTGTCATTGCATGTGTGTTCTTTTCACAGACCACATATGGATCCACATGTGTCATTGCATGTGTGTTCTTTTCACAGACCACATATGGATCCACCATTGTCATTGCATGTGTGTTCTTTTCACAGACCACATATGGATCCACCAGTGTCATTGCATGTGTGTTCTTTTCACAAACCACATATGGATCCACCATTGTCATTGCATGTGTGTTCTTTTCACAGACCACATATGGATCCACCACTGTCATTGCATGTGTGTTCTTTTCACAGACCACATATGGATCCACCAGTGTCATTGCATGTGTGTTCTTTTCACAGACCACATATGGATCCACATGTGTCATTGCATGTGTGTTCTTTTCACAGACCACATATGGATCCACCAGTGTCATTGCATGTGTGTTCTTTTCACAGACCACATATGGATCCACCAGTGTCATTGCATGTGTGTTCTTTTCACAGACCACATATGGATCCACCAGTGTCATTGCATGTGTGTTCTTTTCACAGACCACATATGGATCCACCAGTGTCATTGCATGTGTGTTCTTTTCACAGACCACATATGGATCCACCAGTGTCATTGCATGTGTGATCTTTTCACAGACCACATATGGATCCGAGTTCATTGCTTGTGTGTTCTTTTCACAGACCACATATGGATCCACGTGTGTCATTGCATGTGTGTTCTTTTCACAGACCACATATGGATCCACCAGTGTCATTACATGTGTGTTCTTTTCACAGACCACATATAGATCCACCAATGTCATTGCATCTGTGTTCTTTTCACAGACCACATATGGATCCACCAGTGTCATTGCATGTGTGTTCTTTTCACAGACCACATATGGATCCACCAGTGTCATTGCATGTGTGTTCTTTTCACAGACCACATATGGATCCACCAGTGTCATTGCATGTGTGTTCTTTTCACAGACCACATATGGATCCACCAGTGTCATTGCATGTGTGTTCTTTTCACAGACCACATATGGAACCACCATTGTCATTGCATGTGTGTTCTTTTCACGGACCATATATGGATCTACCAGAGTTCATTGCTTGTGTGTTCTTTTCACAGACCACATATGGATCCACCAGTGTCATTGCATGTGTGTTCTTTTCACAGACCACATATGGATCCACTAGTGTCATTGCATGTGTGTTCTTTTCACAGACCACATATGGATCCACCAGTGTCATTGCATGTGTGTTCTTTTCACAGACCACATATGGATCCACCAGTGTCATTGCATGTGTGTTCTTTTCACAGACCACATATAGATCCACCAGTGTCATTGCATGTGTGTTCTTTTCACAGACCACATATGGATCCACTAGTGTCATTGCATGTGTGTTCTTTTCACAGACCACATATGAATCCACCAGTGTCATTGCATGTGTGTTCTTTTCACAGACCACATATGGATCCACCAGTGTCATTGCATGTGTGTTTTTTCACAGACCACATATGGATCCACCAGTGTCATTGCATGTGTGTTCTTTTCACAGACCACATATGGATCCACCAGTGTCATTGCATGTGTGTTCTTTTCACAGACCACATATGGATCCACGAGTGTCATTGCATGTGTGTTCTTTTCACAGACCACATTTGGATCCAGCAGTGTCATTGCATGTGTGTTCTTTTCACAGACCACATATGGATCCACCATTGTCATTGCATGTGTGTTCTTTTTACAGACCACATATGGATCAACCAGAGTCATTGCATGTGTGTTGTTTTCACAGACCACATATGGATCCACCAGTGTCATTGCATGTGTGTTCTTTTCACAGACCACATATAGATCCACCAGTGTCATTGCATGTGTGTTCTTTTCACAGACCACATATGGATCCACCAGTGTCATTGCATGTGTGTTCTTTTCACAGACCACATATGGATCCACCATTGTCATTGCATGTGTGTTCTTTTCACAAACCACATATGGATCCACCAGTGTCATTGCATGTGTGTTCTTTTCACAGACAACATATGGATCCACCAGTGTCATTGCATGTGTGTTCTTTTCACAAACCACATATAGATCCAGCACTGTCATTGCATGTGTGTTCTTTTCACAGACCACATATAGATCCACCAGAGTCATTGCATGTGTGTTCTTTTCACAGACCACATATGGATCCACCAGTGTCATTGCATGTGTGTTCTTTTCACAGACCACATATGGATCCACCAGAGTCATTGCATGTGTGTTCTTTTCACATACCACATATGGAACCACCATTGTCATTGCATGTGTGTTCTTTTCACAAACCACATATGATCCACCAGTGTCATTGCATGTGTGTTCTTTTCACAGACCACATATGGATCCACCATTGTATTTGCATGTGTGTTCTTTTCACATACCACATATGGATCCACCATTGTCATTGCATGTGTGTTCTTTTCACAGACCACATATGGATCCACCAGTGTCATTGCATGTGTGTTCTTTTCACAGACCACATATAGATCCACCAGTGTCATTGCATGTGTGTTCTTTTCACAGACCACATATGGATCCACCAGTGTCATTGCATGTGTGTTCTTTTCACAGACCACATATGGATCCACTAGTGTCATTGCATGTGTGTTCTTTTCACATACCACATATGGATCCACAATGGTCATTGCATGTGTGTTCTTTTCACAGACCACATATGGATCCACAGTGTCATTGCATGTGTGTTCTTTTCATAGACCACATATGGATCCACAGTGTCATTGCATGTGTGTTCTTTTCACAGACCACATATGGATCCACCAGTGTCATTGCATGTGTGTTCTTTTCACAGACCACATATAGATCCACCATTGTCATTGCATGTGTGTTCTTTTCACAGACCACATATAGATCCACCAGTGTCATTGCATGTGTGTTCTTTTCACAGACCACATATGGATCCACCAGAGTTCATTGCATGTGTGTTCTTTTCACAGACCACATATGGATCCACCAGTGTCATTGCATGTGTGTTCTTTTCACAGACCACATATGGATCCACCATTGTCATTGCATGTGTGTTCTTTTCACAGACCACATATGGATCCACCAGTGTCATTGCATGTGTGTTCTTTTCACAGACCACATATGGATCCACAAGTGTCATTGCATGTGTGTTCTTTTCACAGACCACATATGGATCCACCATTGTCATTGCATGTGTGTTCTTTTCACAGACCACATATGGATCCACCAATGTCATTGCATGTGTGTTCTTTTCACAGACCACATATGGATCCAACAGTGTCATTGCATGTGTGTTCTTTTCACAGACCACATATGGATCCACGAGTGTCATTGCATGTGTGTTCTTTTCACAGACCACATATGGATCCACCAGTGTCATTGCATGTGTGTTCTTTTCACATACCACATATGGATCCACCATTGTCATTGCATGTGTGTTCTTTTCACAGACCTCATATGGATCCACTAGTTTCATTGCATGTGTCTTCTTTTCACATACCACATATGGATCCACCAGTGTCATTGCATGTGTGTTCTTTTCACAGACCACATATGGATCCACCAGTGTCATTTCATTTGTGTTATTTTCACATACCACATAAGGATCCACCAGTGACATTGCATGTGTGTTCCTTTCACAGACCACATATGGATCCACAGTGTCATTGCATGTGTGTTCTTTTCACAGACCACATATGGATCCAAGTGTCATTGCATGTGTGTTCTTTTCACAGACCACATATGGATCCACAGTGTCATTGCATGTGTGTTCTTTTCACAGACCACATATGGATCCACCAGTGTCATTGCATGTGTGTTCTTTTCAGAACCATATGGATCCACAGTGTCATTGCATGTGTTCTTTTCACGAACCACATATAGATCCACAGTGTCATTGCATGTGTGTTTTTTCACAAACCACATATGGATCCACCAGAGTCATTACATGTGTGTTCTTTTCACAGACCATATATGGATCCAACAGTGTCAGTGCATGTGTGTTCTTTTCACAGACCACATATGGATCCACCAGTGTCATTGCATGTGTGTTCTTTTCACAGACCACATATGGATCCACCAGTGTCATTGCATGTGTGTTCTTTTCACAGACCACATATGGATCCACCAGTGTCATTGCATGTGTGTTCTTTTCACAGACCACATATGGATCCACCATTGTCATTGCATGTGTGTTCTTTTCACAGACCATATGGATCCACAGTGTCATTACATGTGTGTTCTTTTAACAGACAACATATGGATCCACAAGTGTCATTGCATGTGTGTTCTTTTCATAGACCACATATGGATCCACCAGTGTCATTGCATGTGTGTTCTTTTCACAGACCACATATGGATCCACCAGTGTCATTTCATGTGTGTTCTTTTCACAGACCACATATGGATCAACCATTGTCATTGCATGTGTGTTCTTTTCACAAACCACATATGGATCCACCATTGTCATTGCATGTGTGTTCTTTTCACAGACCACATGTGGAACCACCATTGTCATTGCATGTGTGTTCTTTTCACAGACCACATATGGATCCACCAATGTCATTGCATGTGTGTTCTTTTCACAGACCACATATGGATCCACCAGTGTCATTGCATGTGTGTCCTTTTCACAGACCCCACATGGATCCACCAGAGTTCATTGCATGTGTGTTCTTTTCACAGACCACATATGGATCCACCAGTGTGATTGCATGTGTGTTCTTTTTATAGACCACATATGGATCCACCAGTGCCATTGCATGTGTGTTCTTTTCACAGACCACATATGGATCCACCAATGTCATTACATGTGTGTTCTTTTCACAGACCACATATGGATCACCAGTGTTATTTCATGTGTGTTCTTTTCACAGACCACATATGGAACCAGCATTGTCATTGCATGTGTGTTCTTTTCACAGACCACATTTGGATCCACCAGTGTCATTGCATGTGTGTTCTTTTCATAGACCACATATGGATCCACCAGTGTCATTGCATGTGTGTTCTTTTCACATACCACATATGGATCCACCAGTGTCATTTCATGTGTGTTCTTTTCACAGACCACATATGGATCAACCAGTGTCATTGCATGTGTGTTCTTTTCACACACCACATATGGATCCACCATTGTCATTGCATGTGTGTTCTTTTCACAGACTACGTATGGAACCAGCATTGTCATTGCATGTGTGTTCTTTTCACAGACCACATATGGATCCACAAGTGTCATTTCATGTGTGTTCTTTCACAGACCACACATAGATCCAGTGTGATTGCATGTGTGTTCTTTTCACAGACCACATTTGGATCCACGGTGTCATTGCATGTGTGTTCTTTTCACAGACCACATATGGATCCACTAGTGTCATTGCATGTGTTGTTTTCACATACCACATTTAGATCCACCAGTGTCATTGCATGTGTGTTCTTTTCACAGACCACATTTGGATCCACTATTTTCATTGCATGTTTGTTCTTTTCACAAACCACATATGGATCTACCAGTGTCATTGCATGTGTGTTCTTTTCACAGACCACATATGGATCCACCAGTGTCATTGCTTGTGTGTTCTTTTCACAGACCATATATGGATCCACTAGTGTCATTGCATGTGTGTTATTTTCATAGACCATTAAATGGAACCACCATTTTCATTGCATGTGTGTTCTTTTCATTAACTACATATGGATCCACTAGTGTCATTGTATGTGTGTTCTTTTCATTTACCACATATGGATCCACCATTGTCATTGCATGTGTGTTCTTTTCACAGACCACATATGGATCCACAGTGTCATTGCATGTGTATTCTTTTCACAGACCACATATGGAACCAACATTTTTATTGCATGTGTGTTCTTTTCAAAGACCACATATGGATCCATAGTGTCATTGCATGTGTGTTCTTTTCACAGACCACATATGGATCCACAGTGTCATTGCATGTGTGTTCTTTTCACAGACCACATATGGATCCACAGTGTCATTGCATGTGTGTTCTTTTCACAGACCACATATGGATCCACAGTGTCATTGCATGTGTGTTCTTTTCACAGACCACATATGGATCCACAGTGTCATTGCATGTGTGTTCTTTTCACAGACCACATATGGATCCACAGTCATTGCATGTGTGTTCTTTTCACAGACCACATATGGATCCAGTGTCATTGCATGTGTGTTCTTGTCACAGACCACATATGGATCCACAGTGTCATTGCATGTGTGTTCTTTTCACTGACCACATATAGATCCACCAGTGTCATTGCATGTGTTTTCTTTTCACATACCACTTATGGATCCACCATTGTCATTGCATGTGTGTTCTTTTCACAGACCACATATAGATCCACCATTGTCATTGCATGTGTGTTCTTTTCACAGACCACATATGGATCCACGAGTGTCATTGCATGTGTGTTCTTTTCACAAACCACATATGGATCCAGGACTGTAATTGCATGTATGTTCTTTTCACAGACCAAATATGGATCCACAGTGTCATTGCATGTGTGTTCTTTTCACAAACCACATATGATCCACCAGTGTCATTGCATGTGTGTTCTTTTCACAGACCACATATGGATCCACCAGTGTCATTACATGTGTGTTCTTTTCAAAGACCACATATGGATCAACCAGTGTCATTGCATGTGTGTTCTTTTCACAGACCACATATGGATCCACCATTGTCATTGCATGTGTGTTCTTTTCACAGACCACATCTGGATAAGCCGGTGTCATTGCATGTGTGTTCTTTTCACAGACCACATATGGATCCACCAGTGTCATTGCATGTGTGTTCTTTTCACAGACCACATATGGATCCACCATAGTCATTGCATGTGTGTTCTTTTCACAGACCACATATGGATCCACCAGAGTCATTGCATGTGTGTTCTTTACACAGACCAGATATAGATCCACTAGTGTCATTTCATGTGTTCTTTTCGTAGACAACATATGGATCCACCATTGTCATTGCATGTGTGTTCTTTCACAGACCACATATGGATCCACCAGTGTCATTGCATTTGTATTCTTTTCACAGACCACATATGGTTCCACTAGTGTCATTACATGTGTGTTCTTTTTATAGACCACATATGGATCCACCAGTGTCATTGCATGTGTGTTCTTTTCACAGACCACATATGGATCCACCAGTGTCATTGCATGTGTGTTCTTTTCACAGACCACATATGGAACCACCATTGTCATTGCATGTGTGTTCTTTTCACAGACCACATATGGATCCCCCAGTGTCATTGCATGTGTGTTCTTTTCACAAACCACATATGGATCCCCCATTGTCATTTCATGTGTGTTATTTTCACAGACCACATATGGATCCACCAGTGTCATTGCATGTGTGTTCTTTTCACAGACCACATATGGATCCACCAGAGTCATTGCATGTGTGTTCTTTTCACAGACCACATGTGCATCCACCAGAGTCATTGCATGTGTGTTCTTTTCACAAACCACATATGGATCCACCATTGTCATTGCATGTGTGTTCTTTTCACAGACCACATATAGAACCACCATTGTCATTGCATGTGTGTTCTTTTCACAGACCACATATGGATCCACCAGTGTCATTGCATGTGTGTTCTTTTCACAGACCACATATGGATCTACCAGTGTCATTGCATGTGTGTTCTTTTCACAGACCACATATGGATCCACCAGTGTCATTGCATGTGTGTTCTTTTCACAGACCACATATGGATCCACCAGTGTCATTGCATGTGTGTTCTTTTCACAGACCACATATGGATCCACCAGTGTCATTGCATGTGTGTTCTTTTCACAGACCACATATAGATCCACAGTGTGATTGCATGTGTGTTGTTTTCACACACCACAAATTGATACAACAGTGTCATTGCATGTGTGTTCTTTTCACAGACCACATATGGATCCACCATTGTCATTGCATGTGTGTTCTTTTCACAGACCACATATGGATCCACAAGTGTCATTGCATGTGTGTTCTTTTCAGATACCACATATGGATCCACAGTGTCATTGCATGTGTGTTCTTTTCACAGACCACATATGGATCCACCAGTGTCATTGCATGTGTTCTTTTCTCAGACCACATATGGATCCACCAGTGTCATGGCATGTGTGTTCTTTTCACAGACCACATATGGATCCACTAGTGTCATTGCATGTGTGTTCTTTTCACAGACCACATATGGATCCACCAGTGTCATTGCATGTGTGTTCTTTTCACAGACCACATATGGATCCACCAGTGTCATTGCATGTGTGTTCTTTTCACATACCACATATGGATCCACCAGAGTCATTGCATGTGTGTTCTTTTCACAGACCACATATGGATCCATTGCATGTGTCTTCTTTTCACAGACCACATATGGAACCACCATTGTCATTGCATGTGCGTTCTTTTCATAGACCACATATGGATCCACCAGAGTCATTGCATGTGTGTTCTTTTCACAGACCACATATAGATCCACTATTTTCATTGCATGTGTGTTCTTTTCACAGACCACATATGGAACCACCAGAGTCATTGCATGTGTGTTCTTTTCACATACCACATATGGATCCACCAGTGTCATTGCATGTGTGTTCTTTTCACATACCACATTTGGATCCACCAGAATCATTGCATGTGTGTTCTTTTCACAGACCACATATGGATCCACCAGTGTCATTGCATGTGTGTTATTTTCACAAACCACATATGGAACCACCATTGTCATTGCATGTGTGTTCTTTTCACAGACCACATATGGATCCACCCGTGTCATTGCATGTGTGTTCTTTTCACAGACCACATATGGATCCACCAGTGTCATTGCATGTGTGTTCTTTTCACAGACCACATATGGATCCCCCAGTGTCATTGCATGTGTGTTCTTTTCACAGACCACATATGGATCCACCAGTGTCATTGCATGTGTGTTCTTTTCACAGACCACATATGGATCCACTAGAGTAATGGCATGTGTGTTATTTTCACAGACCACATATGGATCCACCATTGTCATTGCATGTGTGTTCTTTTTACAGACCACATATGGATCAACCAGAGTCATTGCATGTGTGTTGTTTTCATAGACCACATATGGATCCACCATTGTATTTGCATGTGTATTCTTTTCACAGACCACATATGGATCCACCAGATTCATTGCATGTGTGTTCTGTTTAGAACCACATATGGATCCACCAGTGTCAGTGCATGTGTGTTCTTTTCACAGACAACATTTGGATCCACCTGTGTCATTGCATGTGTGTTCTTTTCACAGACCACATATAGAACCACCATGTCATTGCATGTGTGTTCTTTTCACAGACCACATATAGATCCCAGTGTGTCATTGCATGTGTGTTCTTTTCACAGACCACATATGGATCCACAGTGTCATTGCATGTGTGTTCTTTTCACAGACCACATATGATCCACAGTGTCATTGCATGTGTGTTCTTTTCACGAACCACATATGGATCCACAATGTCATTGCATGTGTGTTCTTTTCACAGACCACATATGGATCCACCATTGTCATTGCATGTGTGTTCTTTTCACAGACCACATATGGATCCACCATTGTCATTTCATGTGTGTTCTTTTCATAGACCACATATGGATCCACCAGTGTCATTGCATGTGTGTTCTTTTTTATAGACCACATATGGATCCACCAGTGCCATTGCATGTGTGTTCTTTTCACAGGCCACATATGGATCCACCAATTTCATTGCATGTGTGTTCTTTTCACAGACCACATATGGATCACCAGTGTTATTTCATGTGTGTTCTTTTCACAGACCACATATGGATCATCCAGTGTCATTGCATGTGTGTTATTTTCACAAACCACATATGGATCCACCATTGTCATTGCATGTGTGTTGTTTTCACAGACCACATATGGATCCACACGTGTAATTTCATGTGAGTTCTTTCACAGGCCACATATGGATCCACCAGTGTCATTGCATGTGTGTTCTTTTCACAGACCACATATGGATCCACCAGTGTCATTGCATGTGTGTTATTTTCACAGACCACATTTGGAACCACAAGTGACATTTCATGTGTGTTCTTTTCATAGACCACATATGGATCCACCAGAGTCATTGCATGTGTGTTCTTTTCACAGACCACATGTGCATCCACCAGAGTCATTGCATGTGTGTTCTTTTCACAAACCACATATGGATCCACCATTGTCATTGCATGTGTGTTCTTTTCACAGACCACATATAGAACCACCATTGTCATTGCATGTGTGTTCTTTTCACAGACCACATATGGATCCACCATTGTCATTGCATGTGTGTTCTTTTCACAGACCACATATGGATCCACCAGTGTCAGTGCATTTGTGTTCTTTTTACAGACCACATATGGATCCACCAGTGTCATTGCATGTGTGTTCTTTTCACAGACCACATATACATCCACTAGTGTCATTGCATGTGTGTTCTTTTCACAAACCACATTTGGAACCACCATTGTCATTGCATGTGTGTTCTTTTCACAGACCACATATGGATCCACCGGAGTCATTGCATGTGTGTTCTTTTCACAAACCACATATGGAACCACCATTGTCATTGCATGTGTGTTCTTTTCACACACCACAAATGGATCCACCAGAGTCATTCCATGTGTGTTCTTTTCACAGACCACATATGGAACCACCATTGTCATTGCATGTGTGTTCTTTTCACAGACCACATATGGATCCCAGTGTCATTGCATGTGTGTTCTTTTCACAAACCACATATGGATCCACCAGTGTCATTGCATGTGTGTTATTTTCAGACAACATATGGATCCACCATTGTCATTGCATGTGTGTTCTTTTCACATACCACATATTGATCCACCATTGTCATTGCATGTGTGTTCTTTTCACAGACCACATATGGATCCACCAGTGTCATTGCATGTGTGTTCTTTTCACAGACCACATATGGATCCAGCAGTGTCATTGCATGTGTGTTCTTTTCACAGACCACATATGGATCCACCAGTGTCATTGCATGTGTGTTCTTTCACAGACCACATATGGATCCACCAGTGTCATTGCATGTGTGTTCTTTTCACAGACCACATATGGATCCACTAGTGTCATTGCATGTGTGTTCTTTTCACAAACCACATATGGATCCACCAGTGTCATTGCATGTGTGTTCTTTTCACAGACCACATATGGATCCACTAGTGTCATTGCATGTGTGTTCTTTTC
Source organism: Avena insularis (assembly GCA_023614405.1). Taxonomy (NCBI): domain Eukaryota; kingdom Viridiplantae; phylum Streptophyta; class Magnoliopsida; order Poales; family Poaceae; genus Avena; species Avena insularis. The sequence goes on along the minus strand of JAJUPC010000067.1, from coordinate 929,790 downwards.
ACAGACCACATATAGATCCACCAGTGTCATTGCATGTGTGTTCTTTTCACAGACCACATATGGATCCACCAGTGTCATTGCATGTGTGTTCTTTTCACAGACCACATATGGATCCACCAGTGTCATTGCATGTGTGTTCTTTTCACAGACCACATATGGATCCACCAGTGTCATTGCATGTGTGTTCTTTTCACAGACCACATATGGATCCACTAGTGTCATTGCATGTGTGTTCTTTTCACAAACCACATATGGATCCACCAGTGTCATTGCATGTGTGTTCTTTTCACACACCACATATGGATCCACCATTGTCATTGCATGTGTGTTCTTTTCACAGACTACGTATGGAACCAGCATTGTCATTGCATGTGTGTTCTTTTCACAGACCACATATGGATCCACAAGTGTCATTTCATGTGTGTTCTTTCACATGCCACATATGGATCCACCACTGTCATTGCATGTGTGTTCTTTTCACAGACCACATATGGATCCACCAGTGTCATTGCATGTGTGTTCTTTTCACAGACCACATATGGATCCACCAGTGTCATTGCATGTGTGTTCTTTTCACACACCGCATATGGATCCACCAGTGTCATTGCATGTGTGTTCTTTTCACAGACCACATATGGATCCACCATTGTCATTGCATGTGTGTTCTTTTCACAGACCACATATGGATCCACTAGTGTCATTGCATGTGTGTTCTTTTCACAGACCACATATGGATCCACTAGTGTCATTGCATGTGTGTTCTTTTCACAGACCACATATGGATCCACCATTGTCATTGCATGTGTGTTCTTTTCACAGACCACATATGGATCCACCAGTGTCATTGCATGTGTGTTCTTTTCACAGACCACATATGGATCCACTAGTGTCATTGCATGTGTGTTCTTTTCACAGACCACATATGGATCCACAGAGTGTCATTGCATGTCTGTTCTTTTCACAAACCACATATGGATCCACCAGTGTCATTGCATGTGTGTTCTTTTCACCGACCACATATGGATCCACCAGAGTTCATTGCTTGTGTGTTCTTTTCACTGACGACATATGGATCCACCAGTGTCATTCCATGTGTGTTCTGTTCACAGACCACATATGGATCCACCAGAGTCATTGCATGTGTGTTCTTTTCAGAGACCACATATGGATCCACCAGTGTCATTTCATGTGTGTTGTTTTCACAGACCACATATGGATCCAAAGTGTCATTGCATGTGTGTTCTTTTCACCAACCACATATGGATCCACCAGTGTCATTACATGTCTGTCCTTTTCATATACCACATTTGGATCCACCAGAATCATTGCATGTGTGTTCTTTTCACAGACCACATATGGATCCAGCAGTGTCATTGCATGTGTGTTCTTTTCACACACAACATATGGATCCACCAGTCTCATTGCATGTCTGTTCTTTTCATAGACCACATATGGATCCACCAGAGTCATTGCATGTGTGTTATTTTCACAGACCACATATGGATCCACCATTTTCATTGCATGTGTGTTCTTTTCACAGACCACATATGGATCCACCGGAGTTCATTGCATGTGTGTTCTTTTCACAGACCACATATGGATTCACCAGTGTCATTGCATGTGTGTTCTTTTCACAGACCACATATGGATCCACCAGTGTCATTTCATGTGTGTTCTTTTCACAGACCACATATGGATCCACTAGTGTCATTGCATGTGTGTTCTTTTCACAGACCACATATGGATCCACCAGTGTCATTGCATGTGTGTTCTTTTCACATACCACATATGGATCCACCATTGTCATTGCATGTGTGTTCTTTTCACAGACCACATATGGATCCACCAGTGTCATTGCATGTGTGTTCTTTTCACAAACCACATATGGATACAACAGTGTCATTGCATGTGTGTTCTTTTCACATACCACATATGGATCCACATTGTCATTGCATGTGTGTTCTTTTCACAGAACCACATTTGGATCCACCATTTTCATTGCATGTGTGTTGTTTTCACAGACCACATATGGATCCCCCAGTGTCATTGCATGTGTGTTCTTTTCACAGACCACATATGGATCCCCCATTGTCATTGCATGTGTGTTCTTTTCACAGACCACATATGGATCCACCAGTGTCATTGCATGTGTGTTCTTTTCACAGACCACATATGGATCCACCATTGTCATTGCATGTGTGTTCTTTTCACAGACCACATATGGATCCACCATTGTCATTGCATGTGTGTTCTTTTCACAGACCACATATGGATCCACAAGTTTCATTGCATGTGTGTTCTTTTCACAGACCACATATGGATCCACCAGTGTCATTGCATGTGTGTTCTTTTCACAGACCACATATGGATCCACCAGTGTCATTGCATGTGTGTTCTTTTCACAGACCACATATGGATCCACCAGTGTCATTGCATGTGTGTTCTTTTCACAGACCACATATGGATCCACCAGTGTCATTGCATGTGTGTTCTTTTCACAGACCACATATGGATCCACAGTGTCATTGCATGTGTGTTCTTTTCACAGACCACATATGGATCCACCATTTTCATTGCATGTGTGTTCTTTTCATAGACCACATATGGATCCACCAGTGTCATTGCATGTGTGTTCTTTTCACATACCACATATGGATCCACCATTGTCATTGCATGTGTGTTATTTTCACAGACCACATATCGATCCACGAGTGTCCATTGCATGAGTGTTCTTTTCACAGACCACATATGGATCCACTAGTGTCATTGCATGTGTGTTCTTTTCACAGACCACATATGGATCAACCAGTGTCATTGCATGTGTGTTCTTTTCACAGACCACATATGGATCCACAGTGTCATTGCATGTGTGTACTTTTCACATACCACATATGGATCCAGGAGTGTCATTGCATGTGTGTTCTTTTCACAGACCACATATGGATCCACCATTGTCATTTCATGTGTGTTCTTTTCAAAGACCACATATGGATCCACCAGTGTTCATTGCATGTGTGTTCTTTTCACAAACCACATATGGATCCACCATTGTCATTGAAATGTTTGTTCTTTTGACAGACCACATATGGATCCACCAGAGTCATTGCATGTGTTTTCTTTTCACAAACCATATATGGATCCACCAGTGTCATTGCATGTGTGTTCTTTTCACAGACCACATATGAATCCACAAGTGTCATTGCATGTGTGTTCTATTCACAGACCATATAAGGATCCACAAGTGTCATTGCATGTGTGTTATTTTCACAAACCACATATGGATCCACCATTGTCATTGCATGTGTGTTCTTTTCACATACCACATATGGATCCACTAGTGTCATTGCATGTGTGTTCTTTTCATAGACTACATATGGATCCAACAGTGTCATAGCATGTGTGTTCTTTTCATAGACCACATATGGATCCACCAGTGTCATTGCATGTGTGTTCTTTTCACAGACCACATATGGATCCACCAGTGTCATTGCATGTGTGTTCTTTTCACAGACCACATATGGATCCACCTGTGTCATTGCATGTGTGTTCTTTTCACAGACCACATATGGATCCACCAGTGTCATTGCATGTGTGTTCTTTTCACAGACCACATATGGATCCACCAGTGTCATTGCATGTGTGTTCTTTTCACAGACCACATATGGATCCACTAGTGTCATTGCATGTGTGTTCTTTTCACAGACCACATATGGATCCACCAGTGTCATTGCATGTGTGTTCTTTTCACAGACCACATATGGATCCACCAGTGTCATTGCATGTGTGTTCTTTTCACAGACCACATATGGATCCACCAGTGTCATTGAATGTGTGTTCTTTTTACAGACCACATATGGATCCACCAGTGTCATTGCATGTGTGTTTTTTCACAGACCACATATGGATCCACCAGTGTCATTGCATGTGTGTTCTTTTCACTGACTACATATGGATCCACCAGTGTCATTGCCTATCTATACTTTTCACAGACCACATATGGATCCACCAGTGTCATTGCATGTGTGTTCTTTTCACAGACCACATATGGATCCACCAGTGTCATTGCATGTGTGTTCTTTTCACAGACCACATATGGATCCACCAGTGTCATTGCATGTGTGTTCTTTTCACAGACCACATATGGATCCACCATTGTCATTGCATGTGTGTTCTTTTCACAGACCACATATGGATCCACCAGTGTCATTGCATGTGTGTTCTTTTCACACACCACATATGGATCCACCAGTGTCATTGCATGTCTGTTCTTTTCACAGACCACATATGGATCCACCAGACTCATTGCATGTGTGTTCTTTTCACACACCACATATGGATCTACCAGTGTCATTGCATGTGTGTTCTTTTCACAAACAACATATGGATCCACATTGTCATTGCATGTGTGTTCTTTTCACAGACCACATATGGAACCACCATTGTCATTGCATGTGTGTTCTTTTCACAAACCACATATGGATCCACCATTGTCATTGCATGTGTGTTCTTTTCACAGACCACATATGGAACCACCATTGTCATTGCATGTGTGTTCTTTTCACAGACCACATATGGATCCACCAGTGTTATTTCATGTGTGTTCTTTTCACAGACCCCATATGGATCCATCAGAGTTCATAGCATGTGTGTTCTTTTCACAGACCACATATGGATCCACTAGTGTCATTGCATGTGTGTTCTTTTCACAGAACACATATGGATCCACCAGTGTCATTGCATGTGTGTTCTTTTCACAGACCACATATGGATCCCAGTGTCATTGCATGTGTGTTCTTTTCACAGACCACATATGGATCCACCATTGTCATTGCATGTGTGTTCTTTTCACAGACCACATATGGATCCACCAGTGTCATTGCATGTGTGTTCTTTTCACAGACCACATATGGATCCACCAGTGTCATTGCATGTGTGTTCTTTTCACAGACCACATATGGATCCAACAGTGTTATTTCATGTGTGTTCTTTTCACAGACCACATATGGATCCACCAGTGTCATTTCATGTGTTGTCTTTTCACAGACCACATATGGATCAACCAGTGTCATTGCATGTGTGTTCTTTTCACAAAACACATTTGGATCCACCAGTGTCATTGCATGTGTGTTCTTTTCACAAACCACATATGGATCCACCATTTTCATTGCATGTGTGTTCTTTTCACAGACCACATATGGATCCACCAGTGTTATTGCATGTGTGTTCTGTTCATAGACCACATATGGATCCACAGTGTCATTGCATGTGTGTTCTTTTCACAGAACCACATATGGATCTACCAGTGTCATTGCATGTGTGTTCTTTTCACAGACCACATATGGATCCACCAGTGTCATTGCATGTGTGTTCTTTTCACAGACCACATATGGATCCACCAGTGTCATTGCATGTGTGTTCTTTTCACAGACCACATATGGATCCACCAGTGTCATTGCATGTGTGTTCTTTTCACAGACCACATATGGATCCACCAGTGTCATTGCATGTGTGTTCTTTTCACAGACCACATATGGAACCGCCATTGTCATTGCATGTGTGTTATTTTCACAAACCACATATGGATCCAACGGTGTCATTGCATGTGCATTCTTTTCACAGACCACATATGGAACCACCAGAGTTCATTGCATGTGTGTTCTTTTCACAGACCACATATGGATCCACCATTTTCATTGCATGTGTGTTGTTTTCACAGACCACATATGGATCCACCAGTTGCATTGCATGTGTGTTCTTTTCACAGACCACATTTGGAACCACCATTATCATTGCATGTGTGTTCTTTTCATTAACCACATATGGATCAACCAGTGTCATTGCATGTGTGTTCTTTTCACAGACCACATATGGATCCACCATTGTCATTGCATGTGTGTTCTTTTCACAGACCACATATGGATCCACCAGTGTCATTGCATGTGTGTTCTTTTCACAGACCACATATGGATCCACAGTGTTATTTCAATTGTGTTATATTCACAGACCACATATGGATCCACCATTTTCATTGCATGTGTGTTCTTTTCACAAACCACATATGGATCCACCAATGTCATTGCATGTGTGTTCTTTTCACAGACCACATATGGATCCACCAGTGTCATTGCATGTGTGTTCTTTTCACAGACCACATATGGATCCACGAGAGTCATTGCATGTGTGTTCTTTTCACAGACCACATATGGATCCACCACTGTCATTGCATGTGTGTTCTTTTCACAGACCACATATGGATCCACCAGTGTCATTGCATGTGTGTTCTTTTCACAGACCACATATGGATCCGCATTTGTCATTGCATGTGTTTTCTTTTCACAGACCACATATGGATCCATTGCATGTGTGTTGTTTTCACAGACCACATATGGAACCACCATTGTCATTGCATGTGTGTTCTTTTCACAGACCACATATGGATCCACCAGTGTCATTGCATGTGTGTTCTTTTCACAGACCACATATGGATCCACCAGTGTCATTGCATGTGTGTTCTTTTCACAGACCACATATGGATCCCAGTGTCATTGCATGTGTGTTCTTTTCACAGACCACATATGGATCCACCAGTGTCATTGCATGTGTGTTGTTTTCACAGACCACATATGGATCCACCATTGTCATTGCATGTGTGTTCTTTTCACAGACCACATATGGATCCACCAGTGTCATTGCATGTGTGTTCTTTTCACACACCACATATGGATCTACCAGTGTCATTGCATGTGTGTTCTTTTCACAAACAACATATGGATCCACATTGTCATTGCATGTGTGTTCTTTTCACAGACCACATATGGAACCACCAGTATCAGTGCATGTGTGTTGTTTTCATAGACCACATATGGATCCATCAGAGTCATTGCATGTGTGTTCTTTTCACAGGCCACATATGGATCCACCAGTGTCATTTCATGTGTGTTCTTTTCACAGACCACATATGGATCCACCAGTGTCATTGCATGTGTGTTCTTTTCACAGACCACATATGGATCCACCAGTGTCATTGCATGTGTGTTCTTTTCACAGACCACATATGGATCCACCAGTGTCATTGCATGTGTGTTCTTTTCACAGACCACATATGGATCCACCAGTGTCATTGCATGTGTGTTCTTTTCATAGACCACATATGGATCCACCAGAGTCATTGCATGTGTGTTCTTTTCACAGACCACATATGGATCCACCAGTGTCATTGCATGTGTGTTCTTTTCACAGACCACATATGGATCCACAGTTGTCATTGCATGTGTGTTCTTTTCATAGATGACATATGGATCAACCAGTGTCATTGCATGTGTGTTCTTTTCAGAAACCACATATGGATCCACCATTGTCATTGCATGTGTGTTCTTTTCACAAACCACATATGGAACCACCATTGTCATTGCCTGTGTGTTCTTTTCACAGACCACATATGGATCCACCAATGTCATTGCATGTGTGTTCTTTTCACAGACCATATATGGATCCACATGTGTCATTGCATGTGTGTTCTTTTCACAAACAACATATGGATCCACATTGTCATTGCATGTGTGTTCTTTTCACAGACCACATATGGAACCACCATTGTCATTGCATGTGTGTTCTTTTCAAAGACCACAGATGGATCCACCAGTGTGATTGCATGTGTGTTCTTTTCACAAACCATATATGGATCCACTAGTGTCATTGCATGTGTGTTCTTTTCACAGACCACATATGGAACCACCAGTGTCATTGCATGTGTGTTCTTTTCACAGACCACATATGGATCCACCATTGTCATTGCATGTGTGTTCTTTTCACAATAAACATATGGATCCACAGGTGTCATTGCATGTGTGTTCTTTTCACAGACCACATATGGATCCACCAGTGTCATTGCATGTGTGTTCTTTTCACAGACCACATATGGATCCACCAGTGTCATTGCATGTGTGTTCTTTTCACAGACCACATATGGATCCACCATTGTCATTGCATGTGTGTTCTTTTCACAGACCACATATGGATCCACGAGTGTCATTGCATGTGTGTTCTTTTCACAGACCACATATGGATCCACGAGTGTCATTGCATGTGTGTTCTTTTCACAGACCACATATGGATCCACCATTGTCATTGCATGTGTGTTCTTTTCACAGACCACATATGGATCCAGCATTGTCATTGCATGTGTTCTTTTCACAGACCACATATGGATCCACAGTGTCATTGCATGTGTGTTCTTTTCACAGACCACATATGGATCCACAGTGTCATTGCATGTGTGTTCTTTTCACAGTGCACATATGGATGCACCATTGTCATTGCATGTGTGTTCTTTTCCCAGACCACATATGGATCCACCATGTCATTGCATGTGTGTTCTTTTCACAGACCACATATGGATCCACAGTGTCATTGCATGTGTGTTCTTTTCACAGACCACATATGGATCCACCATTGTCATTGCATGTGTGTTCTTTTCACAGACCACATATGGATCCACCATTGTCATTGCATGTGTGTTCTTTTCACAGACCACATATGGATCCACAGTGTCATTGCATGTGTGTTCTTTTCACAGACCACATATGGATCCACCAGTGTCATTGCATGTGTGTTCTTTTCACAGACCACATATGGATCCACCATTGTCATTGCATGTGTGTTCTTTTCACAGACCACATATGGATCCACCATTGTCATTGCATGTGTGTTCTTTTCACAGACCACATATGGATCCACCAGTGTCATTGCATGTGTGTTCTTTTCACAGACCACATATGGATCCACCAGTGTCATTGCATGTGTGTTCTTTTCACAGACCACATATGGATCCACCAGTGTCATTGCATGTGTGTTCTTTTCACAGACCACATATGGATCCACCATTGTCATTGCATGTGTGTTCTTTTCACAGACCACATATGGATCCACCATTGTCATTGCATGTGTGTTCTTTTCACAGACCACATATGGATCCACCATTGTCATTGCATGTGTGTTCTTTTCACAGACCACATATGGATCCACAGTGTCATTGCATGTGTGTTCTTTTCACAGACCACATATGGATCCACCATTGTCATTGCATGTGTGTTCTTTTCACAGACCACATATGGATCCACCATTGTCATTGCATGTGTGTTCTTTTCACAGACCACATATGGAACCACCATTGTCATTGCATGTGTGTTCTTTTCACAGACCACATATGGATCCACTAGTGTCAATGCATGTGTGTTCTTTTCACAGACCACATATGGATCCACCAATGTCATTGCATGTGTGTTCTTTTCACAGACCACATATGGATCCACCATTGTCATTGCATGTGTGTTCTTTTCACAGACCACATATGGATCCACCATTGTCATTGCATGTGTGTTCTTTTCACAGACCACATATGGATCCACCAGTGTCATTGCATGTGTGTTCTTTTCACAGACCACATATGGATCCACCAGTGTCATTGCATGTGTGTTCTTTTCACAGACCACATATGGATCCACCATTGTCATTGCATGTGTGTTCTTTTCACAAACCACATATGGATCCACCATTGTCATTGCATGTGTGTTCTTTTCACAAACCACATATGGATCCACCATTGTCATTGCATGTGTGTTCTTTTCACAGACCACATATGGAACCACCATTGTCATTGCATGTGTGTTCTTTTCACAGACCACATATGGATCCACCATTGTCATTGCATGTGTGTTCTTTTCACAGACCACATATGGAACCAGCATTGTCATTGCATGTGTGTTCTTTTCACAGACCACATATGGATCCACAAGTGTCATTTCATGTGTGTTCTTTCACAGACCACATATAAAAACAACATTGTCATTGCATGTGTGTTCTTTTCACAGACCACATATGGATCCACCAGTGTCATTGCATGTGTGTTCTTTTCACAGACCACATATGGATCCACCAGTGTCATTGCATGTGTGTTCTTTTCACAGACCACATATGGATCTATCAGTGTCATTGCATGTGTGTTCTTTTCACAGACCACATATGGATCCACCATTGTCATTGCATGTGTGTTCTTTTCACAAACCACATATGGATCCACCAGTGTCATTGCATGTGTGTTCTTTTCACAGACCGCATATGGAACCACTAGAGTCATTGCATGTGTGTTCTTTTCACAGACCACATATGGATCTTCTAGTGTCATTGCATGTGTGTTCTTTAAACAGACCACATATGGATCAAACAGTGTCATTGCATGTGTGTTCTTTTCACAGACCACATATGGATCCACCATTGTCATTGCATGTGTGTTCTTTTCACAAACCACATATGGATCCACCATTGTCATTGCATGTGTGTTCTTTTCACAGACCACATATGGATCCACCATTGTCATTGCATGTGTGTTCTTTTCACAGACCACATATGGATCCACTAGTGTCATTGCATGTGTGTTCTTTTCACAGACCACATATGGAACCACCATTGTCATTGCATGTGTGTTCTTTTCACAGACCACATATGGATCCACCAGTGTCATTGCATGTGTGTTCTTTTCACAGACCACATATGGATCCACCAGTGTCATTGCATGTGTGTTCTTTTCACAGACCATATGGAACACAGAGTCATTGCATGTGTGTTCTTTTCACAGACCACATATGGAACCACCATTGTCATTGCATGTGTGTTCTTTTCACAGACCACATATGGATCCCAGTGTCATTGCATGTGTGTTCTTTTCACAAACCACATGTTGATCCAACAGAGACAGTGCATGTGTGTTCTTATCACACACCACATATGGAATCGCCATTGTCATTGCATGTGTGTTCTTTTCACAGACCACATATGGATCCACCATTGTCATTGCATGTGTGTTCTTTTCACAGACCACATATGGATCCACTAGTGTCATTGCATGTGTGTTCTTTTCACAGACCACATATGGATCCACCAGTGTCATTGCATGTGTGTTCTTTTCACAGACCACATATGGATCCACCATTGTCATTGCATGTGTGTTCTTTTCACAGACCACATATGGATCCACCAGTGTCATTGCATGTGTGTTCTTTTCACAAACCACATATGGATCCACTATTTTCATTGCATGTGTGTTCTTTTCACACACCATATATGGATCTTCCATTGTCATTGCATGTGTGTTCTTTTCACAAACAACATATGGATCCACCATTGTCATTGCATGTGTGTTCTTTTCACAGACCACATATGGATCCACCATTGTCATTGCATGTGTGTTGTTTTCACATACCACATATGGATCCACCAGAGTCATTGCATGTGTGTTCTTTTCACAGACCACATATGGATCCACCAGTGTCATTGCATGTGTGTTCTTTTCACAGACCACATATGGATCCACCATTGTCATTGCATGTGTGTTCTTTTCACAAACCACATATGGATCCACCAGTGTCATTGCATGTGTGTTCTTTTCACAGACCACATATGGAACCACTATTGTCATTGCATGTGTGTTCTTTTCATAGACCACATATGGATCCCCCAATGTCATTGCATGTGTGTTCTTTTCACAGACCACATATGGAACCACCATTGTCATTGCATGTGTGTTCTTTTCACATACCACATATGGATCCCCCAGTGTCATTGCATGTGTGTTCTTTTCACAAACCACATATGGATCCACCAGTGTCATTGCATGTGTGTTCTTTTCACATACCACATATGGATCCACCATTGTCATTGCATGTGTGTTCTTTTCACAGACCACATATGGATCCGCCAGTGTCATTGCATGTGTGTTCTTTTCATAGAGCACATATGGATCCACCAGTGTCATTGCATGTGTGTTCTTTTCACAGACCACATATGGATCCACCATTGTCATTGCATGTGTGTTCTTTTCACAAACCACATTTGGATCCACTATTTTCATTGCATGTGTGTTCTTTTCACAGACCACATATGGATCCACCAGAGTCATTGCATGTGTGTTCTTTTCACAGACCACATGTGCATCCACCAGAGTCATTGCATGTGTGTTCTTTTCACAAACCACATATGGATCCACCATTGTCATTGCATGTGTGTTCTTTTCACAGACCACATATAGAACCACCATTGTCATTGCATGTGTGTTCTTTTCACAGACCACATATGGATCCACCAGTGTCATTGCATGTGTGTTCTTTTCACAGACCACATATGGAACCACCATTGTCATTGCATGTGTGTTCTTTTCACAGACCACATATGGATCCACCAGTGTCATTGCATGTGTGTTCTTTTCACAGACCACATATGGATCCACCAGTGTCATTGCATGTGTGTTCTTTTCACAGACCACATATGGATCCACCAGAGTCATTGCATGTGTGTTCTTTTCACAGACCACATATGGAACCGCCATTGTCATTGCATGTGTGTTCTTTTCACAAACCACATATGGATCCACCAGTGTCATTGCATGTGTGTTCTTTTCACAGACCACATATGGAACCACCAGAGTTCATTGCATGTGTGTTCTTTTCACAGACCACATATGGATCCACCATTTTCATTGCATGTGTGTTCTTTTCACAGACCACATATGGAACCACCATTGTCATTGCATGTGTGTTCTTTTCACAGACCACATATGGATCCACCAGTGTCATTGCATGTGTGTTCTTTTCACAGACCACATATGGAACCACTAGAGTCATTGCATGTGTGTTCTTTTCACAGACCACATATGGATCTACCATTTTCATTGCATGTGTGTTCTTTTCACAGACCACATATGGATCCACCATTGTCATTGCATGTGTGTTCTTTTCACAAACCACATATGGATCCACTATTTTCATTGCATGTGTGTTCTTTTCACATACCACATATGGAACCACCATTGTCATTGCATGTGTGTTCTTTTCACAAACCACATATGGATCCACCATTTTCATTGCATGTGTGTTCTTTTCACAGACCACATATGGAACCACCATTGTCATTGCATGTGTGTTCTTTTCACATACCACATATGGAACCACCATTGTCATTGCATGTGTGTTCTTTTCACAGACCACATATATGGATCCACTAGTGTCATTGCATGTCGGTTCTTTTCACATACCACATATGGATCCACCATTTTCATTGCATGTGTGTTCTTTTCACAGACCACATATGGATCCACCAGTGTCATTGCATGTGTGTTCTTTTCACACACCACATATGGATCCACCGTTGTCATTGCATGTGTGTTCTTTTCACAAACCACATATGGATCCACCAGTGTCATTGCATGTGTGTTCTTTTCATAGACCACATATGGATCCAGCAGTGTCATTTCATGTGTGTTCTTTTCACAGGCCACAGATGGATCCACCAGTGTCATTGCATGTGTGTTCTTTTCACAGACCACATATGGATCCACCATTGTCATTGCATGTGTGTTCTTTTCACAGACCACATATGGATCCACCAGTGTCATTGCATGTGTGTTCTTTTCACAGACCACATATAGATCCACTAGTGTCATTGCATGTGTGTTCTTTTCACAGACCACATATGGATCCACCAGTGTCATTGCATGTGTGTTCTTTTCACAGACCACATATGGATCCACCAGTGTCATTGCATGTGTGTTCTTTTCACAGACCACATATGGATCCACCATTGTCATTGCATGTGTGTTCTTTTCACAGACCACATATGGATCCACAGTCATTGCATGTGTGTTCTTTTCACAGACCACATATGGATCCACCATTGTCATTGCATGTGTGTTCTTTTCACAGACCACATATGGATCCACCATTGTCATTGCATGTGTGTTCTTTTCACAGACCACATATGGATCCAACGGTCATTGCATGTGTGTTCTTTTCACAAACCACATATGGATCCACCATTGTCATTGCATGTGTGTTCTTTTCACAGACCACATATGGATCCACCAGTGTCATTTCATGTGTGTTCTTTTCACAGACCACATATGGATCCACCATTTTCATTGCATGTGTGTTCTTTTCACACACCACATATGGATCCACCATTTTCATTGCATGTGTGTTCTTTTTCATAGACCACATATGGAACCACCATTGTCATTGCATGTGTGTTCTTTTCACAGACCACATATGGATCCACCAGTGTCATTGCATGTGTGTTCTTTTCACAGACCACATATGGATCCACCAGTGTCATTGCATGTGTGTTCTTTTCACAGACCACATATGGATCCACCAGTGTCATTGCATGTGTGTTCTTTTCACAGACCACATATGGATCCACCATTGTCATTGCATGTGTGTTCTTTTCACACACCACATATGGATCCACCGTTGTCATTGCATGTGTGTTCTTTTCACAGACCACATATGGATCCACCAGAGTCATTGCATGTGTGTTCTTTTCACAGACCACATATGGATCCACCATTTTCATTGCATGTGTGTTGTTTTCACAGACCACATATGGATCCACCAGAGTCATTGCATGTGTGTTCTTTTCACAAACCACAATTGCATCCACTATTTTCATTGCATGTGTGTTCTTTTCACATACCACATATGGAATCGCCATTGTCATTGCATGTGTGTTCTTTTCACAAACCACATATGGATCCACCATTTTCATTGCATGTGTGTTGTTTTCACAGACCACATATGGAACCACCATTGTCATTGCATGTGTGTTCTTTTCACATACCACATATGGATCCACCAGTGTCATTGCATGTGTGTTCTTTTCACAGACCACATATATGGATCCACCAGTGTCATTGCATGTGTGTTCTTTTCACAGACCACATATGGATCCACCAGTGTCATTGCATGTGTGTTCTTTTCACAGACCACATATGGATCCACCAGTGTCATTGCATGTGTGTTCTTTTCACAGACCACATATAGATCCACCAGTGTCATTGCATGTGTGTTCTTTTCACACACCTCATATGGATCCACCATTGTCATTGCATGTGTGTTCTTTTCACAAACCACATTTGGATCCACTATTTTCATTGCATGTGTGTTCTTTTCACAGACCACATATGGATCCACCAGAGTCATTGCATGTGTGTTCTTTTCACAGACCACATATGGATCCACCAGTGTCATTGCATGTGTGTTCTTTTCACAGACCACATATGGATCCACCATTGTCATTGCATGTGTGTTCTTTTCACAGACCACATATGGATCCACCAGTGTCATTGCATGTGTGTTCTTTTCACAGACCACATATGGATCCACCATTGTCATTGCATGTGTGTTCTTTTCACAGACCACATATGGATCCCAGTGTCATTGCATGTGTGTTCTTTTCACAAACCACATATGGATCCATTGTCATTGCATGTGTGTTCTTTTCACAGACCACATATGGATCCACCAGTGTCATTGCATGTGTGTTCTTTTCACAGACCACATATGGATCCACCAGTGTCATTGCATGTGTGTTCTTTTCACAAACCACATATGGATCCACCATTGTCATTGCATGTGTGTTCTTTTCACAGACCACATATGGAACCACCATTGTCATTGCATGTGTGTTCTTTTCACAGACCACATATGGATCCACGAGAGTCATTGCATGTGTGTTCTTTTCACAAACCACATATGGAACCACTAGAGTTCATTGCTTGTGTGTTCTTTCACAGACCACATATGGATCCTCCAGAGTCATTGCATGTGCGTTCTTTTCATAGGCCACATGTGGATCCACCAAAGTCATTGCATGTGTGTTCTTTTCACAAACCACATATGGATCCACTATTTTCATTGCATGTGTGTTCTTTTCACAGACCACATATGGAACCACGAGAGTCATTGCATGTGTGTTCTTTTCACAAACAACATATGGATCCACCATTTTCATTGCATGTGTGTTCTTTTCACAGACCACATATGGAGCCACCATTGTCATTGCATGTGTGTTATTTTCAAAGACCACATATGGATCCACCAGTGTCATTGCATGTGTGTTCTTTTCACAAACCACATATGGATCCACCAGTGTCATTGCATGTGTGTTCTTTTCACAGACCACATATGGATCCACCAGTGTCATTGCATGTGTGTTCTTTTCACAGACCACATATGGAACCACCAATGTCATTGCATGTGTGTTCTTTTCACATAACACATATGGATCCACCAGTGTCATTGCATGTGTGTTCTTTTCACAGACCACATATGGATCCACCAGTGTCATTGCATGTGTGTTCTTTTCACAGACCACATATGGATCCACCATTTTCATTGCATGTGTGTTCTTTTCACAGACCACATATGGAACCACCATTGTCATTGCATGTGTGTTCTTTTCACATACCACATATGGATCCACCAGTGTCATTGCATGTGTGTTCTTTTCACAAACCACATATGGATCCACCAGTGTCATTGCATGTGTGTTCTTTTCACATACCACATATGGATCCACCAGTGTCATTGCATGTGTGTTCTTTTCACAGACCACATATGGATCCACCAGTGTCATTGCATGTGTGTTCTTTTCACAGACCACATATGGATCCACTAGTGTCATTGCATGTGTGTTCTTTTCACACACCACATATGGATCCACCATTGTCATTGCATGTGTGTTCTTTTCACAAACCACATCTGGATCCACTATTTTCATTGCATGTGTGTTCTTTTCACAGACCACATATGGATCCACCAGTGTCATTGCATGTGTGTTCTTTTCACAGACCACATATGGATCCACCAGAGTCATTGCATGTGTGTTCTTTTCACAAACCACATATGGATCCACCATTGTCATTGCATGTGTGTTCTTTTCACAGACCACATATGGATCCACGAGTGTCATTTCATGTGTGTTCTTTTCACAGACCACATATGGATACAACAGACTAATTGCATGTGTGTTCTTTTCACAGACCACATATGGATCCACCAGTGTCATTGCATGTGTGTTCTTTTCACAGACCACATATGGATCCAGCAGTGTCATTTCATGTGTGTTCTTTTCACACACCACATATAGATCCACCAGTGTCATTTCATGTCTGTTCTTTTCACAGACCACATATGGATCCACCAAAATCATTGCATGTGTGTTCTTTTCACAGACCACATATGGATCCACATTGTCATTGCATGTGTGTTCTTTTCACAAACCACATATGGATCCACAGTGTCATTGCATGTGTGTTCTTTTCACAGACCACATGGATCCACCAGTGTCATTGCATGTGTGTTCTTTTCACAGACCACATATGGATCCACCATTTTCATTGCATGTGTGTTCTTTTCACAGACCACATATGGATCCACCATTGTCATTGCATGTGTGTTCTTTTCACAGACCACATATGGATCCACCAGTGTCATTGCATGTGTGTTCTTTTCACAGACCACATATGGATCCACCAGTGTCATTGCATGTGTGTTCTTTTCACAGACCACATATGGATCCACCATTTTCATTGCATGTGTGTTCTTTTCACAGACCACATATGGATCCACCATTGTCATTGCATGTGTGTTCTTTTCACAGACCACATATGGATCCACCAGTGTCATTGCATGTGTGTTCTTTTCACAGACCACATATGGATCCACCAGTGTCATTGCATGTGTGTTCTTTTCACAGACCACATATGGATCCACCAGTGTCATCGCATGTGTGTTCTTTTCACAGACCACATATGGATCCACCAGTGTAATTGCATGTGTGTTCTTTTCACACACCACATATGGATCCACAAGTGTCATTCCATGTGTGTTCTTTTCACAGACCACATATGGATCCACCAGTGTCATTGCATGTGTGTTCTTTTCACAGACCACATATGGATCCACCATTGTCATTGCATGTGTGTTCTTTTCACAGACCACATATGGATCCACCAGTGTCATTGCATGTGTGTTCTTTTCACATACCACATATGGAACCACCAGTGTCATTGCATGTGTGTTCTTTTCACAGACCACATATGGATCCACCATTTTCATTGCATGTGTGTTCTTTTCACAGACCACATATGGAACCACCATTGTCATTGCATGTGTGTTCTTTTCACATACCACATATGGATCCCCCAGTGTCATTGCATGTGTGTTCTTTTCACAGACCACATATGGATCCACCAGTGTCATTGCATGTGTGTTCTTTTCACAGACCACATATGGATCCACCAGTGTCATTGCATGTGTGTTCTTTTCACAGACCACATATGGATCCACCAGTGTCATTGCATGTGTGTTCTTTTCACAGACCACGTATGGAACCGCCATTGTCATTGCATGTGTGTTCTTTTCACAAAACACATATGGATCCACCAATGTCATTGCATGTGTGTTCTTTTCACAGACCACATATGGAACCACCAGAGTTCATTGCATGTGTGTTCTTTTCACAGACCACATATGGATCCACCATTTTCATTGCATGTGTGTTCTTTTTCACAGACCACATATGGAACCACCATTGTCATTGCATGTGTGTTCTTTTCACATACCACATATGGATCCCCCAGTGTCATTGCATGTGTGTTCTTTTCACAAACCACATATGGATCCACCAGTGTTATTGCATGCGTGTTCTTTTCACATACCACATATGGATCCACCAGTGTCATTGCATGTGTGTTCTTTTCACAGACCACATATGCATCCACCAGTGTCATTGCATGTGTGTTCTTTTCACACACCACATATGGATCCACCAGTGTCATTGCATGTGTGTTCTTTTCACACACCTCATATGGATCCACCGTTGTCATTGCATGTGTGTTCTTTTCACAAACCACATTTGGATCCACTATTTTCATTGCATGTGTGTTCTTTTCATAGACCACATATGGATCCACTAGAGTCATTGCATGTGTGTTCTTTTCATAGACCACATGTGGATCGACCAGAGTCATTGGATGTGTGTTCTTTTCACAAACCACATATGGATCCACCATTGTCTTTGCATGTGTGTTCTTTTCATAGACCACATATGGATCCACCAGAGTTATTGCATGTCTGTTCTTTTCACAGACCACATATAGATCTACTAGTGTCTTTGCATGTGTGTTCTTTTCACAGACCACATATGGAACCACCATTGTCATTGCATGTGTGTTCTTTTCACAGACCACATATGGATCCACCAGTGTCATTGCATGTGTGTTCTTTTCACAGACCACATATGGATCTACCAGTGTCATTGCATGTGTGTTCTTTTCACAGACCACATATGGAACCACCAGAGTCATTGCATGTGTGTTCTTTTCACAGACCACATATGGAACCGCCATTGTCATTGCATGTGTGTTCTTTTCACAAACCACATATCGATCCACCAGTGTCATTGCATGTGTGTTCTTTTCACAGACCACATATGGAACCACCAGAGTTCATTGCATGTGTGTTATTTTCACAGACCACATATGGATCCACCATTTTCATTGCATGTGTGTTGTTTTCACAGACCACATATGGAACCACCATTGTCATTGCATGTGTGTTCTTTTCACAGACCACATATGGATCCACCAGTGTCATTGCATGTGTGTTCTTTTCACAGACCACATATGGAACCACCAGAGTTCATTGCATGTGTGTTATTTTCACAGACCACATATGGATCCACCATTTTCATTGCATGTGTGTTGTTTTCACAGACCACATATGGAACCACCATTGTCATTGCATGTGTGTTCTTTTCAAAGACCACATATGGATCCACCAGTGTCATTGCATGTGTCTTCTTTTCACAGACCACATATGGATCCACCAGTGTCATTGCATGTCTGTTCTTTTCACAGACCACATATGTATGCACCAGAGTCATTGCATGTGTGTTCTTTTCACAGACCATATATGGATCCACCAGTGTCATTGCATGTGTGTTCTTTTCACACACCACATATGGATCCACAAGTGTCATTGCATGTCTGTTCTTTTCACAGACCACATATGGATCCACCAGAGTCATTGCATGTGTGTTCTTTTCACAGACCACATATGGAACCGCCATTGTCATTGCATGTGTTCTTTTCACAAACCACATATGGATCCACCAGTGTCATTGCATGTGTGTTCTTTTCACAGACCACATATGGAACCACCAGAGTTCATTGCATGTGTGTTCTTTTCACAGACCACATATGGATCCACCATTTTCATTGCATGTGTGTTCTTTTTCACAGACCACATATGGAACCACCATTGTCATTGCATGTGTGTTCTTTTCACATACCACATATGGATCCCCCAGTGTCATTGCATGTGTGTTCTTTTCACAAACCACATATGGATCCACCAGTGTCATTGCATGTGTGTTCTTTTCACAGACCACATATGGATCCACCAGTGTCATTGCATGTGTGTTCTTTTCACAGACCACATATGAATCCACCAGTGTCATTGCATGTGTGTTTTTTCACACATCACATATGGATCCACCATTGTCATTGCATGTGTATTCTTTTCACAAACCACATTTGGATCCACTATTTTCATTGCATGTGTGTTCTTTTCACAGACCACATATGGATCCACCAGTGTCATTGCATGTGTGTTCTTTTCACAGACCACATATGGAACCACTAGAGTTCATCGCATGTGTGTTATTTTCACAGACCACATATGGATCCACCATTTTCATTGCATGTGTGTTGTTTTCACAGACCACATATGGAACCACCATTGTCATTGCATGTGTGTTCTTTTCACAGACCACATATGGATCCACCAGTGTCATTGCATGTGTGTTCTTTTCACAGACCACATATGGAACCACCAGAGTTCATTGCATGTGTGTTATTTTCATAGACCACATATGGATCCACCATTTTCATTGCATGTGTGTTGTTTTCACAGACCACATATGGAACCACCATTGTCATTGCATGTGTGTTCTTTTCACAGACCACATATGGATCCACCAGTGTCATTGCATGTGTGTTCTTTTCACAGACCACATATGGATCCACCAGTGTCATTGCATGTGTGTTCTTTTCACAGACCACATATGTATCCACCAGTGTCATTGCATGTGTGTTCTTTTCACAGACCACATATGGATCCACCAGTGTCATTGCATGTGTGTTCTTTTCACACACCTCATATGGATCCACCGTTGTCATTGCATGTGTGTTCTTTTCACAAACCACATTTGGATCCACTATTTTCATTGCATGTGTGTTCTTTTCATAGACCACATATGGATCCACTAGAGTCATTGCATGTGTGTTCTTTTCACAGACCACATATGGAACCACCATTGTCATTGCATGTGTGTTCTTTTCACAAACCACATATGGATCCACCAGTGTCATTGCATGTGTGTTCTTTTCACAGACCACACATGGAACCACCAGAGTTCATTGCATGTGTGTTCTTTTCACAGACCACATATGGATCCACCATTTTCATTGCATGTGTGTTGTTTTCACAGACCACATATGGAACCACCATTGTCATTGCATGTGTGTTCTTTTCACAGACCACATATGGATCCACCAGTGTCATTGCATGTGTGTTCTTTTCACAGACCACATATGGAACCACCAGAGTTCATTGCATGTGTGTTATTTTCACAGACCACATATGGATCCACCATTTTCATTGCATGTGTGTTGTTTTCACAGACCACATATGGAACCACCATTGTCATTGCATGTGTGTTCTTTTCACAGACCACATATGGATCCACCAGTGTCATTGCATGTGTGTTCTTTTCACAGACCACATATGGATCCACCAGTGTCATTGCATGTGTGTTCTTTTCACAGACCACATATGGATCCACCAGAGTCATTGCATGTGTGTTCTTTTCACAGACCACATATGGATCCACCAGTGTCATTGCATGTGTGTTCTTTTCACACACCACATATGGATCCACCATTGTCATTGCATGTGTGTTCTTTTCACAAACCACATTTGGATCCACTATTTTCATTGCATGTGTGTTCTTTTCATAGACCACATATGGATCCACTAGAGTCATTGCATGTGTGTTCTTTTCATAGACCACATGTGGATCGACCAGAGTCATTGCATGTGTGTTCTTTTCACAAACCACATATGGATCCACCATTTTCATTGCATGTGTGTTGTTTTCACAGACCACATATGGAACCACCATTGTCATTGCATGTGTGTTCTTTTCACATACCACATATGGATCCACCAGTGTCATTGCATGTGTGTTCTTTTCACAGACCACATATGGATCCACCAGTGTCATTGCATGTGTGTTCTTTTCACAGACCACATATGGATCCACCAGTGTCATTGCATGTGTGTTCTTTTCACAGACCACATATGGATCCACCAGTGTCATTGCATGTGTGTTCTTTTCACAGACCACATATAGATCCACCAGTGTCATTGCATGTGTGTTCTTTTCACACACCTCATATGGATCCACCATTGTCATTGCATGTGTGTTCTTTTCACAAACCACATTTGGATCCACTATTTTCATTGCATGTGTGTTCTTTTCATAGACCACATATGGATCCACTAGAGTCATTGCATGTGTGTTCTTTTCATAGACCACATGTGGATCGACCAGAGTCATTGCATGTGTGTTCTTTTCACAAACCACATATGGATCCACCATTGTCTTTGCATGTGTGTTCTTTTCACAGACCACATATGGATCCACCAGAGTTATTGCATGTCTGTTCTTTTCACAGACCACATATGGATCTACTAGTGTCTTTGCATGTGTGTTCTTTTCACAGACCACATATGGAACCACCATTGTCATTGCATGTGTGTTCTTTTCACAGACCACATATGGATCCACCAGTGTCATTGCATGTGTGTTCTTTTCACAGACCACATATGGATCTACCAGTGTCATTGCATGTGTGTTCTTTTCACAGACCACATATGGAACCACCAGAGTCATTGCATGTGTGTTCTTTTCACAGACCACATATGGAACCGCCATTGTCATTGCATGTGTGTTCTTTTCACAAACCACATATCGATCCACCAGTGTCATTGCATGTGTGTTCTTTTCACAGACCACACATGGAACCACCAGAGTTCATTGCATGTGTGTTATTTTCACAGACCACATATGGATCCACCATTTTCATTGCATGTGTGTTATTTTCACAGACCACATATGGATCCACCATTGTCATTGCATGTGTGTTCTTTTCACAGACCACATATGGATCCACCAGTGTCATTGCATGTGTGTTCTTTTCACAGACCACATATGGAACCACCAGAGTTCATTGCATGTGTGTTCTTTTCACACACCACATATGGATCCACCATTTTCATTGCATGTGTGTTGTTTTCACAGACCACATATGGAACCACCATTGTCATTGCATGTGTGTTCTTTTCAAAGACCACATATGGATCCACCAGTGTCATTGCATGTGTCTTCTTTTCACAGACCACATATGGATCCACCAGTGTCATTGCATGTCTGTTCTTTTCACAGACCACATATGTATGCACCAGAGTCATTGCATGTGTGTTCTTTTCACAGACCATATATGGATCCACCAGTGTCATTGCATGTGTGTTATTTTCACACACCTCATATGGATCCACCATTTTCATTGCATGTGTGTTGTTTTCACAGACCACATATGGAACCACCAGAGTCATTGCATGTGTGTTCTTTTCATAGACCACATATGGAACCGCCATTGTCATTGCATGTGTGTTCTTTTCACAAACCACATATGGATCCACCAGTGTCATTGCATGTGTGTTCTTTTCACATACCACATATGGAACCACCAGAGTTCATTGCATGTGTGTTCTTTTCACAGACCACATATGGATCCACCATTTTCATTGCATGTGTGTTCTTTTTCATAGACCACATATGGAACCACCATTGTCATTGCATGTGTGTTCTTTTCACATACCACATATGGATCCCCCAGTGTCATTGCATGTGTGTTCTTTTCACAAACCACATATGGATCCACCAGTGTTATTGCATGTGTGTTCTTTTCACAGACCACATATGGATCCACCAGTGTCATTGCATGTGTGTTCTTTTCACAGACCACATATGAATCCACCAGTGTCATTGCATGTGTGTTTTTTCACACATCACATATGGATCCACCATTGTCATTGCATGTGTATTATTTTCACAAACCACATTTGGATCCACTATTTTCATTGCATGTGTGTTCTTTTCACAGACCACATATGGATCCACCAGTGTCATTGCATGTGTGTTATTTTCACAGACCATATATGGAACCACCAGAGTTCATTGCATGTGTGTTATTTTCACAGACCACATATGGATCCACCATTTTCATTGCATGTGTGTTGTTTTCACAGACCACATATGGAACCACCATTGTCATTGCATGTGTGTTCTTTTCACAGACCACATATGGATCCACCAGTGTCATTGCATGTGTGTTCTTTTGACAGAACACATATGGAACCACCAGAGTTCATTGCATGTGTGTTATTTTCACAGACCACATATGGATCCACCATTTTCATTGCATGTGTGTTGTTTTCACAGACCACATATGGAACCACCATTGTTATTGCATGTGTGTTCTTTTCACAGACCACATATGGATCCACCAGTGTCATTGCATGTGTATTCTTTTCACAGACCACATATGGATTGTAGCATCCCAATTGTCTAACAATTGTAATGCTACTTGGTTTAGTAATATAATGGCTACTTCATATATATAATTGTTGCATCATAATTATATCATGCTCATGTCATCATGCCACCTTGCATTTGAGCATCATATAAAACCCTTTTGTTTGGTTCTTCTCTCATATGCATTGTTAATTGTATTTGTCTCTTGATATTGCATTTGGTTCTTGATAAATGCTTGATGCCCAAGTTGAGTTGGGGGCATATCTTTTATTAACTCCACCACTTTTCTTGTCATCACCCCATCATTCCACCATTCCACCATATATGAGCATTGCAACTTATTTGGTTTTACCTCTAGCTCATGTGGGTTGGGATGGATCCAATTCTATCTCCACATGCTCTTATATATGCACCATATTGTTTCCACATTATTGGTTTATGAGAGCCACATGGCCACCTTTGCATGCCTTGTGAGTGGAACCCTTTTCTAGCTTCCATATGGGTTGTTTTGGGGTTTATGCTCATGTTGGGATATTTTTGGGCTTACTAAATACCTAGTGGCACATACACACTAGCATGTCCCATTTTTATTCAAATATGGTCATCTCCATCTACTCCACATGGGGCATCCTTTTAATTCTTTTAGCTTGGCCTTGTTCCATATTTTGGGATGCATATGCACAAATGCCATGATTATTTATTCTGTTTTCACAAGATTAAAACATGGCATTTAATGTTTTGCATGGGCCATGCAACCATCACCACCATTTGATCTCCTTTTGGGTTTTTCTTTGGTTTTTGAGTGGATCATGTTCAAACCCTAGACCCTCACATGTGTATGCTCCCATGCGTGGTCATGTGAGATCAAACACCATCTCTTCCACCTTTTGGCTTGATCTTGTAGATCATCACAAACCCTAAGCCCTCATCTCTCCTCTCTCTAACCCTAGCCACCCTACCCCATGATCTACCCCCTCCATGCCGAAGCATCAACCCAAGCCCTAACCGAGCTACCCCTCTAAACCCTATCAAACCAAACCCTAAGCCACCTCCCTCTCTCTCACTTTCTCTCTATACCATGGGAACCACCTAACCCTAACCCGAAGCCACCCTCTAACCTAACCCGAGGCCACCCTCTAACCTCAACCGAGCTAGCCCCTCCCTCTCCTCTCTTCCTCACGCTGGCCCCACCCTGCAGCCTCTCTGCCCTCCCCTGGTCCCTCTCTTTCCCTCTCTTTAGCTAAAGCACAAGAAAGGAGGGAGAAGGAAGCCCCACCCGAGCCCTCTTTTGCACCTCATCAAACCATGTGATCCTTCCCCTCTCTTCTTATCTGTAGCACCAGCTCCCCCACGTGCCTACTCCTCAACCAGATCGAGATCTAGGAAAACCCAGACCCCTCTCCTTCCTCCCCACAACCTCCTGGCCATGGCCATGGTTTCTCTAAACCCTAGCTCCGGCCTGCCTTGCTAGCCGACGATCCCGGCCTAAGCTGTACAAGGAGCACGAGGAGCGTTGTCTACTTCATCTACCTCACCCTGCACCGGCCACGCCTCGCCGGAGTCCTCGGAAGCTCCCCGGACACGCCGCAGCCACGGGATCTGAAGCTCGCAGAACCCCAGCCTCTGCTCCGATCTGATCCACCTCTCGCTCCAGCGACGTCACGGGCGACCCCCTGGTGAGCCTCTCAAGCTCCTAGACATGCCCGTCCTCCTCCTAGCGGCCCAGACGCGCCGGACGTTCCGTCGAGCGAGCTCCGTGCGTCGCCGCCGCGATGTCCGTTGTGTCTGCAGCAGTTACCGCAGCATCCGTCCGCCCTGTTCCTCACCCTGCCCCGCGCACTATAGCCCTCCTCCGATGATGTTCTCTGAACGAAAGTTGTAGATCCCAGTGCCCTCTTCGTTTTTCGTTTTTGGGGCGACGCGATTCGTCCAGCATACGCGTCGCCACCGTCGCCGGAAGATGGCCAGGTCCGCCGCCGTCAGGGCCGGATCCGTTAGCGCGCAGCAGCCGCTGGCCTTTTTGCGCTGGAGCCCCTGCCCTTTTTCCCGCCTGAACCCGCCGTCCCCGGAGCCCCACCTGTCAGCCCCGGTACACTCTTGCAAGAAAACCCCCGTGCTTTGTGGCTTCTCAACCCGCGCTCCCCTGGATCGCCCACGTGTCGCCCACCGGCTGGCCGTGCGCGTGAGTGGCCCCGCGGATCGGCCGGTCCCATCTCGGTCTCATGGCTAGCTAAACTCGGTAGGAAAAGCTCACAGCCGCCCCACTTTCTTGCCGAGTCGGCAAGGCCCACCCGTCAGCGTCAGTGGCTGGATCTGCCTGAGTACAAATAGGTTTTCTGTTTTGCTGATTTAATTCAAACTTTTCCAAATTTGTTTTAAATTTAAATTCAAATTTAAATCTGTTTTCAAATATCTTTTAAAATATAATTCCAAATTAAACATGTAATATATGTTTTGAAATCAGAAAAATGTGAGGAATTCAAATATGCCCTTCAAAATAATGTTTGAACACTTTAAATTTCAAGTTGATTAAAATTACAATAAAATGCCCTTTGCCTTAATTAATTAATAACTTTTGTTTTATAACTCCAAATTTGACAAATAATATGTCTAAATCGATCAGCACGACGAGCCCGTTCTATCTATGCAATCCTTGTTCTGAATTGCAGAATGCATCATATAAATATCAAGTGTACAGCAACTTATTTAAGGTTAAGAGATGACTAAAACACCATAAAATGCCTTATTCTTGTACCCCACACCTCACCCATGCCATGCTACTTTATTGCCATGAAAATTGTGCATCATTCATCATGGCATGATTGTTTGCTTGTCGCATTTTATTCATATGCTTGTGCACTTTATTTATGTTGGCCCTTGTTTGTTTGGTTCTTCTTCGAATAGACGAAAGGTGGGGACATATCAAGAAAACCAGGAGCACTACCCAGATCCTTCTCTCGCTTCAACTGAGCTGCCAGGCAAGCACTACCACATGCTTGCATACATATAGTACCTATTGCCTCTATCTTATTCTTGCATCATTGAGTCACGATTGCATTAAACTGAATCCCAAGTACTGCATAGCCTTTACTTTTAAACCCCACTGAAGCTTGTTCCTCCATCCCATGAGCCATTACTACAGGAGTTGTTTGAGCCATGCGGGTCGTAGAACAGCATGTGTAGGGTATGTGAGTGTCTGATGGATAACGAGGTACCTAAACATCTTAACCTGAGTAGTAATGGGATAACTAATGAAAGTGGCACCGGTGAGCAATATCTGCTATTTGGTTTTTCATGCTCACTTGTGTCCGTGAGGGACCCCGAGTACTTGATTCTGTTCCTTGAATATTCGCTTATCCACATCCGGAGGCTTATGAACCCCCGAGCGAGCTTGATTCATTCTTATTTCTTGGGGCCACAAAGTAGTTTGGGGCTTTATTACTATTCTGTACTTATGCCATGCTTTATCGCTTTATTTAAGATTGTGCGAGGAGCACTTTTGTCTTTTGGAAGCGGAGTGTTTTAGCGGTATCGACAAGCCCACCACACTTCGGTTCCCGATCGTTTCTGACCACTGACGCAAACCTTGAGTCCGTCTCGGAGCCGGCTAACTTCGTTGCGAGTAGCTTAATGGGGTGGCCCCCTGAAATATTTCTGAATCCTGTGATCACTTTGTCGTGAATGCCTCGTTGGGTTTTGATTTGGTTTTTCCGAGGTTGATCGAGTGTGTGTTGCTATTTGTGCACCCCTGCACCTAAAAAAACTTTCTGGCGTGTCCGCGGTTATGGACGACTTGGAGCACAGTTTCTCGATCATAGACAAGTATAACTAAAGTACGGCTTTTAATTTGACTAAGTACCTGACTAGTAAATAGTGCAACACTCATGGAATGGATAATAAAACTGCCAACGGATGGGGGGGTTTGTTCGTCCGCCTCGCTTGATGAGGAGGAGGATGGATCTATTAATATTACTGTCATAACTGTTGTTATTAATTCACGGACATCCGTCTATCTCTGGTTAGGCGGATGGTTAGCGAGTATCCCTAGAATTGTTAGGTATTATCTTTTGCTGCAATTGCGTCACCCCAGGTTGTGTCCCCTTTAGAGGCATGAAGACTTGCTGAGTACCCCTAGGGTCTCACACGATAAATTGTTTGATTCAGATGGACAGGTATGCTCGCAATATGGATACTGGGTGGAGGAGACGGACGATGTTGGCAACGATCACTCGGTGTAGAGATTCCGGGAACAGGGATCCGTGAGATCTGTGGGCGGGATGTGTTTGTTTATTCGGGGCATCTTATGCCGATTTGCTTCTTATCCATACTCGGATCGTGTTTTCCGCTTCCGCCTGATACTCTGATGTTTAATGTATGAGGAGATATCCTAAACTATTATATCTATCTAGGATATTTGGATCTTGCCGTATGGCGTTGCAATATTTCTATTTCTTTTAGATGGGATGGCTCTGAGGACTGTTGTATGGTGGCTTGCATACATACTCATTTGTGTATGTAGTTGATCCCTTCGCCTGCCGATTACGCCGCTCGTTCTTGTCCCGATATTTGGAAATGGTTAGGACGGCCGAAAGGTCTACCTGTGAGTGGCATTTGGGCCCCACCGTACTATTTTAACCATTTTCGCTCATCCAGGCTTGTAACTAAGAGCGTAATTCACCGAGGTAGTTACATGGATCCACCAGTGTCATTGCATGTCTGTTCTTTTCACAGACCACATATGTATCCACCAGAGTCATTGCATGTGTGTTCTTTTCACAGACCACATATGGATCCACCAGTGTCATTGCATGTGTGTTCTTTTCACAAACCACATATGGATCCACCAGTGTCATTGCATGTGTGTTCTTTTCACACACCACATATGGATCCACCAGTGTCATTGCATGTCTGTTCTTTTCACAGACCACATATGGATCCACCAGAGTCATTGCATGTGTGTTCTTTTCACAGACCACGTATGGAACCGCCATTGTCATTGCACGTGTGTTCTTTTCAAAACCACATATGGATCCACCAGTGTCATTGCATGTGTGTTCTTTTCACAGACCACATATGGAACCACCAGAGTTCATTGCATGTGTGTTCTTTTCACAGACCACATATGGATCCACCATTTTCATTGCATGTGTGTTCTTTTTCATAGACCACATATGGAACCACCATTGTCATTGCATGTGTGTTCTTTTCACATACCACATATGGATCCCCCAGTGTCATTGCATGTGTGTTCTTTTCACAAACCACATATGGATCCACCAGTGTTATTGCATGTGTGTTCTTTTCACAGACCACATATGGATCCACCAGTGTCATTGCATGTGTGTTCTTTTCACAGACCACATATGAATCCACCAGTGTCATTGCATGTGTGTTTTTTCACACATCACATATGGATCCACCATTGTCATTGCATGTGTATTCTTTTCACAAACCACATTTGGATCCACTATTTTCATTGCATGTGTGTTCTTTTCACAGACCACATATGGATCCACTAGTGTCATTGCATGTGTGTTATTGTCACAGACCATCTATGGAACCACCAGAGTTCATTGCATGTGTGTTATTTTCACAGACCACATATGGATCCACCATTTTCATTGCATGTGTGTTGTTTTCACAGACCACATATGGAACCACCATTGTCATTGCATGTGTGTTCTTTTCATAGACCACATATGGATCCACTAGTGTCATTGCATGTGTGTTCTTTTCACAGACCACATATGGATCCACCAGAGTTCATTGCATGTGTGTTCTTTTCACAGACCACATATGGATCCACCAGTGTCATTGCATGTGTGTTCTTTTCACAGACCACATATGGATCCACCAGTGTCATTTCATGTGTGTTCTTTTCACAGACCACATATGGATCCACCAGTGTCATTGCATGTTTGTTCTTTTCACAGACCACATATGGATCCACCAGAGTCATTGCATGTGTGTTCTTTTCACAGACCACATATGGATCCACCAGTGTCATTGCATGTGTGTTCTTTTCACAAACCACATATGGATCCACCATGTAGTGACCTCGGATCAAGTAAGATCCTAAGTCCCTGTGAATAACATGCTAGTCCCTGGATCAATAGCTAGCACTCACAGTCGATGAAATATCATGTAAAACACAAGTCTTTATTACATGAATCGAATAATCCAGAGTTTACATTATTACAACAGAAGCGATATAAATACAACTTGGAGTCCCATCAATGCCACAGGCAGGTTGAGTGAAGACCCGCAATCCTAGCGCACCTTTCAAAGATCTCCGAAATTTTGCACATGAAACGTGCAGCCAACAAGTTGGGTCAATACTTTGAATGTATTGGCAAATTACACCAAGGAAGGAAAGACTAACTCTACATGCAAGGCTAGTTTAGGCTTTGGAGTTCATTTGCATAAAGCTAATTTTCTCTAAGTATGGAGAAAAGATAGGGAGAGTTTTACCCTACTTTGTAAACATTTACTTAGATAAAATAGGGTCGAATGGCACACGAGGATATTACGCACCAAGTGTCCAAACAACCAAACACTTGGATATTACGCACCAAGCGTCACTTGGATATTACGCACCAAGTTCCCAAATTCCCACCCATTAGCGATATTACGCACGCCATGGGGTTTCAAAACTTTGTTTTAGAAAAGAGAGAGGAAGATCCTTCAGAGACTCCATCCTTCAGATGCTCACTGTTGTTTTGTTTCCGTGAACACGGCTGATCGATCAGATTGCAATACTCTCGAGAGTTTGTGCACTTTACCCACAATCCACGATCAAGTCCTTTTACAAACAAGACCATGGTGAGGCTTTCCCTTAGTAGCCCCTCTACCTTCCGGATCCAACCATGCCAAGAACCTCCAAATGTTGGTACCCAGGTGAGGTTTCCCACTAAGTACTAGGCCAAGACAGAGCCCATAATGTATTGTGGTTGCACTGGAAGCTTCTGAATTCTAAAACATGGCAGACTTCTTTGATTCTGGGCGTAGTCCTCCACCAAAATCTCACTCGTTGACCCGACAACCATTCCGCCCAGAAGAAAACTTAGTTTTATTTTGAAGTGGATTTGAGAAGAAAAGTTTGCTCTAGAGAGCCTTTATACTTAGAAAAATTCTTTGTCTTTCGAACCCCCCAGCGGTACTTTGTATATATAGCATAGCAAACAATACTTAGCAAAACAGGGGTAACCTATTAGGAGTGGAAAAATCCTAAGTATAGAGCTACTCATGGCATACTACAAAATCATTGCACTTGCAAAATAATACTAAGGAAAAATTCTACTAGAACATCCTACACATGCATACTACAGAATTTTGAAGATCACATGCATAGAATCAAAACTAGGACAAAATTATGAACAAGTGGTGTAACTTGCCTTATGTTGATAATATGGGTGTTGATTGTATTTCTCCGCAGCAATCGCACTCTCCGAACAATCTAATACGAGGACAAGGTAGTTCCAATCAAAACAATTGCAAACATAGCAAACACAACAAGGATGATCGAAAACATGCATGATGATTTAACATGACACAATGGTTATAATTAGTTTTATGAATATTAATATATCATGTGATGCATGTATGAGTTCATTTAATGCAATAGGGTACTTGTTATTAATAATTACTTGCCAATATAAGGGTTTTGATAGTTCTGTTGTAACACCTGTTCTAACTGTAGAATTAAATTTGTTTCTTGGGTTTACTGGATAGAGGACGTTAATACGAACCAGTAGGCGTTGGATTCACCCTAATCGGAGTTATAGATCTTTTTATATGATTTAAATAGTGTTTAATGGGTTTTAAATGATTCATACAGTTTCTGTTGCTTAAAAATCAAACAAAAAATTATATCTGTAATCTCCACGGAATTGTGATTTCAGGGACATATTATTTGTAATTTTCTGAATAGTATTTATTTTCTTATGAATTTATTACTCTAAATAGGCTATTAAACCATTTAAACCTTCACGGAAAATCCTTACAGTAAAATACTGAACTAATTGCATATTGATGATCTACATGGAACCATCTTTCCATCGGTATATCATTTGTATTTTTGTGACAAGCAATTAAATTGCTATAAATTTAATAATTTATAAAGCCATTAAAACTAATTAAATTGCTACGGTTTAAATAATCTGCAAAGGATAGATCCAACCAGATATTATTAGAGTACATTACAGTAGCTTCAATTTGATATATTATTCATATTTTTCGGAGCTACAGATAATATCCTATGAATTTATTAACCTAAAAGACCATTAAAACTAATTAAATTACTGCAGTAACCACGTAGAGTAAAAGTTGGATCTATTCTGATAAGATGATTCTACGTGAAATTATCTTTAATTTGGTATATTATATGCAATTTTTGGACATGGTATGAATTTCTAATGAATTTTACAAGTTAGATCTATAATATGCAAATTTAAATTCGAACGAAATATTCCAGGGAATATTCCGCTGACTGGACAGGTTGACTTTGCATGCTGACTGAGACTAGATGTTGACCTTACGTTGACGTGGCGTTGATGAGGAAGATGACCGGGATGACGACATGGCACGCACCGGTTTGATTGGATCTCGACCGTCTGGATAGGATCCGGTGGCTAGAAGAAGAGATTGACCCGATTTTGGCTCAGAATAGACAAGAAATAGATCTGTGTTAGAGAGACAAATACGTAGGTCAAATCGAAAAACTCAGAACATGAAAGTTGTGGGGAATTATTATTCCTACCTTCTCACCAAAGGAATTTGGATTTGAAGAAACGAGCGCGAGTACATCTTGGATTTACACCATAAGATCTGAAATATTGCGATACGAAATTCTTCGGCTGTGGTGGATGAAAAGAGGTGAGGTTTGTCGGGATTGAAAGATTTCGACGCGATCTTCAACTTTCGTTTTTTGACCGAAAGCAAACGACAAAATCTAGATGGGTTAAAAAGCGAAACAAGATTCGGGAATAGGTAGATTCGGGATTTCGAGAATAGAAACTCGTACAGCCGTGGCTCCACGAGTTTATATGGAGATTTAGGATGGTGTAGAGATAGTCCTTGGAGTAGGGAACAAGTAGAAACAAACGGAAGTCGATTCGGAGTTATAGATAAAAAGTTACGAGAGTTTGAATGAAGATAGGTTTGAGAAAACTGATTTGCACGGTTTTTAAAGCAGTCAGATCGATCCCTCACGTACATGCTGGCTGCCTGGTGCTCCCGTCGGTGGGCCGGCCCATTAGTTTTTTTTTCTTTTTTTTTCTTTTTATTTTTCTATTTACTTGTTTTCCTTATATCTTTTGCATACAAACTCCAATTGACACGATTCTTGTTTCTAAATTTTTCTAAAATCGAATAGATCATTGTAGGATCATATTTGTAATCTTTTTACTAGTTTGGAAGTAGTGGGTTTATAAATCCTTATATATCTTATTTTATTTATATCTTTATGTGTTTGTATTTATTCCATAACTTTTTCATACTAGCTCCAAATGAGCTCAATTTTGTTTCTAAAATTTTGTAGTATTAATTGGATCTCTTTAGGCTATGATTTAGCAATAATTTATGCCTTAGCAACAGTGGGTTTTAATAAGTCAATTTAATTACCCTTAGGAACATTTGGGCGAAACAACTATAGGATTTAGATACCAGGATTTGGATTTAGTTTGTGAGAACTTTGCATGGATGAAATGCATATGAATGCTTCATGATTTTCATTTTGAAATCTTACACACCAATTCTACAATCCATAATCAATCCATGCCCTTTTGCCTATATGGCTACTTAGGTCTTAACAAAATAATATAAGATTTTGAA
The DNA here is from genome assembly GCA_023614405.1 of Avena insularis. Taxonomy (NCBI): domain Eukaryota; kingdom Viridiplantae; phylum Streptophyta; class Magnoliopsida; order Poales; family Poaceae; genus Avena; species Avena insularis. The sequence goes on along the minus strand of JAJUPC010000067.1, from coordinate 895,407 downwards.
TTCAAGGTTGAGAGGATTTTCTATTCAAAAAGTTTCTTCTCTTTGAGAATTTTCAACAAAGTCAAACAATCAATCTTATTTATTTGTTTCACATTCCAAAATTAGGATAATTTTGGGATGTGACAGACTACCACCCTTAAAAGAAATCTCGCCCCGAGATTTGGGAAGGCTAGAAAGAAAGAAAGGTTCGGGATCCATTAGGATGCTACCACCCTTAAAAGAAAATTGACAAGGTCACTTCTCGAGGATTCACTTAGCTCAGATTGGTTCTCCTTTAGACTTTTATTGGCACAATGCTCTAGCACATTCTAAACATCATGATTGATAGTTTCCAAGAAAGCACTTCTTAAACTAGCAAAACTCTCATGGTGGGCAAATAGGGAATGTTTACTTCACGGTGCCCATAACTCACAGTTGGGATTCATCCTTACCGTACATCCTATGCTTAGCAATGGATGCTTTTAGAAGGGTGTAACAATATACCATTCTAGGGTTTAGGCTCAACGTTGACTCTCTGCTAAGGTTGAAAAAGGCACTCAAGATTCGCAGAGCCAACAGTACAAGAGCGAATAATAAGAGTAGTAGGAATGGTGATCAATCCATCCTGCACCCAATTAATTACCATGTATGAGGATAGGTGAACCACGTTTTTCTATCACTCGGGCATTCTTACTTGCCTTGAAGAATGTTTCCATGGGCACGAACTAATGCTCTATGTATACTCCCATGTATTCAATCAACAAATCTACTACTAAAACTAAGCTATCGATACTTTAACTTTCAGGTTGGGTAATCTACTACATAACATCATGTGTAACACTTCATACTTCCACATCCTTTTTCCATTAGGTGAAGCATTTTCTTTCCTTAATGCATTGTGTTGTTAAACCTTCCACTTAACACATCATTATATATCCAAGGGTTCAAGATAGGAAAGAATAGATTCTACAAGAGAGAAACGACTAAGAAAATAATCCTACCTATAACTATATGAAGCAATCAATGTTACAACAAGGAAGAAATCATAGGCGATCAACACTCAATCAAACACTTGTATAATAACATTACAGGTGTATAAACTTAGTAGTATATAACCACAAAATAGTTTGAAAGCATTGGGAACAATACTAGAGTAAAATAGAGCAACATATAAGCGATAAACAAAATCTATCAAAACGGTACAGCAGACTTCACGAATTTTTCTAACCGACCTAAACTCGTCAGGAATTCTAGCCAATTTTTGTGCATGTACTACAGGTAATTACGCTCCAGATCCTATTCTTGTAGATTTTTCTGAGTTACCAATAAAATATGTAAAATCGCACGGTACAACAGGTCAGGCAGAAAACTGCAGCAGCAATCCACGAATTTCAATCAATTCACACCATTAAAATAATTTTAAAACCACACGAAAGTTCCAGCAACTTTAGAGTTTCAAAACAACAGATCCTAAACAAGGCATCACACGATATGATTCAGTATAAACCAGCAAGCAACCTATATTGTCATACCACATAAGTTGGTAAAAACAATATGCTAACACGATACCGATGATCTCCTAAAGAGATAAAATATGGTGGTCCAGACCTCACCTAACTTGATGAGATGTTTATTTATGTCATACTATTTGTTCTTTTACTTAGCTAACTCTCATATAGGTATCATAAGAATGGACAACTACAATTTGAACAAGAAGAGGTTATAGAAAAGATAGACAAGAAATATAAGAACATCTAATAAGTATAAAATATGATAGTTCTCCTAATAGAGGTCTTCTATTGCTATTACCATCGTCGTTTTTATCCTTTCCAGCTACATTCACATGTTTTGGACAATTATCAGCATAATGCCCAGGATTGTGACACTGGAAGCATAGGACTTTTGCTTAGATCCTTCCTCCTTTTTGGCAAGGACATCCCGCCTTGTGGTTCTTCATGCTCTACCTCAACATTTGGAAGCCTTGATCATTTCCTTGAGCCAGTTTGGGGAAAATGGGCATTCCTTTGATATGTCGAGTATTGCGAAGTGATGACTTTGGGTGTGGTGTCTAGAGTCTTGAATTCATCCCTTGTATTTGTCGTGTCCTCGTGGAGCTTCATGAGGTCTTGGCGCATTCCGTCTCTGACTTGTTGATTCAGTTGATGTACCACCGGGTAGAGGTGCATTGAGCGGGGTTGTGATTGGTCCCTTCAAGTGAAGAATGTAACTTGAGAGGTGGGACATTCTTCCGATGGGTGCCTTCCTTCACAGAGGGGCCGATCATGATGCTCCTTGGTGATATGCCCTATTTCTCCATAGATCGTGCAAGCTAAATGTTTCGGGACTTCAACTTCTTGGATTTTTGGTATACGAGACGAGATTGAAGTAGAACCACTTTAAATTCTTCCTAAGATATCACCCCTTGATGATCATCAATGGTGTGTTGCATCTCCCACCAAGTTGGAGCGTCGTCCTTTAGGAATTGGGTGGCATAATGAAGCATTCTGTTGACTTCAATGTTGGCATCCTTCATTCTTTCTTCAACTTGGAGCATCCACTTCTTTGCATCGGCGTGGCTCTTACGCTTGGTGGAGTTGAGTTCCTTGTCCTCCTTATTGATATGGTCCATCCGTCGAGTTGACCAAGGTTTAGAGTAGGAACGAATGGAGTATGGAAGAAGAAGAATAACCCATACAAGAAATTCTATTTAGAAAACAGGTTTTCATTAGCTAAGGTAATAAACCATACAAGATAGCAAACAATTTGTCGCATCTATATTTAGCGAAATCTTATTCGGGATTGGTTCCTAATAGGTCACTTGGAATCTTCGAGGCTTCGAGTCTCCAAAAGTCTTCGTGCTCTTGATAGTCTTCATGTTCTTCATAATCTTCAATCTTTCGAGTTCTTTAGTTAATAACATTGACTTAAGGCCTTTGAAGTCTTTAATCTTGTATCATCAGTCTTGGAACATCTTTCATGGAGGTCTTCAAGTACCAACTTAATCGAAACATTGAGATGATGTTCTTTGAAAAGGTAATCTTGAGAAAAGTTTCTTCTTGAAGTGTGTAGTGGTCATTTTCTAATGTTGAAAAGTAGAGACTTAAATTTTAAAACCCCAAAGGTAGATGATGAGAAGTATGAGAGTTTTCTGAAATAACTTAGAAAATATTTGTCCTAAGGTTTTTCCATGTCTAGGGTCACGATCTGATCAACTTATGATCTGATACCATCTGTAGTGACCTCGGATCAAGTAAGATCCTAAGTCCCTGTGAATAACATGCTAGTCCCTGGATCAATAGCTAGCACTCACAGTCGATGAAATATCATGTAAAACACAAGTCTTTATTACATGAATCGAATAATCCGAGTTTACATTATTACAACAGGCGATATAAATACAACTTGAGTCCCATCAATGCCACAGGCAGGTTGAGTGAAGACCATGATCCTAAGCGCACCTTTCAAAGATCTCCGAAATTCTGCACATGAAACGTGCAGCCAACAAGTTGGGTCAATACTTTGAATGTATTGGCAAATTACACCAAGGAAGGAAAGACTAACTCTACATGCAAGGCTAGTTTAGGCTTTGGAGTTCATTTGCATAAAGCTAATTTTCTCTAAGTATGGAGAAAAGATAGGGAGAGTTTTACCCTACTTTGTAAACATTTACTTAGATAAAATAGGGTCGAATGGCACACGAGGATATTACGCACCAAGTGTCCAAACAACCAAACACTTGTATATTACGCACCAAGCGTCACTTGGATATTACACACCAAGTTCCCAAATTCCCATCCATTAGCGATATTACGCACGCCATGGGGTTTCAAAACTTTGTTTTAGAAAAGAGAGAGGAAGATCCTTCAGAGGCCCCATCCTTGGATGCTCACTTTGTTGTTACATTTCCGTGAACACGGCTGATCGATCAGATTGCAATACTCTCGAGAGTTTGTGCACTTTACCCACAATCCACGATCAAGTCCTTTTACAAACAAGACCATGGCGAGGCTTTCCCTTAGTATCCCCTCTACCTTCCGGATCCAACCATGCCAAGAACCTCCAAATGTTGGTACCCAGGTGAGGTTTCCCACTAAGTACTAGGCCAAGACAGAGCCCATAATGTATTGTGGTTGCCTTTGGAAGCTTGAATTCAAACATGGCAGACTTCTTTGATTCCTGGGCGGCCGTCCTCCACCAAAATCTCACTCGTTGACCCGACAACCATTCCGCCCAGAAGAAAACTTAGTTTTATTTTGAAGTGGATTTGAGAAGAAAAGTTTGCTCTAGAGAGCCTTTATACTTAGAAAAATTCTTTGTCTTTCGAACCCCCCAGCGGTACTTTGTATATATAGCATAGCAAGCAATACTTAGCAAAACAGGGGTAACCTATTAGGAGTGGAAAAATCCTAAGTATAGAGCTACTCATGGCATACTACAAAATCATCGCACTTGCAAAATAATACTAAGGAAAAATTCTACTAGAACATCCTACACATGCATACTATAGAATTTTGAAGATCACATGCATAGAATCAAAACTAGGACAAAATTATGAACAAGTGGTTGAACTTGCCTTATGTTGATAATATGGGTGTTGATTGTATTTCTCCGCAGCAATCGCACTCTCCGAACAATCTAATACGAGGACAAGGTAGTTCCAATCAAAACAATTGCAAACATAGCAAACACAACAAGGATGATCGAAAACATGCATGATGATTTAACATGACACAATGGTTATAATTAGTTTTATGAATATTAATATATCATGTGATGCATGTATGAGTTCATTTAATGCAATAGGGTACTTGTTATTAATAATTACTCGCCAATATAAGGGTTTTGATAGTTCAGTTATAATGCCTGTTCTAACTGTAGAATTAAATTTGTTTCTTGGGTTTACTGGATAGAGGACGTTAATACGAAACAGTAGGCGTTGGATTCACCCTAATCGGAGTTATAGATCTTTTTATATGATTTAAATAGTGTTTAATGGGTTTTAAATGATTCATACAGTTTCTGTTGCTTAAAAATCAAACAAAAAATTATATCTGTAATCTCCACGGAATTGTGATTTCAGGGACATATTATTTGTAATTTTCTGAATAGTATTTATTTTCTTATGAATTTATTACTCTAAATAGGCTATTAAACCATTTAAACCTTCACGGCAAATCCTTACAGTAAAATGCTGAACTAATTGCATATTGATGATCTACATGGAACCAGCTTTCCATCGGTATATCATTTGTATTTTTGTGACAAGCAATTAAATTGCTATAAATTTAATGATTTATAAAGCCATTAAAACTAATTAAATTGCTACGGGTTAAATAATCTGCAAAGGATAGATCCAACCAGATATTATTAGAGTACATTACAGTAGCTTCAATTTGATATATTATTCATATTTTTCGGAGTTACAGATAATATCCTATGAATTTATTAACCTAAAAGACCATTAAAACTAATTAAATTACTGCAGTAACCACGTACAGTAAAAGTTGGATCTATTCTGATAAGATGATTCTACGTAAAATTATCTTTAATTTGGTATATTATACGCAATTTTTGGACATGGTATGAATTTCTAATGAATTTTACAAGTTAAATCTATAATATGCAAAATTAAATTCGAACGAAATATTCCAGGGAATATTCCGCTGACTGGACAGGTTGACTTTGCATGCTGACTGGGACTAGATGTTGATCTTATATTGACGTGGCGTTGATGAGGAAGATGACCGGGATGACGACATGGCACGCACCGGTTTGATTGGATCTCGACCGTCTGGATAGGATCCGGTGGCTAGAAGAAGAGATTGACCCGATTTTGGCTCAGAATAGACAAGAAATAGATCTGTGTTAGAGAGACAAATCCGTAGGTCAAATCGAAAAACTCAGAACATGAAAGTTGTGGGGAATTATTATTCCTACCTTCTCACCAAAGGAATTTGGATTTGAAGAAACGAGCGCGAGTACATCTTGGATTTACACCGTAAGATCTGAAATATTGCGATACGAAATTCTTCGGCTGTGGTGGATGAAAAGAGGTGAGGTTTGTCGGGATTGAAAGATTTCGACGCGATCTTCAACTTTCGTTTTTTGACCAAAAGCAAACGACGAAGTCTAGATGGGTTAAAAAGCGAAACAAGATTCGGGAATAGGTAGATTCGGGATTTCGAGAATAGAAACTCGTACAGCCGTGGCTCCACGAGTTTATATGGAGATTTAGGATGGTGTAGAGATAGACCTTGGAGTAGGGAACAAGTAGAAACAAACGAAAGTCGATTCGCAGTTATAGATAAAAAGTTACGAGAGTTTGAATGGAGATAGGTTTGAGAAAACTGATTTGCACGGTTTTTAAAGCAGTCAGATCGATCCCTCATGTACGTGCTGGCTGCCTGGTGCTCCCGATGGTGGGCCGGCCATTTAGTTTTTTTTTCTTTTTTTTTTCTTTTTCTTTTTCTATTCACTCGTTTTCCTTATATCTTTTGCATACGAACTCCAATTGAAACGATTCTTGTTTCTAAATTTTTCTAAAATCGAATAGATCATTGTAGGATCATATTTGTAATCTTTTTACTAGTTTGGAAGTAGTGGGTTTATAAATCCTTGTATATCTCATTTTATTTATATCTTTATGTGTTTGTATTTATTCCATAACTTTTTCATACTAGCTCCAAATGAGCTCAATTTTGTTTCTAAAATTTTGTAGTATTAATTGGATCTCTTTAGGCTATGATTTAGCAATAATTTATGCCTTAGCAACAGTGGGTTTTAATAAGTCAATTTAATTACCCTTAGGAACATTTGGGCGAAACAACTATAGGATTTAGATACCAGGATTTGGATTTAGTTTGTGAGAACTTTGCATGGATGAAATGCATATGAATGCTTCATGATTTTAATTTTGATATCTTGCACACCAATTCTACAATCCATAATCAATCCATGCCCTTTTGCCTATATGGCTACTTAGGTGTTAACAAAAGAATATAAGATTTTGAATTCAAGGTTGAGAGGATTTTCTATTCAAAAAGTTTCTTCTCTTTGAGAATTTTCAACAAAGTCAAACAATCAATCTTATTTATTTGTTTCACATTCCAAAATTAGGATAATTTTGGGATGAGACACCAGTGTCATTGCATGTGTGTTCTTTTCACCCACCACATATGGATCCACCAGTGTCATTGCATGTCTGTTCTTTTCACAGACCACATATGGATCCACCAGAGTCATTGCATGTGTGTTCTTTTCACAGACCACGTATGGAACCGCCATTGTTATTGCACGTGTGTTCTTTTAGTAACAACAACTAGAGTCATTGAAATATGTGTTCTTTTAATATACCACACATGGATCCACCAGTGTGATTACATGTGTGTTCTTTTTACTAACAACAACTGGAGTCATTACATGTGTGTTCTTTTCGCATACCACATATGGATCCACCATTGTCATTGCATGTGTGTTCTTTTCACATACCACATATGGATCCACCAGTGTCATTGCATGTGTGTTCTTTTAGTAACAACATCCACTAGAGTCATTGCATGTGTTCTTTTCACATACCACATATGGATCCACCAGTGTCATTGAATGTGTGTTCTTTCAGACCACAGATGGATCCACCAGTGTCATTGCATTTTTGTTCTTTTCACTAACAACAACTGGAGTCATTGCATGTGTGTTCTTTTCAAATACCACATATGAATCCACTAGTGTCATTGCATGTGTCCTCTTTTAACAATCCACCTATGGATCCACTAGTGTCATTGCATGTGTGTTCTCTTTATAAACAACAACTGAGTCATTTCATGACTGTTCTTTTCACATACCACATATGGATCCACTATTGTCATTGAAATGTGTGTTCTGTTTTGTGTCCACACATGAATCCACCAGTGTCATTGCATGTGTGTTCTTTTCACATACCACATATGGATCCAATAGTGTCATTGCATGTGTGCTCTTTTCACAATCCACCTATGGATCCACCAGTATCATTGCATGTGTATTATTTTTAGTAACAACATATGGATTGTCATTGCATGTGTGTTCTTTTCACATACCATATGGATCCACAGTGTCATTGCATGTGTGTTCTCTTTAGAGACCACATATGGATCCACCAGTGTCATTGCATGTGTGTTCTTTTCACTAACCACATATGGATCCACCAGTGTCATTGCATGTGTGTTCTTTTCACATACCACATATGGATCCACCAGTGTCATTGCATGTGTGTTCTTTTCACATACCACATATGGATCCACCTGTGTCATTGAAATGTGTTCTTTTGAGACCACATATGGATCCACCATGTCATTGCATGTATGTTCTTTTCACTAACAACAACTAGAGTCATTGCATGTGTGTTCTTTTCACATACCACATATGGATCCAGTGTCATTGCATGTGTACTTTTCACAATCCACCTATAGATCCACCAGTGTCATTGCATTTGTGTTTTTTACTAACAACAACCATAGTCATTGAAATGTGTGTTCTTTTCATATACCACCTATGGATCCACCAGTGTCATTGCATGTGTGTTGTTTTTAGCAACAGCAACCAGAGTCATTGCATGTGTATTCTTTTCGCATACCACATATGGATCCACCAGTGTCATTGCATGTGTGCTCTTTTCACAATCCACATATGGATCCACCAGTGTCATTGCATGTGTGTTCTTTTTACTAACAACAACCATTGTCATTGAAATGTGTGTTCTTTTCACATCCCACATATGGATCCACCAGTGTCATTGCATGTGTGTTCTTTTTAGTAACAACCAGAGTCATTGAAATGTGTGTTCTCTTCACATACCACCTATGGATCCACCAGTGTCATTGCATGTGTGTTCTTTTTAGTAACAACAAGAGTCATTGCATGTGTGTTCTTTTCACATACCACATATGGATCCACCATTGTCATTGAAATGTGTGTTCTTTTCAGAGACCACAGATGGATCCACCAGTGTCATTGCATGTGTGTTCTTTTCACTAACAACATAGTGAGCCATTTCATGTGTGTTCTTTTCACATACCACATATGGATCCACCAGTGTCATTGCATGTGTGCTCTTTTCACAATCCACATATGGATCCACCAGTGTCATTGCATGTGTGTTCTTCTTACTAACCACATTTGGATCCAAAGTAACTGAAATGTGTGTTCTTTTCATATACCACCTATGGATCCACCAGTGTCATTGCATGTGTGTTCTTTTTAGTAACAACAACCAAAGTCATTGCATGTGTGTTCTTTTCACATACCACATATGGATCCACTAGTGTCATTGCATGTGTGCTCTTTTCACAATCCACCTATGGATCCACCAGTATCATTGCATGTGTGTTATTTTTAGTAACAACAACCAGAGTCATTGCACGTGTGTTCTTTTCACATACCACATATGGATCCACCAGTGTCATTGACATGTGTGTTCTCTTTAGATACCACACCTGGATCCACCAGTGTCATTGCATGTGTGTTCTTTTCACTAACAACAACTCGAGTCATTGCATGTGTGTTCTTTTCACATACCACATATGGATCCACCACTGTCATTGCATGTGTGTTCTTTTTAATAACAACAACCAGAGTCATTGCATGTGTGTTCTTTTCACATACCACATATGGATCCACCGGTGTCATTGAAATGTGTGTTCTCTTCAGAGACCACACATGGATCCACCAGTGTCATTGCATGTATGTTCTTTTCACTAACAACAACTGGAGTCATTGCATGTGTGTTCTTTTCACATACCACATATGGATCCACCAGTGTCATTGCATGTGTCCTCTTTTCACAATCCACCAATTGATCCACCAGTTTCATTGCATGTGTGTTCTTTTTAGTAACAACAACTGAGTCATTTCATGACTGTTCTTTTCACATACCACATATGGATCCACTATTGTCATTGAAATGTGTGTTCTCTTTAGAGTCTACACATGGATCCACCAGTGTCATTGCATGTGTGTTCTTTTCACATACCACATATGGATCCACTAGTATCATTGAAATGTGTGTTCTCTTCAGAGACCACACGTGGATCCACCTGTGTCATTGCATGTATATTCTTTTCACTAACAACAACTAGAGTCATTGCATGTGTGTTCTATTCACATACCATATGGATCCACCAGTGTCATTGCATGTGTGCTCTTTTCACAATCCACCTATGGATCCACCAGTGTCATTGCATGTGTGTTATTTTTACTAACAACAACCAGAGTCATTGAAATGTGTGTTCTTTTCACATACCACCTATGGATCCAATAGTGTCATTGCATGTGTGTTCTTTTTAGTAATAACAACCAGAGTCATTGCATGTCTTTTCTTTTCACATACCACATATGGATCCACCAGTGTCATTGAAATGTGTTCTCCTCAGAGACCACACGTGGATCCGCCAGTGTCATTGCATGTGTGTTATTTTCACTAACAACAACCAGACTCATTGCATGTGTGTTCGTTTCGCATACCACATATGGATCCACCAGTGTCATTGCATGTGTGCTCTTTTCACAATCATGTCATTGCATGTGTGTTTTTTTACTAACAATATCCAGAGTCATTGAAATTTGTGTTCTTTTCACATACCACCTATGAATCCACCAGTGTCATTGCATGTGTGTTCTTTTTAGTAACAACAACTAGAGTCATTGAAATGTGTGTTCTTTTTACATACCACCTATGGATCTACCAGTGTCATTGCATGTGTGTTCTTTTTAGTAACAACAACCAGAGTCATTGCATGTGTGTTCTTTTCACATACCACATATGGATCCACCAGTGTCATTTAAATGTGTGTTCTCTTCAGAGACCACACATGGATCCACCAGTGTCATTGCATGTATGTTATTTTCACTAACAACAACTGGAGTCATTGCATGTGTGTTCTTTTCACATACCACATATGGATCCACCAGTGTCATTGCATGTGTCCTCTTTTAACAATCCACCTATGAATCCACAAGTGTCATTGCATGTGTGTTCTTTTTACTAACAACAACCAGAGTCATTTAAATGTGTGTTCTTTTCACATACCACCTATGAATCCACCAGTGTCATTGCATGTGTGTTCTTTTTAGTAACAACAACTAGAGTCATTGAAATGTGTGTTCTTTTCACATACCACCTATGGATCCACCAGTGTCATTGCATGTGTGTTCTTTTTAGTAAGAACAACCAAAGTCATTGCATGTGTGTTCTTTTTAGTAAGAACAACCAGAGTCATTGCATGCGTGTTCTTTTCACATACCACATATGGATCCATAAGTGTCATTGAAATGTGTGTTCTCTTCAGAGACCACACATGGATCCAGCAGTGTCATTGCATGTATGTTCTTTTCACTAACAACAACTGGAGTCATTGCATGTGTGTTCTTTTCACATACCACATATGAATCCACCAGTGTCATTGTATGTGTCCTCTTTTAACAATCCACCTATGGATCCACTAGTGTCATTGCATGTGTGTTCTTTTTATAAACAACAACTGAGTCATTTCATGACTGTTGTTTTCACATACCACATATGGATCCACTATTGTCATTGAAATGTGTGTTCTGTTTAGTGTCCACACATGGATCCACCAGTGTCATTGCATGTGTGTTCTTTTCACATACCACATCTGGATCCGCTAGTGTCATTGCATGTGTGCTCTTTTCACAATCCACCTATGGATCCACCAGTATCATTGCATGTGTATTATTTTTAGTAACAACAACCAGAGTCATTGCATGTGTGTTCTTTTCACATACCACATATGGATCCACCAGTGTCATTGAAATGTGTGTTCTCTTTAGAGACCACACATGGATCCACCAGTGTCATTGCATGTATGTTCTTTTCACTAACAACAACTCGAGTCATTGCATGTGTGTTCTTTTCACATACCACATATGGATCCACCAGTGTCATTGCATGTGTGTTCTTTTTAATAAGAACAACCAGAGTCATTGCATGTGTGTTCTTTTCACATACCACATATGGATCCACCGGTGTCATTGAAATGTGTGTTCTCTTCAGAGACCACGCATGGATCCACCAGTGTCATTGCATGTATGTTCTTTTCACTAACAACAACTGGAGTCATTGCATGTGTGTTCTTTTCACATACCACATATGGATCGACCAGTGTCATTGCATGTGTGCTCTTTTTCACAATCCACCTATGGATCCACCAGTGTCATTGCATGTGTGTTCTTTTTACTAACAACAACCATAGTCATTGAAATGTGTGTTCTTTTCATATACCACCTATGGATCCACCAGTGTCATTGCATGTGTGTTCTTTTTAGTAACAACAACCAGAGTCATTGCATGTGTATTATTTTCGCATACCACATATGGATCCACCAGTGTCATTGCATGTGTGCTCTTTTCACAATCCACATATGGATCCACCACTGTCATTGCATGTGTGTTCTTTTTACTAACAACAACCAGAGTCATTGAAATGTGTGTTCTTTTCACATACCACCTATGAATCCACCAGTGTCATTGCATGTGTGTTCTTTTTAGTAACAACAACTAGAGTCATTGAAATGTGTGTTCTTTTCACATACCACCTATGGATCCACCAGTGTCATTACATGTGTGTTCTTTTTAGTAACAACAACTAGAGTCATTGCATGTGTGTTCTTTTCACATACCACATATGGATCCACCATTGTCATTGAAATGTATGTTCTCTTTAGAGACCACACATGGATCCACCAGTGTCATTGCATGTATGTTCTTTTCACTAACAACAAGTGGAGTCATTGCATGTTTGTTCTTTTCACATACCACATATGGATTGACCAGTGTCATTGCATGTATGCTCTTTTTCACAATCCACCTATGGATCCACCAGTGTCATTGCATGTGTGTTCTTTTTACTAACAGCAACCAAAGTAATTGAAATGTGTATTCTTTTCATATACCACCTATGGATCCACCAGTGTCATTACATGTGTGTTCTTTTTAGTAACAACAACCAAAGTCATTGCATGTGTGTTCTTTTCACATACCACATATGGATCCACCAGTGTCATTGCATGTTTCCTCTTTTCACAATCCATCTATGGATCCACCAGTTTCATTGCATCTGTGTTCTTTTTAGTAACAACAACTGAGTCATTTCATGACTATTCTTTTCACATACCACATATGGATCCACTATTGTCATTGGAATGTGTGTTCTCTTTAGAGTCCACACCTGGATCCACCAGTGTCATTGCATGTGTGTTCTTTTCACATACCACATATGGATCCACCACTGTCATTGCATGTGTGCTCTTTTCACAATCCACCTATGGATCCACCAGTGTTAGTGCATGTGTGTTATTTTTAGTAACAAAAACCAGAGTCATTGAAATGTGTGTTCTTTTCACATACCACATATGGATCCACAAGTGTCATTGCATGTGTGCTCTTTTCACAATCCACATATGGATCCACCAGTGTCATTGCATGTGTGTTCTTTTCACTAACAACAACCAGAGTCATTGAAATGTGTGTTCTTTTCACATACCACCTATGAAACCACCAGTGTCATTGCATGTGTGTTCTTTTTAGTAACAACAACTAGAGTCATTGAAATGTGTGTTCTTTTCACATACCACTTATGGATCCACCAGTGTCATTGCATGTGTGTTCTTTTTAGTAACAACAACTAGAGTCATTGCATGTGTGTTCTTTTCACATACCACATATGGATCCACCATTGTCATTGAAATGTGTGTTCTCTTTAGAGACCACACATGGATCCACCAGTGTCATTGCATGTATGTTCTTTTCACTAACAACAAGTGGAGTCATTGCATGTGTCTTCTTTTCACATACCACATATGGATTGACCAGTGTCATTGTATGTATGCTCTTTTTCACATCCACCTATGGATCCACCAGTGTCATTGCATGTGTGTTCTTTTTACTAACAGCAACCATAGTCATTGAAATGTGTGTTCTTTTCATATACCACCTATGGATCCACCAGTGTCATTGCCTATGTGTTCTTTTTAGTAACAACAACCAGAGTCATTGCATGTGTGTTCTTTTCACATACCACATATGGATCCACCTGTGTCATTGCATGTGTCCTCTTTTCACAATCCACCTATGGATCCATCCACCAGTTTCATTGCATGTGTGTTCTTTTTAGTAACAACAACTGAGTCATTTCATGACTGTTCTTTTCACATACCACACATGGATCCACTATTGTCATTGAAATGTGTGTTCTCTTTAGAGTCCACACATGGATCCACCAGTGTCATTGCATGTGTGTTCTTTTTACTAACAACAACCATAGTCATTGAAATGTGTGTTCTTTTCATATACCACCTATAGATCCACCAGTGTCATTGCATGTGTGTCCTTTTTAGTAACAACAACCAGAGTCATTGCATGTGTGTTCTTTTCACATACCACATATGGATCCACTATTGTCATTGAAATGTGTGTTCTCTTTAGAGTCCACACCTGGATCCACCAGTGTCATTGCATGTGTGTTCTTTTCACATACCACATTTGGATCCACCAGTGTCATTGCATGTGTGCTCTTTTCACAATCCACCTATGGATCCACCAGTGTTAGTGCATGTGTGTTATTTTTAGTAACAACAACCAGAGTCATTGAAATGTGTGTTCTTTTCACATACCACATATGGATCCACCAGTGTCATTGCATGTGTGCTCTTTTCACAATCCACATATGGATCCACCAGTGTCATTGCATGTGTGTTACTTTTACTATGAACAACATGAGTCATTGATATGTGTGTTCCATTATCATACCACCGATGAAACCACCAGTGTCATTGCATGTGTGTTCTTTTTAGTAACAACTAGAGTCATTGAAATGTGTGTTCTTTTCACATACCACCTATGGATCCACCAGTGTCATTGCATGTGTGTTCTTTTTAGTAACAACAACTAGAGTCATTGCATGTGTGTTCTTTTCACATACCACATATGGATCCACCATTGTCATTGAAATGTGTGTTCTCTTTAGAGACCACACATGGATCCACCAGTGTCATTGCATGTATGTTCTTTTCACTAACAACAAGTGGAGTCATTGCATGTGTGTTCTTTTCACATAGCACATATGGATTGACCAGTGTCATTGCATGTATGCTCTTTTTCACATCCACCTATGGATCCACCAGTGTCATTGCATGTGTGTTCTTTTTACTAACAGCAACCATAGTCATTGAAATGTGTGTTCTTTTCATATACCACCTATGGATCCACCAGTGTCATTGCCTGTGTGTTCTTTTTAGTAACAACAACCAGAGTCATTGCATGTGTGTTCTTTTCACATACCACATATGGATCCACCAGTGTCATTGCATGTGTCCTCTTTTCACAATCCACCTATGGATCCATCCACCAGTTTCATTGCATGTGTGTTCTTTTTAGTAACAACAACTGAGTCATTTCATGACTGTTCTTTTCACATACCACATATGGATCCACTATTGTCATTGAAATGTGTGTTCTCTTTAGAGTCCACACATGGATCCACCAGTGTCATTGCATGTGTGTTCTTTTTACTAACAACAACCAGAGTCATTGAAATGTGTGTTCTTTTCACATACCACCTATGAAACCACCAGTGTCATTGCATGTGTGTTCTTTTTAGTAACAACAACTAGAGTCATTGAAATGTGTGTTCTTTTCACATACCACCTATGGATCCAGCAGTGTCATTGCATGTGTGTTCCTTTTAGTAACAACAACTAGAGTCATTGCATGTGTGTTCTTTTCACATACCACATATGGATCCACCATTGTCATTGAAATGTGTGTTCTCTTTAGAGACCACACATGGATCCACCAGTGTCATTGCATGTATGTTCTTTTCACTAACAACAAGTGGAGTCATTGCATGTGTGTTCTTTTGACATAGCACATATGGATTGACCAGTGTCATTGCATGTATGCTCTTTTTCACATCCACCTATGGATCCACCAGTGTCATTGCATGTGTGTTCTTTTTACTAACAGCAACCATAGTCATTGAAATGTGTGTTCTTTTCATATACCACCTATGGATCCACCAGTGTCATTGCCTGTGTGTTCTTTTTAGTAACAACAACCAGAGTCATTGCATGTGTGTTCTTTTCACATACCACATATGGATCCACCAGTGTCATTGCATGTGTCCTCTTTTCACAATCCACCTATGGATCCATCCACCAGTTTCATTGCATGTGTGTTCTTTTTAGTAACAACAACTGAGTCATTTCATGACTGTTCTTTTCACATACCACATATGGATCCACTATTGTCATTGAAATGTGTGTTCTCTTTAGAGTCCACACATGGATCCACCAGTGTCATTGCATGTGTGTTCTTTTTACTAACAACAACCATAGTCATTGAAATGTGTGTTCTTTTCATATACCACCTATGGATCCACCAGTGTCATTGCATGTGTGTTCTTTTTAGTAACAACAACCAGAGTCATTGCATGTGTGTTCTTTTCACATACCACATATGGATCCACTATTGTCATTGAAATGTGTGTTCTCTTTAGAGTCCACAACTGGATCCACCAGTGTCATTGCATGTGTGTTCTTTTCACATACCACATATGGATCCACGAGTGTCATTGCATGTGTGCTCTTTTCACAATCCACCTATGGATCCACCAGTGTTAGTGCATGTGTGTTATTTTTAGTAACAACAACCAGAGTCATTGAAATGTGTGTTCTTTTCACATACCACATATGGATCCACAGTGTCATTGCATGTGCTCTTTTCACAATCCACATATGGATCCACCAGTGTCATTGCATGTGTGTTCTTTTACTAACAACATGAGTCATTGATATGTGTGTTCTTTTCACATACCACCTATGAAACCACCAGTGTCATTGCATGTGTGTTCTTTTTAGTAACAACAACTAGAGTCATTGAAATGTGTGTTCTTTTGACATACCACCTATGGATCCAGCAGTGTCATTGCATGTGTGTTCCTTTTAGTAACAACTACTAGAGTCATTGCATGTGTGTTCTTTTCACATACCACATATGGATCCACCATTGTCATTGAAATGTGTGTTCTCTTTAGAGACCACACATGGATCCACCAGTGTCATTGCATGTATGTTCTTTTCACTAACAACAAGTGGAGTCATTGCATGTGTGTTCTTTTCACATACCACATATGGATTGACCAGTGTCATTGCATGTATGCTCTTTTTCACATCCACCTATGGATCCACCAGTGTCATTGCATGTGTGTTCTTTTTACTAACAGCAACCATAGTCATTGAAATGTGTGTTCTTTTCATATACCACCTATGGATCCACCAGTGTCACTGCCTGTGTGTTTTTTTAGTAACAACAACCAGAGTCATTGCATGTGTGTTCTTTTCACATACCACATATGGATCCACCAGTGTCATTGCATGTGTCCTCTTTTCACAATCCACCTATGGATCCATCCACCAGTTTCATTGCATGTGTGTTCTTTTTAGTAACAACAACTGAGTCATTTCATGTGTTCTTTTCACATACCACATGGATCCACTATTGTCATTGAAATGTGTGTTCTCTTTAGAGTCCACACATGGATCCACCAGTGTCATTGCATGTGTGTTCTTTTTACTAACAACAACCATAGTCATTGAAATGTGTGTTCTTTTCATATACCACCTATGGATCCACCAGTGTCATTGCATGTGTGTTCTTTTTAGTAACAACAACAGAGTCATTGCATGTGTTCTTTTCACATACCACATATGGATCCACTATTGTCATTGAAATGTGTGTTCTCTTTAGAGTCCACACCTGGATCCACCAGTGTCATTGCATGTGTGTTCTTTTCACATACCACATATGGATCCACCAGTGTCATTGCATGTGCTCTTTTCACAATCCACCTATGGATCCACCAGTGTTAGTGCATGTGTGTTATTTTAGTAACAACAACCAGAGTCATTGAAATGTGTGTTCTTTTCACATACCACATATGGATCCACCAGTGTCATTGCATGTGTGCTCTTTTCACAATCCACATATGGATCCACCAGTGTCATTGCATGTGTGTTCTTTTTACTAACAACAACCAGAGTCATTGAAATGTGTGTTCTTTTCACATACCACCTATGAAACCACCAGTGTCATTGCATGTGTGTTCTTTTTAGTAACAACAACTAGAGTCATTGAAATGTGTGTTCTTTTCACATACCACCTATGGATCCACCAGTGTCATTGCATGTGTGTTCCTTTTAGTAACAACAACTAGAGTCATTGCATGTGTGTTCTTTTCACATACCACATATGGATCCACCAGTGTCATTGAAATGTGTGTTCTTTAGAGACCACACATGGATCCACCGTGTCATTGCATGTATGTTCTTTTCACTAACAACAAGTGGAGTCATTGCATGTGTGTTCTTTTGACATAGCACATATGGATTGACCAGTGTCATTGCATGTATGCTCTTTTTCACATCCACCTATGGATCCACCAGTGTCATTGCATGTGTGTTCTTTTTACTAACAGCAACCATAGTCATTGAAATGTGTGTTCTTTTCATATACCACCTATGGATCCACCAGTGTCATTGCATGTGTGTTCTTTTTAGTAACAACAACCAGAGTCATTGCATGTGTGTTCTTTTCACATACCACATATGGATCCACCAGTGTCATTGCATGTGTCCTCTTTTCACAATCCACCTATGGATCCATCCACCAGTTTCATTGCATGTGTGTTCTTTTTAGTAACAACAACTGAGTCATTTCATGACTGTTCTTTTCACATACCACAGATGGATCCACTATTGTCATTGAAATGTGTGTTCTCTTTAGAGTCCACACATGGATCCACCAGTGTCATTGCATGTGTGTTCTTTTTACTAACAACAACCATAGTCATTGAAATGTGTGTTCTTTTCATATACCACCTATGGATCCACCAGTGTCATTGCATGTGTGTTCTTTTTAGTAACAACAACCAGAGTCATTGCATGTGCGTTCTTTTCACATACCACATATGGATCCACTATTGTCATGGAAATGTGTGTTCTCTTTAGAGTCCACACCTGGATCAACCAGTGTCATTGCATGTGTGTTCTTTTCACATACCACATATGGATCCACGAGTGTCATTGCATGTGTGCTCTTTTCACAATCCACCTATGGATCCACCAGTGTTAGTGCATGTGTGTTATTTTTAGTAACAACAACAGTCATTGAAATGTGTGTTCTTTTCACATACCACATATGGATCCACCAGTGTCATTGCATGTGTGCTCTTTTCACAATCCACATATGGATCCACCAGTGTCATTGCATGTGTGTTCTTTTTACTAACAACAACCAGAGTCATTGAAATGTGTGTTCTTTTCACATACCACCTATGAAACCACCAGTGTCATTGCATGTGTGTTCTTTTTAGTAACAACAACTAGAGTCATTGAAATGTGTGTTCTTTTCACATACCACCTATGGATCCAGCAGTGTCATTGCATGTGTGTTCCTTTTAGTAACAACAACTAGAGTCATTGCATGTGTGTTCTTTTCACATACCACATATGGATCCACCATTGTCATTGAAATGTGTGTTTTCTTTAGAGACCACACATGGATCCACCAGTGTCATTGCATGTATGTTCTTTTCACTAACAACAAGTGGAGTCATTGCATGTGTGTTCTTTTGACATAGCACATATGGATTGACCAGTGTCATTGCATGTATGCTCTTTTTCACATCCACCTATGGATCCACCAGTGTCATTGCATGTGTGTTCTTTTTACTAACAGCAACCATAGTCATTGAAATGTGTGTTCTTTTCATATACCACCTATGGATCCACCAGTGTCACTGCCTGTGTGTTCTTTTTAGTAACAACAACCAGAGTCATTGCATGTGTGTTCTTTTCACATACCACATATGGATCCACCAGTGTCATTGCATGTGTCCTCTTTTCACAATCCACCTATGGATCCATCCACCAGTTTCATTGCATGTGTGTTCTTTTTAGTAACAACAACTGAGTCATTTCATGACTGTTCTTTTCACATACCACAGATGGATCCACTATTGTCATTGAAATGTGTGTTCTCTTTAGAGTCCACA
Organism: Avena insularis; assembly: GCA_023614405.1. NCBI lineage: Eukaryota > Viridiplantae > Streptophyta > Magnoliopsida > Poales > Poaceae > Avena > Avena insularis. The sequence goes on along the minus strand of JAJUPC010000067.1, from coordinate 875,326 downwards.
CATGGATCCACCAGTGTCATTGCATGTGTGTTCTTTTTACTAACAACAACCATAGTCATTGAAATGTGTGTTCTTTTCATATACCACCTATGGATCCACCAGTGTCATTGCATGTGTGTTCTTTTTAGTAACAACAACCAGAGTCATTGCATGTGCGTTCTTTTCACATACCACATATGGATCCACTATTGTCATTGAAATGTGTGTTCTCTTTAGAGTCCACACCTGGATCCACCAGTGTCATTGCATGTGTGTTCTTTTCACATACCACATATGGATCCACCAGTGTCATTGCATGTGTGCTCTTTTCACAATCCACCTATGGATCCACCAGTGTTAGTGCATGTGTGTTATTTTTAGTAACAACAACCAGAGTCATTGAAATGTGTGTTCTTTTCACATACCACATATGGATCCACCAGTGTCATTGCATGTGTGCTCTTTTCACAATCCACATATGGATCCACCAGTGTCATTGCATGTGTGTTCTTTTTACTAACAACAACCAGAGTCATTGAAATGTGTGTTCTTTTCACATACCACCTATGAAACCACCAGTGTCATTGCATGTGTGTTCTTTTTAGTAACAACAACTAGAGTCATTGAAATGTGTGTTCTTTTCACATACCACCTATGGATCCAGCAGTGTCATTGCATGTGTGTTCTTTTTAGTAACAACAACTAGAGTCATTGCATGTGTGTTCTTTTCACATACCACATATGGATCCACCATTGTCATTGAAATGTGTGTTCTCTTTAGAGACCACACATGGATCCACCAGTGTCATTGCATGTATGTTCTTTTCACTAACAACAAGTGGAGTCATTGCATGTGTGTTCTTTTGACATAGCACATATGGATTGACCAGTGTCATTGCATGTATGCTCTTTTTCACATCCACCTATGGATCCACCAGTGTCATTGCATGTGTGTTCTTTTTACTAACAGCAACCATAGTCATTGAAATGTGTGTTCTTTTCATATACCACCTATGGATCCACCAGTGTGTCATTGCATGTGTTCTTTTTAGTAACAACAACCAGAGTCATTGCATGTGTGTTCTTTTCACATACCACATATGGATCCACCAGTGTCATTGAATGTGTCCTATTTACACAATCCACCTATGGATCCAACAGTTTCATTGCATGTGTGTTCTTTTGAGTAACAACAAATGAGTCATTTAATGAATGTTCTTTTCACATACCACATATGGATCCACTATTGTCATTGAAATGTGTGTTCTCTTTAGAGTCCACACATGGATCCACCAGTGTCATTGCATGTGTGTTCTTTTTACTAACAACAACCATAGTCATTGAAATGTGTGTTCTTTTCATATACCACCTATGGATCCACCAGTGTCATTGCATGTGTGTTCTTTTTAGTAACAACAACCAGAGTCATTGCATGTGCGTTCTTTTCACATACCACATATGGATCCACTATTGTCATTGAAATGTGTGTTCTCTTTAGAGTCCACACCTGGATCCACCAGTGTCATTGCATGTGTGTTCTTTTCACATACCACATATGGATCCACGAGTGTCATTGCATGTGTGCTCTTTTCACAATCCACCTATGGATCCACCAGTGTTAGTGCATGTGTGTTATTTTTAGTAACAACAACCAGAGTCATTGAAATGTGTGTTCTTTTCACATACCACATATGGATCCACCAGTGTCATTGCATGTGTGCTCTTTTCACAATCCACATATGGATCCACCAGTGTCATTGCATGTGTGTTCTTTTTACTAACAACAACCAGAGTCATTGAAATGTGTGTTCTTTTCACATACCACCTATGAAACCACCAGTGTCATTGCATGTGTGTTCTTTTTAGTAACAACAACTAGAGTCATTGAAATGTGTGTTCTTTTGACATACCACCTATGGATCCAGCAGTGTCATTGCATGTGTGTTCCTTTTAGTAACAACAACTAGAGTCATTGCATGTGTGTTCTTTTCACATACCACATATGGATCCACCATTGTCATTGAAATGTGTGTTCTCTTTAGAGACCACACATGGATCCACCAGTGTCATTGCATGTATGTTCTTTTCACTAACAACAAGTGGAGTCATTGCATGTGTGTTCTTTTCACATAGCACATATGGATTGACCAGTGTCATTGCATGTATGCTCTTTTTCACATCCACCTATGGATCCACCAGTGTCATTGCATGTGTGTTCTTTTTACTAACAACCATAGTCATTGAAATGTGTGTTCTTTTCATATACCACCTATGGATCCACCAGTGTCATTGCATGTGTGTTCTTTTTAGTAACAACAACCAGAGTCATTGCATGTGTGTTCTTTTCACATACCACATATGGATCCACCAGTGTCATTGCATGTGTCCTCTTTTCACAATCCACCTATGGATCCATCCACCAGTTTCATTGCATGTGTGTTCTTTTTAGTAACAACAACTGAGTCATTTCATGACTGTTCTTTTCACATACCACATATGGATCCACTATTGTCATTGAAATGTGTGTTCTCTTTAGAGTCCACACATGGATCCACCAGTGTCATTGCATGTGTGTTCTTTTTACTAACAACAACCATAGTCATTGAAATGTGTGTTCTTTTCATATACCACCTATGGATCCACCAGTGTCATTGCATGTGTGTTCTTTTTAGTAACAACAACCAGAGTCATTGCATGTGTGTTCTTTTCACATACCACATATGGATCCACTATTGTCATTGAAATGTGTGTTCTCTTTAGAGTCCACACCTGGATCCACCAGTGTCATTGCAAGTGTGTTCTTTTCACATACCACATATGGATCCACCAGTGTCATTGCATGTGTGCTCTTTTCACAATCCACCTATGGATCCACCAGTGTTAGTGCATGTGTGTTATTTTTAGTAACAACAACCAGAGTCATTGAAATGTGTGTTCTTTTCACATACCACATATGGATCCACCAGTGTCATTGCATGTGTGCTCTTTTCACAATCCACATATGGATCCACCAGTGTCATTGCATGTGTGTTCTTTTTACTAACAACAACCAGAGTCATTGAAATGTGTGTTCTTTTCACATACCACCTATGAAACCACCAGTGTCATTGCATGTGTGTTCTTTTTAGTAACAACAACTAGAGTCATTGAAATGTGTGTTCTTTTCACATACCACCTATGGATCCAGCAGTGTCATTGCATGTGTGTTCTTTTTAGTAACAACAACTAGAGTCATTGCATGTGTGTTCTTTTCACATACCACATATGGATCCACCATTGTCATTGAAATGTGTGTTCTCTTTAGAGACCACACATGGATCCACCAGTGTCATTGCATGTATGTTCTTTTCACTAACAACAAGTGGAGTCATTGCATGTGTGTTCTTTTCACATAGCACATATGGATTGACCAGTGTCATTGCATGTATGCTCTTTTTCACATCCACCTATGGATCCACCAGTGTCATTGCATGTGTGTTCTTTTTACTAACAGGAACCATAGTCATTGAAATGTGTGTTCTTTTCATATACCACCTATGGATCCACCAGTGCCTTTGCCTGTGTGTTCTTTTTAGTAACAACAACCAGAGTCATTGCATGTGTGTTCTTTTCACATACCACATATGGATCCACCAGTGTCATTGCATGTGTGTTCTTTTTACTAACAGCAACCATACTCATTGAAATGTGTGTTCTTTTCATATACCACCTATGGATCCACCAGTGTCACTGCCTGTGTGTTCTTTTTAGTACCAACAACCAGAGTCATTGCATGTGTGTTCTTTTCACATACCACATATGGATCCACCAGTGTCATTGCATGTGTCCTCTTTTCACAATCCACCTATGGATCCATCCACCAGTTTCATTGCATGTGTGTTCTTTTTAGTAACAACAACTGAGTCATTTCATGACTGTTCTTTTCACATACCACATATGGATCCACTATTGTCATTGAAATGTGTGTTCTCTTTAGAGTCCACACATGGATCCACCAGTGTCATTGCATGTGTGTTCTTTTTACTAACAACAACCATAGTCATTGAAATGTGTGTTCTTTTCATATACCACCTATGGATCCACCAGTGTCATTGCATGTGTGTTCTTTTTAGTAACAACCAGAGTCATTGCATGTGTGTTCTTTTCACATACCACATATGGATCCACTATTGTCATTGAAATGTGTGTTCTCTTTAGAGTCCACACCTGGATCCACCAGTGTCATTGCATGTGTGTTCTTTTCACATACCACATATGGATCCACGAGTGTCATTGCATGTGTGCTCTTTTCACAATCCACCTATGGATCCACCAGTGTTAGTGCATGTGTGTTATTTTTAGTAACAACAACCAGAGTCATTGAAATGTGTGTTCTTTTCACATACCACATATGGATCCACCAGTGTCATTGCATGTGTGCTCTTTTCACAATCCACATATGGATCCACCAGTGTCATTGCATGTGTGTTCTTTTTACTAACAACAACCAGAGTCATTGAAATGTGTGTTCTTTTCACATACCACCTATGAAACCACCAGTGTCATTGCATGTGTGTTCTTTTTAGTAACAACAACTAGAGTCATTGCATGTGTGTTCTTTTCACATACCACATATGGATCCACCATTGTCATTGAAATGTGTGTTCTCTTTAGAGACCACACATGGATCCACCAGTGTCATTGCATGTATGTTCTTTTCACTAACAACAAGTGGAGTCATTGCATGTGTGTTCTTTTCACATAGCACATATGGATTGACCAGTGTCATTGCATGTATGCTCTTTTTCACATCCACCTATGGATCCACCAGTGTCATTGCATGTGTGTTCTTTTTACTAACAGCAACCATAGTCATTGAAATGTGTGTTCTTTTCATATACCACCTATGGATCCACCAGTGTCATTGCCTGTGTGTTCTTTTTAGTAACAACAACCAGAGTCATTGCATGTGTGTTCTTTTCACATACCACATATGGATCCACCAGTGTCATTGCATGTGTCCTCTTTTCACAATCCACCTATGGATCCATCCACCAGTTTCATTGCATGTGTGTTCTTTTTAGTAACAATAACTTAGTCATTTCATGACTGTTCTTTTCACATACCACATATGGATCCACTATTGTCATTGAAATGTGTGTTCTCTTTAGAGTCCACACATGGATCCACCAGTGTCATTGCATGTGTGTTCTTTTTACTAACAACAACCATAGTCATTGAAATGTGTGTTCTTTTCATATACCACCTATGGATCCACCAGTGTCATTGCATGTGTGTTCTTTTTAGTAACAACAACCAGGGTCATTGCATGTGTGTTCTTTTCACATACCACATATGGATCCACTATTGTCATTGAAATGTGTGTTCTCTTATGAGTCCACACCTGGATCCACCAGTGTCATTGCAAGTGTGTTCTTTTCACATACCACATATGGATCCACCAGTGTCATTGCATGTGTGCTCTTTTCACAATCCACCTATGGATCCACCAGTGTTAGTGCATGTGTGTTATTTTTAGTAACAACAACCAGAGTCATTGAAATGTGTGTTCTTTTCACATACCACATATGGATCCACCAGTGTCATTGCATGTGTGCTCTTTTCACAATCCACATATGGATCCACCAGTGTCATTGCATGTGTGTTCTTTTTACTAACAACAACCAGAGTCATTGAAATGTGTGTTCTTTTCACATACCACCTATGAAACCACCAGTGTCATTGCATCTGTGTTCTTTTTAGTAATAACAACCAGAGTCATTGAAATGTGTCTTGTTTTCACATACCACCTATGGATCCACCAGTGTCATTGCATGTACGTTCTTTTCACTAACAACAACTGGAGTCATTGCATGTGTGTTCTTTTCACATACCACATATGGATCCACCATTGTCATTGAAATGTGTGTTCTCTTTAGAGACCACACATGGATCCACCAGTGTCATTGCATGTATGTTCTTTTCACTAACAACAAGTGGAGTCATTGCATGTGTGTTCTTTTCACATAGCACATATGGATTGACCAGTGTCATTGCATGTATGCTCTTTTCACATCCACCTATGGATCCACCAGTGTCATTGCATGTGTGTCTTTTTTACTAACAGCAACCATAGTCATTGAAATGTGTGTTCTTTTCATATACCACCTATGGATCCACCAGTGTCATTGCCTGTGTGTTCTTTTTAGTAACAACAACCAGAGTCATTGCATGTGTGTTCTTTTCACATACCACATATGGATCCACCAGTGTCATTGCATGTTGCCTCTTATCACAATACACCTAAGGATCCATCCACTAGAATCATTGCATGTGTTCTTTTAGTAACAACAATTGAGTCATTTCATGACTGTTCTTTTCACATACCACATATGGATCCACTATTGTCATTGAAATGTGTGTTCTTTTAGAGTCCACACATGGATCCACCAGGTTCATTGCATGTCTGTTATTTTACTAACAACAACCATAGTCATTGAAATGTGTGTTCTTTTCATATACCACCTATGGATCCACCAGTGTCATTGCATGTGTGTTCTTTTTAGTAACAACAACCAGGGTCATTGCATGTGTGTTCTTTTCACATACCACATATGGATCCACTATTGTCATTGAAATGTGTGTTCTCTTATGAGTCCACACCTGGATCCACCAGTGTCATTGCAAGTGTGTTCTTTTCACATACCACATATGGATCCACCAGTGTCATTGCATGTGTGCTCTTTTCACAATCCACCTATGGATCCACCAGTGTTAGTGCATGTGTATTTTTTTCGTAACAACAACCAGAGTCATTGAAATGTGTGTTCTTTTCACATACCACATATGGATCCACCAGTGTCATTGCATGTGTGCTCTTTTCACAATCCACATATGGATCCACCAGTGTCATTGCATGTGTGTTCTTTTTACTAACAACAACCAGAGTCATTGAAATGTGTGTTCTTTTCACATACCACCTATGAAACCACCAGTGTCATTGCATGTGTGTTCTTTTTAGTAACAACAACTAGAGTCATTGAAATGTGTGTTCTTTTCACATACCACCTATGGATCCAGCAGTGTCATTGCATGTGTGTTCTTTTTAGTAACAACAACTAGAGTCATTGCATGTGTGTTCTTTTCACATACCACATATGGATCCACCATTGTCATTGAAATGTGTGTTCTCTTTAGAGACCACACATGGATCCACCAGTGTCATTGCATGTATGTTCTTTTCACTAACAACAAGTGGAGTCATTGCATGTGTGTTCTTTTCACATAGCACATATGGATTGACCAGTGTCATTGCATGTATGCTCTTTTTCACATCCACCTATGGATCCACCAGTGTCATTGCATGTGTGTTCTTTTTACTAACAGCAACCATAGTCATTGAAATGTGTGTTCTTTTCATATACCACCTATGGATCCACCAGTGTCATTGCCTGTGTGTTCTTTTTAGTAACAACAACCAGAGTCATTGCATGTGTGTTCTTTTCACATACCACATATGGATCCACCAGTGTCATTGCATGTGTCCTCTTTTCACAATCCACCTATGGATCCATCCACCAGTTTCATTGCATGTGTGTTCTTTTTAGTAACAACAACTGAGTCATTTCATGACTGTTCTTTTCACATACCACATATGGATCCACTATTGTCATTGAAATGTGTGTTCTCTTTAGAGTCCACCGATGGATCCACCAGTGTCATTGCATGTGTGTTCTTTTTACTAACAACAACCATAGTCATTGAAATGTGTGTTCTTTTCATATACCACCTATGGATCCACCAGTGTCATTGCATGTGTGTTCTTTTTAGTAACAACAACCAGTGTCATTGCATGTGTGTTCTTTTCACATACCACATATGGATCCACTATTGTCATTGAAATGTGTGTTCTCTTATGAGTCCACACCTGGATCCACCAGTGTCATTGCAAGTGTGTTCTTTTCACATACCACATATGGATCCACCAGTGTCATTGCATGTGTGCTCTTTTCACAATCCACCTATGGATCCACCAGTGTTAGTGCATGTGTGTTATTTTTAGTAACAACAACCAGAGTCATTGAAATGTGTGTTCTTTTCACATACCACATATGGATCCACCAGTGTCATTGCATGTGTGCTCTATTCACAATCCACATATGGATCCACCAGTGTCATTGCATGTGTGTTCTTTTTACTAACAACAACCAGAGTCATTGAAATGTGTGTTCTTTTCACATACCACCTATGAAACCACCAGTGTCATTGCATGTGTGTTCTTTTTAGTAACAACAACTAGAGTCATTGAAATGTGTGTTCTTTTCACATACCACCTATGGATCCAGCAGTGTCATTGCATGTGTGTTCTTTTTAGTAACAACAACTAGAGTCATTGCATGTGTGTTCTTTTCACATACCACATATGGATCCACCATTGTCATTGAAATGTGTGTTCTCTTTAGAGACCACACATGGATCCACCAGTGTCATTGCATGTATGTTCTTTTCACTAACAACAAGTGGAGTCATTGCATGTGTGTTCTTTTCACATACCACATATGGATTGACCAGTGTCATTGCATGTATGCTCTTTTTCACATCCACCTATGGATCCACCAGTGTCATTGCATGTGTGTTCTTTTTACTAACAACAACCATAGTCATTGAAATGTGTGTTCTTTTCATATACCACCTATGGATCCACCAGTGTCATTGCCTGTGTGTTCTTTTTAGTAACAACAACCAGAGTCATTGCATGTGTGTTCTTTTCACATACCACATATGGATCCACCAGTGTCATTGCATGTGTCCTCTTTTCACAATCCACCTATGGATCCATCCACCAGTTTCATTGCATGTGTGTTCTTTTTAGTAACAACAACTGAGTCATTTCATGACTGTTCTTTTCACATACCACATATGGATCCACTATTGTCATTGAAATGTGTGTTCTCTTTAGAGTCCACACATGGATCCACCAGTGTCATTGCATGTGTGTTCTTTTTACTAACAACAACCATAGTCATTGAAATGTGTGTTCTTTTCATATACCACCTATGGATCCACCAGTGTCATTGCATGTGTGTTCTTTTTAGTTACAACAACCAGGGTCATTGCATGTGTGTTCATTTCACATACCACATATGGATCCACTATTGTCATTGAAATGTGTGTTCTCTTATGAGTCCACACCTGGATCCACCAGTGTCATTGCAAGTGTGTTCTTTTCACATGCCACATATGGATCCACTAGTGTCATTGCATGTGTGCTCTTTTCACAATCCACCTATGGATCCACCAGTGTTAGTGCATGTGTGATATTTTTAGTAACAACAACCAGAGTCATTGAAATGTGTGTTCTTTTCACATACCACATATGGATCCACCAGTGTCATTGCATGTGTGCTCTTTTCACAATCCACATATGGATCCACCAGTGTCATTGCATGTGTGTTCTTTTTACTAACAACAACCAGAGTCATTGAAATGTGTGTTCTTTTCACATACCACCTATGAAACCACCAGTGTCATTGCATGTGTGTTCTTTTTAGTAACAACAACTAGAGTCATTGAAATGTGTGTTCTTTTCACATACCACCTATGGATCCACCAGTGTCATTGCATGTGTTCTTTTTAGTAACAACAACTAGAGTCATTGCATGTGTGTTCTTTTCACATACCACATATGGATCCACCATTGTCATTGAAATGTGTGTTCTATTAATATACCACACATGGATCCACCAGTGTCATTGCATGTATGTTCTTTTCACTAACAACAAGTGGAGTCATTGCATGTGTGTTCTTTTCACATACCACATATGGATTGACCAGTGTCATTGCATGTATGCTCTTTTTCACATCCACCTATGGATCCACCAGTGTCATTGCATGTGTGTTCTTTTTACTAACAACAACCATAGTCATTGAAATGTGTGTTCTTTTCATATACCACCTATGGATCCACCAAAGGTCATTGCTGTGTGTTCTTTTCAGTAACAACAACCAGAGTCATTGCATGTGTGTTCTTTTCACATACCACATATGGATCCACCAGTGTCATTGCATGTGTCCTCTTTTCACAATCCACCTATGGATCCATCCACCAGTTTCATTGCATGTGTGTTCTTTTTAGTAACAACAACTGAGTCATTTCATGACTGTTCTTTTCACATACCACATATGGATCCACTATTGTCATTGAAATGTGTGTTCTCTTTAGAGTCCACACATGGATCCACCAGTGTCATTGCATGTGTGTTCTTTTTACTAACAACAACCATAGTCATTGAAATGTGTGTTCTTTTCATATACCACCTATGGATCCACCAGTGTCATTGCATGTGTGTTAATTTCACATACCACATATGGATCCACTATTGTCATTGAAATGTGTGTTCTCTTATGAGTCCACACCTGGATCCACCAGTGTCATTGCAAGTGTGTTCTTTTCACATACCACATATGGATCCACCAGTGTCATTGCATGTGTGCTCTTTTCACAATCCACCTATGGATCCACCAGTGTTAGTGCATGTGTGTTATTTTTAGTAACAACAACCAGAGTCATTGAAATGTGTGTTCTTTTCACATACCACATATGGATCCACCAGTGTCATTGCATGTGTGCTCTTTTCACAATCCACATATGGATCCACCAGTGTCATTGCATGTGTGTTCTTTTTACTAACAACAACCAGAGTCATTGAAATGTGTGTTCTTTTCACATACCAACTATGAAACCACCAGTGTCATTGCATGTGTGTTCTTTTTAGTAACAACAACTAGAGTCATTGAAATGTGTGTTCTTTTCACATACCACCTATGGATCCACCAGTGTCATTGCATGTGTGTTCTTTTTAGTAACAACAACTAGAGTCATTGCATGTGTGTTCTTTTCACATACCACATATGGATCCACCATTGTCATTGAAATGTGTGTTCTCTTTAGAGACCACACATGGATCCACCAGTGTCATTGCATGTATGTTCTTTTCACTAACAACAAGTGGAGTCATTGCATGTGTGTTCTTTTCACATACCACATATGGATTGACCAGTGTCATTGCATGTATGCTCTTTTTCACATCCACCTATGGATCCACCAGTGTCATTGCATGTGTGTTCTTTTTACTAACAGCAACCATAGTCATTGAAATGTGTGTTCTTTTCATATACCACCTATGGATCCACCAGTGTCATTGCCTGTGTGTTCTTTTTAGTAACAACAACCAGAGTCATTGCATGTGTGTTCTTTTCACATACCACATATGGATCCACCAGTGTCATTGCATGTGTCCTCTTTTCACAATCCACCTATGGATCCATCCACCAGTTTCATTGCATGTGTGTTCTTTTTAGTAACAACAACTGAGTCATTTCATGACTGTTCTTTTCACATACCACATATGGATCCACTATTGTCATTGAAATGTGTGTTCTCTTTAGAGTCCACACATGGATCCACCAGTGTCATTGCATGTGTGTTCTTTTACTAACAACAACCATAGTCATTGAAATGTGTGTTCTTTTCATATACCACCTATGGATCCACCAGTGTCATTGCATGTGTGTTCTTTTTAGTAACAACAACCAGGGTCATTGCATGTGTGTTCTTTTCACATACCACATATGGATCCACTATTGTCATTGAAATGTGTGTTCTCTTATGAGTCCACACCTGGATCCACCAGTGTCATTGCAAGTGTGTTCTTTTCACATACCACATATGGATCCACCAGTGTCATTGCATGTGTGCTCTTTTCACAATCCACCTATGGATCCACCAGTGTTAGTGCATGTGTGTTATTTTTAGTAACAACAACCAGAGTCATTGAAATGTGTGTTCTTTTCACATACCACATATGGATCCACCAGTGTCATTGCATGTGCTCTTTTCACAATCCACATATGGATCCACCAGTGTCATTGCATGTGTGTTCTTTTTACTAACAACAACCAGAGTCATTGAAATGTGTGTTCTTTTCACATACCACCTATGAAACCACCAGTGTCATTGCATGTGTGTTCTTTTTAGTAACAACAACTAGAGTCATTGAAATGTGTGTTCTTTTCACATACCACCTATGGATCCACCAGTGTCATTGCATGTGTGTTCTTTTTAGTAACAACAACTAGAGTCATTGCATGTGTGTTCTTTTCACATACCACATATGGATCCACCAGAGTCAATGAATGTCTTCTCTTATCTCAATACACACATGGATCCAACAGTGTCATTGCATGTGTGTTCTATTTACTAACAACAAGTGGAGTCATTGCATGTGTGTTCTTTTCACATACCACATATGGATCGACCAGTGTCATTGCATGTTTGCTCTTTTGCCAATCCACCTATGGATCCACCAGTGTCATTGCATGTGTGTTCTTTTACTAACAACAACCATAGTCATTGAAATGTGTTCTTTTCATATACCACCTATGGATCCACCAATGTCATTGCATGTGTGTTCTTTTTACTAACAACAACTGGAGTCATTGCATGTGTGTTCTTTTCACATACCACATATGGATACACCAGTGTCATTGCATGTGTGTCTTTTCACAATCCACCTATGGATCCACTAGAGTCATTGCATGTGTGTTCTTTTCACATACCACATATGATTCCACCAGTGTCATTGCAATGTGTGTTCTTTTCAGAGTCCACCTATGGATCCACCAGTGTCATTGCATGTGTGTTCTTTTTAGTAACAACAACCAGAGTCATTGAAATGTGTGTTCTTTTCACATACCACCTATGGATCCACCAGTGTCATTGCATGTGTGTTCTTTTCACAATCAACAACCAGAGTCATTGCATGTGTGTTCTTTTAAGAAACAACATATTGATACACTATTGTCATTGAAATGTGTGTTCTCTTATGAGTCCACACATGGATCCACCAGTGTCATTGCATGTGTTCTTTTCACAATCCACATATGGATCCACTAGTGTCATTGCATGTGTGTTCTTTTTAACAACAAGCATGGTCATTTCATAGGTGTTCTTTTCACATACCACATATGGATCCACTATTGTCATTGCATTTGTGTTCTTTTTAGTAACAACAACTAGAGTCATTGAAATGTGTGTTCTTTTCATATACCACCTATGGATCCACCAGTGTCATTGCATGTGTGTTCTTTTTAGTAACAACAACCAGAGTCATTGAATGTGTGTTCTTTTCACATACCACATATGGATCCACCAGTGTCATTGCATGTGTGCTCTTTTCACAATCCACATATGGATCCACCAGTGTCATTGCATGTGTTCTTTTTACTAACAACAACCAGAGTCATTGAAATGTGTGTTCTTTTCACATACCACCTATGAAACCACAAGTGTCATTGCATGTGTGTTCTTTTTAGTAACAACAACTAGAGTCATTGAAATGTGTGTTCTTTTCACATACCACCTATGGATCCATCAGTGTCATTGCATGTGTGTTCTTTTTAGTAACAACAACTAGAGTCATTGCATGTGTGTTCTTTTCACATACCACATATGGATCCACCATTGTCATTGAAATGTGTGTTCTCTTTAGAGACCACACATGGATCCACCAGTGTCATTGCATGTATGTTCTTTTCACTAACAACAAGTGGAGTCATTGCATGTGTGTTCTTTTCACATAGCACATATGGATTGACCAGTGTCATTGCATGTATGATCTTTTTCACATCCACCTATGGATCCACCAGTGTCATTGCATGTGTGTTCTTTTTACTAACAGCAACCATAGTCATTGAAATGTGTATTCTTTTCATATACCACCTATGGATCCACCAGTGTCATTGCCTGTGTGTTCTTTTTAGTAACAATAACCAGAGTCATTGCATGTGTGTTCTTTTCACATACCACATATGGATCCACCAGTGTCATTGCATGTGTCCTCTTTTCACAATCCACCTATGGATCCATCCACCAGTTTCATTGCATGTGTGTTCTTTTTAGTAACAACAACTGAGTCATTTCATGACTGTTCTTTTCACATACCACATATGGATCCACTATTGTCATTGAAATGTGTGTTCTCTTTAGAGTCCACACATGGATCCACCAGTGTCATTGCATGTGTGTTCTTTTTACTAACAACAACCATAGTCATTGAAATGTGTGTTCTTTTCATATACCACCTATGGATCCACCAGTGTCATTGCATGTGTGTTCTTTTTAGTAACAACAACCAGGGTCATTGCATGTGTGTTCTTTTCACATACCACATATGGATCCACTATTGTCATTGAAATGTGTGTTCTCTTATGAGTCCACACCTGGATCCACCAGTGTCATTGCAAGTGTGTTCTTTTCACATGCCACATATGGATCCACTAGTGTCATTGCATGTGTGCTCTTTTCACAATCCACCTATGGATCCAACAGTGTTAGTGCATGTGTGTTATTTTTAGTAACAACAACCAGAGTCATTGAAATGTGTGTTCTTTTCACATACCACATATGGATCCACCAGTGTCATTGCATGTGTGCTCTTTTCACAATCCACATATGGATCCACCAGTGTCATTGCATGTGTGTTCTGTTTACTAACAACAACAGGAGTCATTGAAATGTGTGTTCTTTTCACATACCACCTATGAAACCACCAGTGTCATTGCATGTGTGTTCTTTTTAGTAACAACAACTAGAGTCATTGAAATGTGTGTTCTTTTCACATACCACCTATGGATCCAGCAGTGTCATTGCATGTGTGTTCTTTTTAGTAACAACAACCAGAGTCATTGCATGTGTGTTCTTTTCACATACCACATATGGATCCACCAGTGTCATTGCATGTGTCCTCTTTTCACAATCCACCTATGGATCCATCCACCAGTTTCATTGCATGTGTGTTCTTTTTAGTAACAATAACTTAGTCATTTCATGACTGTTCTTTTCACATACCACATATGGATCCACTATTGTCATTGAAATGTGTGTTCTCTTTAGAGTCCACACATGGATCCACCAGTGTCATTGCATGTGTGTTCTTTTTACTAACAACAACCATAGTCATTGAAATGTGTGTTCTTTTCATATACCACCTATGGATCCACCAGTGTCATTGCATGTGTGTTCTTTTTAGTAACAACAACCAGAGTCATTGCATGTGTGTTCTTTTCACATACCACATATGGATCCACTATTGTCATTGAAATGTGTGTTCTCTTTAGAGTCCACACCTGGATCCACCAGTGTCATTGCATGTGTGTTCTTTTCACATACCACATATGGATCCACCAGTGTCATTGCATGTGTGCTCTTTTCACAATCCACCTATGGATCCACCAGTGTTAGTGCATGTGTGTTTCTTTTAGTAACAACAACCAGAGTCATTGAAATGTGTGTTCTTTTCACATACCACATATGGATCCACCAGTGTCATTGCATGTGTGCTCTTTTCACAATCCACATATGGATCCACCAGTGTCATTGCATGTGTGTTCTTTTCACATACCACATATGGATCCACCATTGTCATTGAAATGTGTGTTCTCTTTAGAGACCACACATGGATCCACCAGTGTCATTGCATGTGTCCTCTTTTCACAATCCACCTATGGATCCATCCACCAGTTTCATTGCATGTGTGTTCTTTTTAGTAACAACAACTGAGTCATTTCATGACTGTTCTTTTCACATACCACATATGGATCCACTATTGTCATTGCATTTGTGTTCTTTTTAGTAACAACAACTAGAGTCATTGAAATGTGTGTTCTTTTCATATACCACCTATGGATCCACCAGTGTCATTGCATGTGTGTTCTTTTTAGTAACAACAACCAGAGTCATTGCATGTGTGTTCTTTTCACATACCACATATGGATCCACCAGTGTCATTGCATGTGTGATCTTTTCACAATCCACATATGGATCCACCAGTGTCATTGCATGTCTGTTCTTTTTACTAACAACAACCAGAGTCATTGAAATGTGTGCTCTTTTCACATACCACCTATGAATCCACAAGTGTCATTGCATGTGTGTTCTTTTTAGTAACAACAACTAGAGTCATTGAAATGTGTGTTCTTTTCACATACCACCTATGGATCCACCAGTGTCATTGCATGTGTGTTCTTTTTAGTAACAGCAACCAGAGTCATAGCATGTGTGTTCTTTTCACATACCACATATGGATCCACCAGTGTCATTGCATGTGTGCTCTTTTCACAATCCACCTATGGATCCACCAGTGTCATTGCATGTGTGTTTTTTTACTAACAACAACCAGAGTCATTGAAATGTGTGTTCTTTTCACATACCACCTATGGATCCACCAGTGTCATTACATGTGTGTTCTTTTTAGTAACAACAACTAGAGTCATTGCATGTGTGTTCTGTTCACATACCACATATGGATCCACTAGTGTCATTGCATGTGTCCTCTTTTCACAATCCACCTATGGATCCATCCACCAGTTTCATTGCATGTGTGTTCTTTTTAGTAACAACAACTGAGTCATTTCATGACTGTTCTTTTCACATACCACATATGGATCCACTATTGTCATTGAAATGTGTGTTCTCTTTAGAGTCCACACATGGAACCACCAGTGTCATTGCATTTGTGTTCTTTTTAGTAACAACAACTAGAGTCATTGAAATGTGTGTTCTTTTCATATACCACCTATGGATCCACCAGTGTCATTGCATGTGTGTTCTTTTTAGTAACAACAACCAGAGTCATTGCATGTGTGTTCTTTTCACATACCACATATGGATCCACCAGTGTCATTGCATGTGTGATCTTTTCACAATCCACATATGGATCCACCAGTGTCATTGCATCTGTGTTTTTAGTAACAACAAGTGTCATTGAAATGTGTGTTCTTTTCACATACCACCTATGGATCAACAAGTGTCATTGCATGTGTGTTCTTTTTAGTAACAACAACTAGAGTCATTGAAATGTGTGTTCTTTTCACATACCACCTATGGATCCACCAGTGTCATTGCATGTGTGTTCTTTTTAGTAACAACAACCAGAGTCATTGCATGTGTGTTCTTTTCACATACCACATATGGATCCACCAGTGTCATTGCATGTGTGGTCTTTTCACAATCCACCTATGGATCCACCAGTGTCATTGCATGTGTGTTTTTTACTAACAACACCCATAGTCATTGAAATGTGTGTTCTTTTCACATACCACCTATGGATCCACCAGTGTCATTGCATGTGTGTTCTTTTTAGTAACAACAACTAGAGTCATTGCATGTGTGTTCTTTTCACATACCACATATGGATCCACTAGTGTCATTGCATGTGTCCTCTTTTCACAATCCACCTATGGATCCATCCACCAGTTTCATTGCATGTGTGTTCTTTTTAGTAACAACAACTGAGTCATTTCATGACTGTTCTTTTCACATACCACATATGGATCCACTATTGTCATTGAAATGTGTGTTCTCTTTAGAGTCCACACATGGATCCACCAGTGTCATTGCATGTGTGTTCTTTTACTAACAACAACCATAGTCATTGAAATGTGTGTTCTTTTCATATACCACCTATGGATCCACCAGTGTCATTGCATGTGTGTTCTTTTTAGTAACAACAACCAGAGTCATTGCATGTGTGTTCTTTTGACATACCACATAGGGATCCACCAGTGTCATTGCATGTGTGCTCTTTTCACAATCCACATGTTGATCCACCAGTGTCATTGCATGTCTGTTCTTTTTACTAACAACAACCAGAGTCATTGAAATGTGTGATCTTTTCACATACCACCTATGAATCCACAAGTGTCATTGCATGTGTGTTCTTTTTAGTAACAACAACTAGAGTCATTGAAATGTGTGTTCTTTTCACATACCACCTATGGATCCACCAGTGTCATTGCATGTGTGTTCTTTTTAGTAACAACAACCAGAGTCATAGCATGTGTGTTCTTTTCACATACCACATATGGATCCACCAGTGTCATTGCATGTGTCCTCTTTTCACAATCCACCTATGGATCCACCAGTTTCATTGCATGTGTGTTCTTTTTAGTAACAACAACTGAGTCATTTCATGACTATTCTTTTCACATACCACATATGGATCCACCATTGTCATTGAAATGTATGTTCTCTTTAGAGACCACACATGGATCCACCAGTGTCATTGCATGTATGTTCTTTTCACTAACAACAAGTGGAGTCATTGCATGTGTGTTCTTTTCACATACCACATATGGATTGACCAGTGTCATTGCATGTATGCTCTTTTTCACAATCCACCTATGGATCCACCAGTGTCATTGCATGTGTGTTCTTTTTACTAACAGCAACCAAAGTCATTGAAATGTGTGTTCTTTTCATATACCACCTATGGATCCACCAGTGTCATTGCCTGTGTGTTCTTTTTAGTAACAATAACCAGAGTCATTGCATGTGTGTTCTTTTCACATACCACATATGGATCCACCAGTGTCATTGCATGTGTCCTCTTTTCACAATCCACCTATGGATCCATCCACCAGTTTCATTGCATGTGTGTTCTTTTTAGTAACAACAACTGAGTCATTTCATGACTGTTCTTTTCACATACCACATATGGATCCACTATTGTCATTGAAATGTGTGTTCTCTTTAGAGTCCACACATGGATCCACCAGTGTCATTGCATGTGTGTTCTTTTTACTAACAACAACCATAGTCATTGAAATGTGTGTTCTTTTCATATACCACCTATGGATCCACCAGTGTCATTGCATGTGTGTTCTTTTTAGTAACAACAACCAGAGTCATTGCATGTGTGTTCTTTTGACATACCACATATGGATCCACCAGTGTCATTGCATGTGTGCTCTTTTCACAATCCACATGTTGATCCACCAGTGTCATTGCATGTCTGTTCTTTTTACTAACAACAACCAGAGTCATTGAAATGTGTGCTCTTTTCACATACCACCTATGAATCCACAAGTGTCATTGCATGTGTGTTCTTTTTAGTAACAACAACTAGAGTCATTGAAATGTGTGTTCTTTTCACATACCACCTATGGATCCACCAGTGTCATTGCATGTGTGTTCTTTTTAGTAACAACAACCAGAGTCATAGCATGTGTGTTCTTTTCACATACCACATATGGATCCACCAGTGTCATTGCATGTGTGCTCTTTTCACAATCCACCTATGGATCCACCAGTGTCATTGCATGTGTGTTTTTTTACTAACAACAACCAGAGTCATTGAAATGTGTGTTCTTTTCACATACCACCTATGGATCCACCAGTGTCATTGCATGTGTGTTCTTTTAGTAACAACAACTAGAGTTATTGCATGTGTTCTGTTCACATACCACATATGGATCCACCAGTGTCATTGCATGTGTCCTCTTTTCACAATCCACCTATGGATCCATCCACCAGTTTCATTGCATGTGTGTTCTTTTTAGTAACAACAACTGAGTCATTTCATGACTGTTCTTTTCACATACCACATATGGATCCACTATTGTCATTGAAATGTGTGTTCTCTTTAGAGTCCACACATGGATCCACCAGTGTCATTGCATGTGTGTTCTTTTTAGTAACAACAACTAGAGTCATTGAAATGTGTGTTCTTTTCACATACCACCTATGGATCCACCAGTGTCATTGCATGTGTGTTCTTTTTAATAAGAACAACCAGCGTCATTGCATGTGTGTTCTTTTCACATACCACATATGGATCCACCGGTGTCATTGAAATGTGTGTTCTTTTCAGAGTCCACATATGGATCCACCAGTGTCATTGCATGTGTGTTCTTTTCACATACCACATATGGATCCACCATTGTCATTGCATGTTTGTTCTTTTCACAATCCACCTATGGATCCACCAGTGTTAGTGAATGTGTGTTATTTTTAGTAACAACAATCGGAGTCATTGAAATGTGTGTTCTTTTCACATACCACATATGGATCGACCAGTGTCATTGCATGTGTGCTCTTTTTCACAATCCACCTATGGATCCACCAGTGTCATTGCATGTGTGTTTTTTTACTAACAACAACCATAGTCATTGAAATGTGTGTTCTTTTCATATACCACCTATGGATCCACCAGTGTCATTGCATGTGTGTTCTTTTTACTAACAACAACCAGAGTCATTGAAATGTGTGGTCTTTTCACATACCACCTATGAATCCACCAGTGTCATTGCATGTGTGTTCTTTTTAGTAACAACAACTAGAGTCATTGCATGTGTGTTCTTTTCACATACCACATATGGATCCACCATTGTCATTGAAATGTGTGTTCTCTTTAGAGACCACACATGGATCCACCAGTGTCATTGCATGTATGTTCTTTTCACTAACAACAACTGGAGTCATTCCATGTGTGTTCTTTTCACATACCACCTATGGATCCACCAGTGTCATTGCATGTGTGTTCTTTTTAGTAACAACAAGTGGAGTCATTGCATGTGTGTTCTTTTCACATACCACATATGGATCCACCAGTGTCATTGCATGTGTGCTCTTTTCACAATCCACCTATGGATCCACCAGTGTCATTGCATGTGTGTTCTTTTTACTAACAACAACCATAGTCATTGAAATGTGTGTTCTTTTCATATACCACCTATGGATCCACCAGTGTCATTGCATGTGTGTTCTTTTTAGTAACAACAACCAGAGTCATTGCATGTGTGTTCTTTTCACATACCACATATGGATCCACCAGTGTCATTGTATGTGTCCTCTTTTCACAATCCACCTATGGATCCATCCACCAGTGTCATTGCATGTGTGTTTTTTTGTAACAACAACTAGAGTCATTGAAATGTGTGTTCGTTTCACATACCACATATGGATCCACTATTGTCATTGAAATGTGTGTTCTCTTTAGAGTCCACACATGGATCCACCAGTGTCATTGCATGTGTGTTCTTTTAAATAACAACAACCATAGTCATTGAAATGTGTGTTCTTTTCATATACCACCTATGGATCCACCAGTGTCATTGCATGTGTGTTCTTTTTAGTAACAACAACCAGAGTCATTGCATGTGTGTTCTTTTCACATACCACATATGGATCCACCAGTGTCATTGCATGTGTGCACTTTTCACAATCCACATGTTGATCCACCAGTGTCATTGCATGTCTGTTCTTTTTACTAACAACAACCAGAGTCATTGAAATGTGTCCTCTTTTCACATACCACCTATGAATCCACAAGTGTCATTGCATGTGTGTTCTTTTTAGTAACAACAACTAGAGTCATTGAAATGTGTGTTCTTTTCACATACCACCTATGGATCCACCAGTGTTATTGCATGTGTGTTCTTTTTAGTAACAACAACCAGAGTCATTGCATGTGTGTTCTTTTCACATACCACATATGGATCCACCAGTGTCATTGCATGTGTGCTCTTTTCACAATCCACCTTTGGATCCACCAGTGTCATTGCATGTGTGTTTTTTTACTAACAGCAACCATAGTCATTGAAATGTGTGTTCTTTTCACATACCACCTATGGATCCACCAGTGTCATTGCATGTGTGTTCTTTTTAGTAACAACAACTAGAGTCATTGCATGTGTGTTCTTTTCACATACCACATATGGATCCACCAGTGTCATTGCATGTGTCCTCTTTTCACAATCCACCTATGGATCCATCCAAGTTTCATTGCATGTGTGTTCTTTTACTAACAACAAGTGGAGTCATTTCATGACTGTTCTTTTCACATACCACATATGGATCCACTATTGTCATTGAAATGTGTGTTCTCTTTAGAGTCCACACATGGATCCACCAGTGTCATTGCATGTGTGTTCTTTTTACTAACAACAACCATAGTCATTGAAATGTGTGTTCTTTTCATATACCACCTATGGATCCACCAGTGTCATTGCATGTGTGTTCTTTTTAGTAACAACAACCAGAGTCATTGCATGTGTGTTCTTTTCACATACCACATATGGATCCACTATTGTCATTGAAATGTGTGTTCTCTTATGAGTCCACACCTGGATCCACCAGTGTCATTGCATGTGTGTTCTTTTTCACATACCACAGATGGATCCACCAGTGTCATTGCATGTGTGCTCTTTTCACAATCCACCTATGGATCCACCAGTGTCATTGCATGTGTGTTCTTTTTACTAACAACAACTAGGGTCATTGAAATGTGTGTTCTTTTCATATACCACCTATGGATCCACCAGTGTCATTGCATGTGTGTTCTTTTTAGTAACAACAACCAGAGTCATTGCATGTGTGTTCTTTTCACATACCACATATGGATCCACTATTGTCATTGAAATGTGTGTTCTCTTTAGAGTCCACACCTGGATCCACCAGTGTCATTGCATGTGTGTTCTTTTCACATACCACATATGGATCCACTAGTGTCATTGCATGTGTGTTCTTTTTACAATCCACCTATGGATCCACCAGTGTTAGTGCATGTGTGTTATTTTTAGTAACAACAACCAGAGTCATTGAAATGTGTGTTCTTTTCACATACCACATATGGATCCACCAGTGTCATTGCATGTGTGCTCTTTTCACAATCCACATATGGATCCACCAGTGTCATTGCATGTGTGTTCTTTTCACATACCACATATGGATCCACCATTGTCATTGAAATGTGTGTTCTCTTTAGAGACCACACATGGATCCACCAGTGTCATTGCATGTATGTTCTTTTCACTAACAACAAGTGGAGTCATTGCATGTGTGTTCTTTTCACATACCACATATGGAATGACCAGTGTCATTGCATGTATGGTCTTTTTCACATCCACCTATGGATCCACCAGTGTCATTGCATGTGTGTTCTTTTTACTAACAGCAACCATAGTCATTGAAATGTGTGTTCTTTTCATATACCACCTATGGATCCACCAGTGTCATTGCCTGTGTGTTCTTTTTAGTAACAACAACCAGAGTCATTGCATGTGTGTTCTTTTCACATACCACATATGGATCCACCAGTGTCATTGCATGTGTCCTCTTTTCACAATCCACCTATGGATCCATCCACCAGTTTCATTGCATGTGTGTTATTTTTAGTAACAACAACCGAGTCATTTCATGACTGTTCTTTTCACATACCACATATGGATCCACTATTGTCATTGAAATGTTGTTCTCTTTAGAGTCCACACATGGATCCACCAGTGTCATTGCATGTGTGTTCTTTTTACTAACAACAACCATAGTCATTGAAATGTGTGTTCTTTTCATATACCACCTATGGATCCACCAGTGTCATTGCATGTGTGTTCTTTTTATTAACAACAACCAGAGTCATTGCATGTGTGTTCAATTCACATACCACATATGGATCCACTATTGTCATTGAAATGTGTGTTCTCTTTAGAGTCCACACCTGGATCCACCAGTGTCATTGCATGTGTGTTCTTTTCACATACCACATATGGATCCACCAGTGTCATTGCATGTGTGTTCTTTTCACAATCCACCTATGGATCCACCAGTGTTAGTGCATGTGTGTTATTTTTAGTAACAACAACCAGAGTCATTGAAATGTGTGTTCTTTTCACATACCACATATGGATCCACCAGTGTCATTGCATGTGTGCTCTTTTCACAATCCACATATGTATCCACCAGTGTTATTGCACGTGTGTTCTTTTCACATACCACATATGGATTCGCCATTGTCATTGAAATGTGTGTTCTCTTTAGAGACCACACATGGATCCACCAGTGTCATTGCATGTATGTTATTTTCACTAACAACAAGTGGAGTCATTGCATGTGTGTTCTTTTCACATACCACATATGGAATGACCAGTGTCATTGCATGTATGGTCTTTTTCACATCCACCTATGGATCCACCAGTGTCATTGCATGTGTGTTCTTTTTACTAACAGCAACCATAGTCATTGAAATGTGTGTTCTTTTCATATACCACCTATGGATCCACCAGTGTCATTGCCTGTGTGTTCTTTTTAGTAACAACAACCAGAGTCATTGCATGTGTGTTCTTTTCACATACCACATATGGATCCACCAGTGTCATTGCATGTGTCCTCTTTTCACAATCCACCTATGGATCCATCCACCAGTTTCATTGCATGTGTGTTCTTTTTAGTAACAACAACTGAGTCATTTCATGACTGTTCTTTTCACATACCACATATGGATCCACTATTGTCATTGAAATGTGTGTTCTCTTTAGAGTCCACACATGGATCCACCAGTGTCATTGCATGTGTGTTCTTTTTACTAACAACCATAGTCATTGAAATGTGTGTTATTTTCATATACCACCTATGGATCCACCAGTGTCATTGCATGTGTGTTCTTTTTATTAACAACAACCAGAGTCATTGCATGTGTGTTCTTTTCACATACCACATATGGATCCACCAGTGTCATTGCATGTGTGCTCTTTTCACAATCCACATATTGATCCACCAGTGTCATTGCATGTCTGTTCTTTTTACTAACAACAACCAGAGTCATTGAAATGTGTGCTCTTTTCACATACCACCTATGAATCCACAAGTGTCATTGCATGTGTGTTCTTTTTAGTAACAACAACTAGAGTCATTGAAATGTGTGTTCTTTTCACATACCACCTATGGATCCACCAGTGTCATTGCATGTGTGTTCTTTTTAGTAACAACAACCAGAGTCATAGCATGTGTGTTCTTTTCACATACCACATATGGATCCACCAGTGTCATTGCATGTGTCCTCTTTTCACAATCCACCTATGGATCCACCAGTTTCATTGCATGTGTGTTCTTTTTAGTAACAACAACTGAGTCATTTCATGACTATTCTTTTCACATACCACATATGGATCCACCATTGTCATTGAAATGTATGGTCTCTTTAGAGACAACACATGGATCCACCAGTGTCATTGCATGTATGTTCTTTTCACTAACAACAAGTGGAGTCATTGCATGTGTGTTCTTTTCACATACCACATATGGATTGACCAGTGTCATTGCATGTATGCTCTTTTTCACAATCCACCTATGGATCCACCAGTGTCATTGCATGTGTGTTCTTTTTACTAACAGCAACCAAAGTCATTGAAATGTGTGTTCTTTTCATATACCACCTATGGATCCACCAGTGTCATTGCCTGTGTGTTCTTTTTAGTAACAATAACCAGAGTCATTGCATGTGTGTTCTTTTCACATACCACATATGGATCCACCAGTGTCATTGCATGTGTCCTCTTTTCACAATCCACCTATGGATCCATCCACCAGTTTCATTGCATGTGTGTTCTTTTTAGTAACAACAACTGAGTCATTTCATGACTATTATTTTCACATACCACATAGGGATCCACTATTGTCATTGAAATGTGTGTTCTCTTTAGAGTCCACACATGGATCCACCAGTGTCATTGCATGTGTGTTCTTTTTACTAACAACAACCATAGTCATTGAAATGTGTGTTCTTTTCATATACCACCTATGGATCCACCAGTGTCATTGTATGTGTGTTCTTTTTAGTAACAACAACCAGAGTCATTGCATGTGTGTTCTTTTGACATACCACATATGGATCCACCAGTGTCATTGCATGTGTGCTCTTTTCACAATCCACATGTTGATCCACCAGTGTCATTGCATGTCTGTTCTTTTTACTAACAACAACCAGAGTCATTGAAATGTGTGCTCTTTTCACATACCACCTATGAATCCACAAGTGTCATTGCATGTGTGTTCTTTTTAGTAACAACAACTAGAGTCATTGAAATGTGTGTTCTTTTCACATACCCCCTATGGATCCACCAGTGTCATTGCATGTGTGTTCTTTTTAGTAACAACAACCAGAGTCATAGCATGTGTGTTCTTTTCACGTACCACATATGGATCCACCAGTGTCATTGCATGTGTGCTCTTTTCACAATCCACCTATGGATCCACCAGTGCCATTGCATGTGTGTTTTTTTACTAACAGCAACCATAGTCATTGAAATGTGTGTTCTTTTCACATACCACCTATGGATCCACCAGTGTCATTACATGTGTGTTCTTTTTAGTAACAACAACCAGAGTCATTGCATGTGTGTTCTTTTCACATACCACATATGGATCCACCAGTGTCATTGCATGTGTCCTCTTTTCACAATCCACCTATGGATCCATCCACCAGTTTCATTGCATGTGTGTTCTTTTTAGTAACAACAACTGAGTCATTTCATGACTGTTCTTTTCACATACCACATATGGATCCACTATTGTCATTGAAATGTGTGTTCTCTTTAGAGTCCACACATGGATCCACCAGTGTCATTGCATGTGTGTTCTTTTTACTAACAATAACCATAGTCATTGAAATGTGTGTTCTTTTCATATACCACCTATGGATCCACCAGTGTCATTGCATGTGTGTTCTTTTTAGTAACAACAACCAGGGCCATTGCATGTGTGTTCTTTTCACATACCACATATGGATCCACTATTGTCATTGAAATGTGTGTTCTCTTATGAGTCCACACCTGGATCCACCAGTGTCATTGCAAGTGTGTTCTTTTCACATACCACATATGGATCCACCAGTGTCATTGCATGTGTGCTCTTTTCACAATCCACCTATGGATCCACCAGTGTTAGTGAATGTGTGTTATTTTTAGTAACAACAACCAGAGTCATTGAAATGTGTGTTCTTTTCACATACCACATATGGATCCACCAGTGTCATTGCATGTGTGCTCTTTTCACAATCCACATATGGATCCACCAGTGTCATTGCATGTGTGTTCTTTTTACTAACAACAACCAGAGTCATTGAAATGTGTGTTCTTTTCACATACCACCTATGAAACCACCAGTGTCATTGCATGTGTGTTCTTTTTAGTAACAACAACTAGAGTCATTGAAATGTGTGTTCTTTTCACATACCACCTATGGATCCACCAGTGTCATTGCATGTGTGTTCTTTTTAGTAACAACAACTAGAGTCATTGCATGTGTGTTCTTTTCACATACCACATATGGATCCACTATTGTCATTGAAATGTGTGTTCTCTTATGAGTCCACACCTGGATGCACCAGTGTCATTGCAAGTGTGTTCTTTTCACATACCACATATGGATCCACCAGTGTCATTGCATGTGTGCTCTTTTCACAATCCACCTATGGATCCACCAGTGTTAGTGCATGTGTGTTATTTTTAGTAACAACAACCAGAGTCATTGAAATGTGTGTTCTTTTCACATACCACATATGGATCCACCAGTGTCATTGCATGTGTGCTCTTTTCACTATCCACATATGGATCCACCAGTGTCATTGCATGTGTGTTCTTTTTACTAACAACCAGAGTCATGGAAATGTGTGTTCTTTTCACATACCACCTATGAAACCACCAGTGTCATTGCATGTGTGTTCTTTTTAGTAACAACAACTAGACTCATTGAAATGTGTGTTCTTTTCACATACCACCTATGGATCCACCAGTGTCATTGCATGTGTGTTCTTTTTAGTAACAACAACTAGAGTCATTGCATGTGTGTTCTTTTCACATACAACATATGGATCCACCATTGTCATTGAAATGTGTGTTCTCTTTAGAGACCACACATGGATCCACCAGTGTCATTGCATGTATGTTCTTTTCACTAACAACAAGTGGAGTCATTGCATGTGTCTTCTTTTCACATACCACATATGGATTGACCAGTGTCATTGCATGTATGCTCTTTTTCACATCCACCTATGGATCCACCAGTGTCATTGCATGTGTGTTCTTTTTACTAACAGCAACCATAGTCATTGAAATGTGTGTTCTTTTCATATACCACCTATGGATCCACCAGTGTCATTGCCTGTGTGTTCTTTTTAGTAACAACAACCAGAGTCATTGCATCTGTGTTCTTTTCACATACCACATATGGATCCACCAGTGTCATTGTATGTGTCCTGTTTTCACAATCCACCTATGGATCCATCCACCAGTTTCATTGCATGTGTGTTCTTTTTAGTAACAACAACTGAGTCATTTCATGACTGTTCTTTTCACATACCACATATGGATCCACTATTGTCATTGAAATGTGTGTTCTCTTTAGAGTCCACACATGGATCCACCAGTGTCATTGCATGTGTGTTCTTTTTACTAACAACAACCATAGTCATTGAAATGTGTGTTCTTTTCATATACCACCTATGGATCCACCAGTGTCATTGCATGTGTGTTCTTTTTAGTAACAACAACCAGAGTCATTGCATGTGTGTTCTTTTCACATACCACATATGGATCCACTATTGTCATTGCATGTGTGCTCTTTTCACAATCCACATGTTGATCCACCAGTGTCATTGCATGTCTGTTCTTTTTACTAACAACAACCAGAGTCATTGAAATGTGTGCTCTTTTCACATACCACCTATGAATCCACAAGTGTCATTGCATGTGTGTTCTTTTTAGTAACAACAACTAGAGTCATTGAAATGTGTGTTCTTTTCACATACCACCTATGGATCCACCAGTGTCATTGCATGTGTGTTCTTTTTAGTAACAACAACCAGAGTCATAGCATGTGTGTTCTTTTCACATACCACATATGGATCCACCAGTGTCATTGCATGTGTCCTCTTTTCACAATCCACCTATGGATCCATCCACCAGTTTCATTGCATGTGTGTTCTTTTTAGTAACAACAACTGAGTCATTTCATGACTGTTCTTTTCACATACCAGATATGGATCCACTATTGTCATTGAAATGTGTGTTCTCTTTAGAGTCCACACATGGATCCACCAGTGTCATTGCATGTGTGTTCTTTTTACTAACAACAACCATAGTCATTGAAATGTGTGTTCTTTTCATATACCACCTATGGATCCACCAGTGTCATTGCATGTGTGTTCTTTTTAGTAACAACAACCAGGGCCCTTGCATGTGTGTTCTTTTCACATACCACATATGGATCCACCAGTGTCATCGCATGTGTGCTCTTTTCACAATCCACATATTGATCCACCAGTGTCATTGCATGTCTATTCTTTTTACTAACAACAACCAGAGTCATTGAAATGTGTGTTCTCTTATGAGTCCACACCTGGATCCACCAGTGTCATTGCAAGTGTGTTCTTTTCACATACCACATATGGATCCACCAGTGTCATTGCATGTGTGCTCTTTTCACAATCCACCTATGGATACACCAGTGTTAGTGCATGTGTGTTATTTTTAGCAACAACAACCAGAGTCATTGAAATGTGTGTTCTTTTCACATACCACATATGGATCCACCAGTGTCATTGCATGTGTGCTCTTTTCACAATCCACATATGGATCCACCAGTGTCACTGCATGTGTGTTCTTTTTACTAACAACAACCAGAGTCATTGAAATGTGTGTTCTTTTCACATACCACCTATGAAACCACCAGTGTCATTGCATGTGTGTTCTTTTTAGTAACAACAACTAGAGTCATTGAAATGTGTGTTCTTTTCACAAACCACCTATGGATCCACCAGTGTCATTGCATGTGTGTTCTTTTTAGTAACAACAACTAGAGTCATTGCATGTGTGTTCTTTTCACATACCACATATGGATCCACCATTGTCATTGAAATGTGTGTTCTCTTTAGATACCACACATGGATCCACCAGTGTCATTGCATGTATGTTCTTTTCACTAACAACAAGTGGAGTCATTGCATGTGTCTTCTTTTCACATACCACATATGGATTGACCAGTGTCATTGCATGTATGCTCTTTTTCACATCCACCTATGGATCCACCAGTGTCATTGCATGTGTGTTCTTTTTACTAACAGGAACCATAGTCATTGAAATGTGTGTTCTTTTCATATACCACCTATGGATCCACCAGTGTCATTGCCTGTGTGTTCTGTTTAGTAACAACAACCAGAGTCATTGCATCTGTGTTCTTTTCACATACCACATATGGATCCACCAGTGTCATTGTATGTGTCCTGTGTTCACAATCCACCTATGGATCCATCCACCAGTTTCATTGCATGTGTGTTCTTTTTAGTAACAAAAACTGAGTCATTTCATGAATGTTCTTTTCACATACCACATATGGATCCACTATTGTCATTGAAATGTGTGTTCTCTTTAGAGTCCACACATGGATCCACCAGTGTCATTGCATGTGTGTTCTTTTTACTAACAACAACCATAGTCATTGAAATGTGTGTTCTTTTCATATACCACCTATGGATCCACCAGTGTCATTGCATGTGTGTTCTTTTTAGTAACAACAACCAGAGTCATTGCATGTGTGTTATTTTCACATACCACATATGGATCCACCATTGTCATTGAAATGTGTGTTCTCTTTAGAGACCACACATGGATCCACCAGTGTCATTGCATGTATGTTCTTTTCACTAACAACAAGTGGAGTCATTGCATGTGTCTTCTTTTCACATACCACATATGGATTGACCAGTGTCATTGCATGTATGCTCTTTTTCACATCCACCTATGGATCCACCAGTGTCATTGCATGTGTGTTCTTTTTACTAACAGCAACCATAGTCATTGAAATGTGTGTTCTTTTCATATACCACCTATGGATCCACCAGTGTCATTGCATGCGTTCTTTTTAGTAACAACCAGAGTCATTGCATGTGTGTTCTTTTCACATACCACATATGGATCCACCAGTGTCATTGCATGTGTCCTCTTTTCACAATCCACCTATGGATCCATCCACCAGTTTCATTGCATGTGTGTTCTTTTTAGTAACAAAAACTGAGTCATTTCATGACTGTTCTTTTCACATACCACATATGGATCCACTATTGTCATTGAAATGTGTGTTCTCTTTAGAGTCCACACATGGATCCACCAGTGTCATTGCATGTGTGTTCTTTTTACTAACAATAACCATAGTCATTGAAATGTGTGTTCTTTTCATATACCACCTATGGATCCACCAGTGTCATTGCCTGTGTGTTCTATTTAGTAACAACAACCAGAGTCATTGCATATGTGTTCTTTTCACATACCACATATGGATCCACCAGTGTCATTGTATGTGTCCTGTTTTCACAATCCACCTATGGATCCATCCACCAGTTTCATTGCATGTGTGTTCTTTTTAGTAACAACAACTGAGTCATTTCATGACTGTTCTTTTCACATACCACATATGGATCCACTATTGTCATTGAAATGTGTGTTCTCTTTAGAGTCCACACATGGATCCACCAGTGTCATTGCATGTGTGTTCTTTTTACTAACAACAACCATAGTCATTGAAATGTGTGTTCTTTTCATATACCACCTATGGATCCACCAGTGTCATTGCATGTGTGTTCTTTTTAGTAACAACAACCAGAGTCATTGCATGTGTGTTCTTTTGACATACCACATATG
The DNA here is from genome assembly GCA_023614405.1 of Avena insularis. Lineage (NCBI taxonomy): Eukaryota > Viridiplantae > Streptophyta > Magnoliopsida > Poales > Poaceae > Avena > Avena insularis. The sequence goes on along the minus strand of JAJUPC010000067.1, from coordinate 844,063 downwards.
GATCCACCAGTGTCATTGCATGTGTGCTCTTTTCACAATCCACATGTTGATCCACCAGTGTCATTGCATGTCTGTTCTTTTTACTAACAACAACCAGAGTCATTGAAATGTGTGCTCTTTTCACATACCACCTATGAATCCACAAGTGTCATTGCATGTGTGTTCTTTTTAGTAACAACAACTAGAGTCATTGAAATGTGTGTTCTTTTCACATACCACCTATGGATCCACCAGTGTCATTGCATGTGTGTTCTTTTTAGTAACAACAACCAGAGTCATAGCATGTGTGTTCTTTTCACATACCACATATGGATCCACCAGTGTCATTGCATGTGTCCTCTTTTTACAATCCACCTATGGATCCATCCACCAGTTTCATTGCATGTGTGTTCTTTTTAGTAACAACAACTGAGTCATTTCATGACTGTTCTTTTCACATACCACATATGGATCCACTATTGTCATTGAAATGTGTGTTCTCTTTAGAGTCCACACATGGATCCACCAGTGTCATTGCATGTGTGTTCTTTTTCCTATCTACAACCATAGTGATTGTAATGTGTGTTCTTTTGATATACCACCTATGGATCCACCAGTGTCATTGCATGTGGTTTCTTTTTAGTAACAACAACCAGGGCCATTGCATGTGTGTTCTTTTCACATACCACATATGGATCCACTATTGTCATTGAAATGTGTGTTCTCTTATGAGTCCACACCTGGATCCACCAGTGTCATTGCAAGTGTGTTCTTTTCACATACCACATATGGATCCACCAGTGTCATTGCATGTGTGCTCTTTTCACAATCCACCTATGGATCCACCAGTGTTAGTGCATGTGTGTTATTTTTAGTAACAACAACCAGAGTCATTGAAATGTGTGTTCTTTTCACATACCACATATGGATCCACTAGTGTAATTGCATGTGTGCTCTTTTCACAATCCACATATGGATCCACCAGTGTCATTGCATGTGTGTTCTTTTTACTAACAACAACCAGAGTCATTGAAATGTGTGTTCTTTTCACATACCACCTATGAAACCACCAGTGTCATTGCATGTGTGTTCTTTTTAGTAACAACAACTAGAGTCATTGAAATGTGTGTTCTTTTCACATACCACCTATGGATCCACCAGTGTCATTGCATGTGTGTTCTTTTTAGTAACAACAACTAGAGTCATTGCATGTGTGTTCTTTTCACATACCACATATGGATCCACCATTGTCATTGAAATGTGTGTTCTCTTTAGAGACCACACATGGATCCACCAGTGTCATTGCATGTGTCTTCTTTTCACATACCACATATGGATTGACCAGTGTCATTGCATGTATGCTCTTTTTCACATCCACCTATGGATCCACCAGTGTCATTGCATGTGTGTTCTTTTTACTAACAGCAACCATAGTCATTGAAATGTGTGTTCTCTTCACATACCACCTATGGATCCACCAGTGTCATTGACTGTGTGTTCTTTTTAGTAACAACCAGAGTCATTGAAATTTGTGTTGTTTTCACATACCACATATGGATCCACCAGAGTCATTGCATGTGTGTTCTTTCACAATCCACCTATGGATCCATCCACCTGTTTCATTGCATGTGTGTTCTTTTTAGTAACAAAAACTGAGTCATTTCATGACTGTTCTTTTCACATACCACATATGGATCCACTATTGTCATTGAAATGTGTGTTCTCTTTAGAGTCCACACATGGATCCACCAGTGTCATTGCATGTGTGTTCTTTTTACTAACAATAACCATAGTCATTGAAATGTGTGTTCTTTTCATATACCACCTATGGATCCACCAGTGTCATTGCCTGTGTGTTCTTTTTAGTAACAACAACCAGAGTCATTGCATCTGTGTTCTTTTCACATACCACATATGGATCCACTATTGTCATTGAAATGTGTGTTCTCTTATGAGTCCACACATGGATCCACCAGTGTCATTGCAAGTGTGTTCTTTTCACATACCACATATAGATCCACCAGTGTCATTGCATGTGTGCTCTTTTCACAATCCACCTATGGATCCACCCGTGTTAGTGCATGTGTGTTATTTTAGTAAAAACAACGAGTCATTGAAATGTGTGTTCTTTTCACATACCACATATGGATCCACCAGTGTCATTGCATGTGTGCTCTTTTCACAATCCACATATGGATCCACCAGTGTCATTGCATGTGTGTTCTTTTTACTAACAACAACCAGAGTCATTGAAATGTGTGTTCTTTTCACGTACCACCTATGAAACCACCAGTGTCATTGCATGTGTGTTCTTTTTAGTAACAACAACTAGAGTCAGTGAAATGTGTGTTCTTTTGACATACCACCTATGGATCCACCAGTGTCATTGCATGTGTGTTCTTTTTAGTAACAAAAACTAGAGTCATTGCATGTGTGTTCTTTTCACATACCACATATGGATCCACCATTGTCATTGAAATGTGTGTTCTCTTTAGAGACCACACATGGATCCACCAGTGTCATTGCATGTATGTTCTTTTCACTAACAACAAGTGGAGTCATTGCATGTGTGTTCTTTTTAGTAACAACAACTAGAGTCATTGCATGTGTGTTCTTTTCACATACCACATATGGATCCACCATTGTCATTGAAATGTGTGTTCTCTTTAGAGACCACACATGGATCCACCAGTGTCATTGCATGTATGTTCTTTTCACTAACAACAAGTGGAGTCATTGCAAGTGTCTTCTTTTCACATACCACATATGGATTGACCAGTGTTATGTATGCTCTTTTTCACATCCACCTATGGATCCACCAGTGTCATTGCATGTGTGTTCTTTTTACTAACAGCAACCATAGTCATTGAAATGTGTGTTCTTTTCATATACCACCTATGGATCCACCAGTGTCATTGCCTGTGTGTTCTTTTTAGTAACAACAACCAGAGTCATTGCATCTGTGTTCTTTTCACATACCACATATGGATCCACCAGTGTCATTGTATGTGTCCTCTTTTCACAATCCACCTATGGATCCATCCACCAGTTTCATTGCATGTGTGTTCTTTTTAGTAACAACTGAGTCATTTCATGACTGTTCTTTTCACATACCAAATATGGATCCACTATTGTCATTGAAATGTGTGTTCTCTTTAGAGTCCACACATGGATCCACCAGTGTCATTGCATGTGTGTTCTTTTTACTAACAACAACCATAGTCATTGAAATGTGTGTTCTTTTCATATACCACCTATGGATCCACCAGTGTCATTGCATGTGTGTTCTTTTTAGTAACAACAACCAGAGTCATTGCATGTGTGTTCTTTTGACATACCACATATGGATCCACCAGTGTCATTGCATGTGTGCTCTTTTCACAATCCACATGTTGATCCACCAGTGTCATTGCATGTCTGTTCTTTTTACTAACAACAACCAGAGTCATTGCATGTGTGTTCTTTTGACATACCACATATGGATCCACCAGTGTCATTGCGTGTGTGCTCTTTTCACAATCCACATGTTGATCCACCAGTGTCATTGCATGTCTGTTCTTTTTACTAACAACAACCAGAGTCATTGAAATGTGTGCTCTTTTCACATACCACCTATGAATCCACAAGTGTCATTGCATGTGTGTTCTTTTTAGTAACAACAACTAGAGTCATTGAAATGTGTGTTCTTTTCACATACCACCTATGGATCCACAAGTGTCATTGCATGTGTGTTCTTTTTAGTAACAACAACCAGAGTCATAGCATGTGTGTTCTTTTCACATACCACATATGGATCCACCAGTGTCATTGCATGTGTCCTCTTTTTACAATCCACCTATGGATCCATCCACCAGTTTCATTGCATGTGTGTTCTTTTTAGTAACAACAACTGAGTCATTTCATGACTGTTCTTTTCACATACCACATATGGATCCACTATTGTCATTGAAATGTGTGTTCTCTTTAGAGTCCACACATGGATCCACCAGTGTCATTGCATGTGTGTTCTTTTTACTAACAACAACCATAGTCATTGAAATGTGTGTTCTTTTCATATACCACCTATGGATCCACCAGTGTCATTGCATGTGGTTTCTTTTTAGTAACAACAACCAGGGCCATTGCATGTGTGTTCTTTTCACATACCACATATGGATCCACTATTGTCATTGAAATGTGTGTTCTCTTATGAGTCCACACCTGGATCCACCAGTGTCATTGCAAGTGTGTTCTTTTCACATACCACATATGGATCCACCAGTGTCATTGCATGTGTGCTCTTTTCACAATCCACCTATGGATCCACCAGTGTTAGTGCATGTGTGTTATTTTTAGTAACAACAACCAGAGTCATTGAAATGTGTGTTCTTTTCACATACCACATATGGATCCACTAGTGTAATTGCATGTGTGCTCTTTTCACAATCCACATATGGATCCACCAGTGTCATTGCATGTGTGTTCTTTTTACTAACAACAACCAGAGTCATTGAAATGTGTGTTCTTTTCACATACCACCTATGAAACCACCAGTGTCATTGCATGTGTGTTCTTTTTAGTAACAACAACTAGAGTCATTGAAATGTGTGTTCTTTTCACATACCACCTATGGATCCACCAGTGTCATTGCATGTGTGTTCTTTTTAGTAACAACAACTAGAGTCATTGCATGTGTGTTCTTTTCACATACCACATATGGATCCACCATTGTCATTGAAATGTGTGTTCTCTTTAGAGACCACACATGGATCCACCAGTGTCATTGCATGTGTCTTCTTTTCACATACCACATATGGATTGACCAGTGTCATTGCATGTATGCTCTTTTTCACATCCACCTATGGATCCACCAGTGTCATTGCATGTGTGTTCTTTTTACTAACAGCAACCATAGTCATTGAAATGTGTGTTCTTTTCATATACCACCTATGGATCCACCAGTGTCATTGCCTGTGTGTTCTTTTTAGTAACAACAACCAGAGTCATTGCATGTGTGTTCTTTTCACATACCACATATGGATCCACCAGTGTCATTGCATGTGTCCTCTTTTCACAATCCACCTATGGATCCATCCACCTGTTTCATTGCATGTGTGTTCTTTTTAGTAACAAAAACTGAGTCATTTCATGACTGTTCTTTTCACATACCACATATGGATCCACTATTGTCATTGAAATGTGTGTTCTCTTTAGAGTCCACACATGGATCCACCAGTGTCATTGCATGTGTGTTCTTTTTACTAACAATAACCATAGTCATTGAAATGTGTGTTCTTTTCATATACCACCTATGGATCCACCAGTGTCATTGCCTGTGTGTTCTTTTTAGTAACAACAACCAGAGTCATTGCATCTGTGTTCTTTTCACATACCACATATGGATCCACTATTGTCATTGAAATGTGTGTTCTCTTATGAGTCCACACATGGATCCACCAGTGTCATTGCAAGTGTGTTCTTTTCACATACCACATATAGATCCACCAGTGTCATTGCATGTGTGCTCTTTTCACAATCCACCTATGGATCCACCAGTGTTAGTGCATGTGTGTTATTTTTAGTAAAAACAACCAGAGTCATTGAAATGTGTGTTCTTTTCACATACCACATATGGATCCACCAGTGTCATTGCATGTGTGCTCTTTTCACAATCCACATATGGATCCACCAGTGTCATTGCATGTGTGTTCTTTTTACTAACAACAACCAGAGTCATTGAAATGTGTGTTCTTTTCACGTACCACCTATGAAACCACCAGTGTCATTGCATGTGTGTTCTTTTTAGTAACAACAACTAGAGTCAGTGAAATGTGTGTTCTTTTGACATACCACCTATGGATCCACCAGTGTCATTGCATGTGTGTTCTTTTTAGTAACAAAAACTAGAGTCATTGCATGTGTGTTCTTTTCACATACCACATATGGATCCACCATTGTCATTGAAATGTGTGTTCTCTTTAGAGACCACACATGGATCCACCAGTGTCATTGCATGTATGTTCTTTTCACTAACAACAAGTGGAGTCATTGCATGTGTGTTCTTTTTAGTAACAACAACTAGAGTCATTGCATGTGTGTTCTTTTCACATACCACATATGGATCCACCATTGTCATTGAAATGTGTGTTCTCTTTAGAGACCACACATGGATCCACCAGTGTCATTGCATGTATGTTCTTTTCACTAACAACAAGTGGAGTCATTGCAAGTGTCTTCTTTTCACATACCACATATGGATTGACCAGTGTTATGTATGCTCTTTTTCACATCCACCTATGGATCCACCAGTGTCATTGCATGTGTGTTCTTTTTACTAACAGCAACCATAGTCATTGAAATGTGTGTTCTTTTCATATACCACCTATGGATCCACCAGTGTCATTGCATGTGTGTTCTTTTAGTAACAACAACGAGTCATTGCATCTGTGTTCTTTTCACATACCACATATGGATCCACCAGTGTCATTGTATGTGTCCTCTTTTCACAATCCACCTATGGATCCATCCACCAGTTTCATTGCATGTGTGTTCTTTTTAGTAACAACAACTGAGTCATTTCATGACTGTTCTTTTCACATACCAAATATGGATCCACTATTGTCATTGAAATGTGTGTTCTCTTTAGAGTCCACACATGGATCCACCAGTGTCATTGCATGTGTGTTCTTTTTACTAACAACAACCATAGTCATTGAAATGTGTGTTCTTTTCATATACCACCTATGGATCCACCAGTGTCATTGCATGTGTGTTCTTTTTAGTAACAACAACCAGAGTCATTGCATGTGTGTTCTTTTGACATACCACATATGGATCCACCAGTGTCATTGTGTGTGTGCTCTTTTCACAATCCACATGTTGATCCACCAGTGTCATTGCATGTCTGTTCTTTTTACTAACAACAACCAGAGTCATTGAAATGTGTGCTCTTTTCACATACCACCTATGAATCCACAAGTGTCATTGCATGTGTGTTCTTTTTAGTAACAACAACTAGAGTCATTGAGATGTGTGTTCTTTTCACATACCACCTATGGATCCACCAGTGTCATTGCATGTGTGTTCTTTTTAGTAACAACAACCAGAGTCATAGCATGTGTGTTCTTTTCACATACCACATATGGATCCACCAGTGTCATTGCATGTGTGCTCTTTTCACAATCCACCTATGGATCCACCAGTGTCATTGCATGTGTTTTTTTTTACTAACAGCAACCATAGTCATTGAAATGTGTGTTCTTTTCACATACCACCTATGGATCCACCAGTGTCATTACTGTTGGAGATATGCCCAAGAGGCAATAATAAAGTGGTTATTATCATATCTTCATACTTATGATAAATGTTTACATACCATGCTATAATTGTATTAACCGGAAACATTAATACTTGTGTGATTTGTAAACTAAAATAAGAGTCCCTAGTAAAGCCTCTTGTTAAACTAGCTTGTTGGTTAATATATGATCATTGTTTCCTGATCATGAACATAGAGATGTTATTAACAACAGGGTCATATCATTAGGAGAATGATGTGATGGACATACTCCTATAGATAAGCGTAGCATAAAGATCAAGTCATTTCAATAGTTCAATTGCTATATGCTTTCTGATACATAGTAACCTAATTCCTTCGACCATGAGATCATGCATATCACCTTTACCGGATGGATGCTTTGATGTCATCAAACACCACACCGTAACAGGGTGGCTATAAAAGTGGCATTGAGTGTTTGGAAAGTATTGGTTGAAACACATGGATCAAGAGTGGGATTTGTCCATCCATATGACGGATAGATATACTCTGGGCCCTCTCGGTGAAATGTCATCCAATTAGCTTGCAAGCATGTGACTGGCTCACAAGGGATCACATATCACGGCGAGAAAAGAGTACTTATCGGTAACGAGGTTGAACTAGGTATGCGAGATACCGACGATCATAACCTCGGATAAGTAAACTATCGTGAGACAAAGGGAAATTGGTATCGTATGTAAGTGGTTCATTCGACGCAGTAATCGTAGAAATATGTGGGAGCCATATGAATTTCCAGATTCCTCTATTGGTTATTGATCGAGAAGTGTCTCGATCATGTCCGCATAATTCACGAACCGTAGGGAGACACACTTAAGGATTCGACGTTGTTTTGAGTAGTTATGGTATTATGAGAAAGAGACCGAATGTTGTTCGAGTCTCGGATGGGATCCGGATATCACGAGGAGATCCAGAATGGTCCGAATAAGATTCATATAAGGAAAGTCCCATTTGAGTTGGGGAATGGTTCCGGTGTTTTCATCGAACATTCTAGAAGGTCCCGAATGTCCAAGGCACTCCGGGGGAAGTACATGAATGTTTCATTGTAAGTTGGAATGATTGCATCATGTACTAAGTGTTCTTGCTGTCCCAAATAAAGGATTAAATTAAATCCTAAATTGAAAAGTCAAGCAGCTAGTTTGAAAGTCAAACAATTTTGGGAAGTGGGAAGAGGAGGAGGTGAAGCGAGTTGGGAGGAGTCCTCCCAAGCGGCGCCCACCTAAGCCGAGTTGGGAGGGACTCCACCCTCCCTTGGCCGGCCAGCCCCTCCCACCTATATAAGGAGGGCAGGGCTCCTCCTAGGACACACAAGTTTCCACCTCTAGATCTCCGGTTTAGAGCCGTTTTGGTTTAGAGCTTCTAATTGCTTTAGCCGGTTTAGAGCCTTCTAATTGGTTTAGAGCCTTCTAATTGGTGTGTCTAATTACTAGACCACTAATAGCCTCTCTCATAAGCTCCACCATACTGCACTTGGCTTAAGGCGAAGCCTGTGATTTCCCTCTACTTCCTGGTACCACCGTTGTCTTCACAGGAATCAGGAGAGTGCTACAACCTCCGCCTCTTTGGAACAAGGAGAGGAAGGTCTTCGTCAGTACCGAGCGTGTGACCGATCGCTGGAGCGCTGGAACGTGATGGAAGGATCGTCACGCGATCTTGAGATCGGAAAGAGTACGACTACATCACCCACGAGAATCTGCTCTCTAACGCGCTGGAATCTTCGAGGTGAGTTCCTCTATCGACTCGTTGCTACAATCTAGTAGATAGATCTTGGCTTGTTTGTTTGTATGCGATAGAAAATTTTGTTTTCCATGCTACGAACCCCTCAGGGTATCGAGCCGTATCTATATGTAGATCTGCCAGAAAGTAGAACACAATGGTCATTGAGGGCATTGATGCTTTTATTGTAGATTGCTTTTGTGTACTTTGCATCTTGCGGTATGTTGGGATGAAGCGGCCGGCTAACCTTACATGACATCGTTCATGAGACTTGCTCCACGCTTGACATGCAACTTGTATTGCATAAGTGGCTTTATGGGTGCTGTTTCTCCTAGCATAGTAAAGATCCAATTTACAACGGGTGATCAACAATGCTAGTATCAATGTTGTGGTTCTTGTTCATAAGTTAGAACGACACTTATTGAAAGCCCCAAACCACGTAAAATATGCAAAGAAAGTAGAGGCGTCTAACTTTGTTTTGCGGTGTCTGATGATGTGATATGGCCATGATTGTGATTATATTTGATGTATGCAATGTTCCTTATTGTAAGTTGGCAACCGGCAGGAGCCATATGGTTGTCTTTAATTTCTGTTAAGACCTGCGTGTCTATTCAAAATAGTTGTAATAGTTGAAGCTGGTGGACGACAACCATGAAGAAGCGTCATTGACCTTGATGCTATGTGTAACACCCTCGCCTGATAAGGCTGAGTTCATGTGTATAGTGCCAATCCCTGGATCGGTTCACTGGCACACACAGTACAAAATGATACCAAATATAAGTGTGCATCATAAATACAACGAATATGATCCAGAATTTACATTATTTATTCAAGTACACAGCGGAAAACGAATACAAGGTAGATCTCCATCCTTCAAATGTGCCACAGGCGAACAATTGTTGAGTGGAGTCTCGCGACCTATGAACGATCACTCAGATACGATATAACCTACAACATGAAACGTTGCAGCCACGAATGGTCAATACATTGAATGTATGGCAAGTAGGCTAAAGTGGTTAACAACAGATCTATCAACTACATGCTTATTTGGCCAAGTGGAGTTCAGGCTTATTTGCATAAAGCAATACAACTTTTCCCTACTTTCAAAATACTTTTCTTTCTTCAAAAACAATCTTCTAAGGACATACCAGCATAAACCCATGTAGATACAAGACAGTTCAGCTTTCGTATGCTCCTAAACCCATGTTCATCCATCAAGTTTTAGTAATTAAGAAATTGGGATGAGTGAGAAATATCATAGCATCGATGTCGTCGCTCAAATTGTCCATAACCGGGGACACGGCTAATCGATTAGTTTATACACCCTGTAGGGGTTAGTACACTTTACCCATGTGACTTGGCCAGCCCAGCTCGTACCACCACTCTCATATTGGGTGATGATAGGGAGAAGTCCAAGAAGGAACCGTTCGGGAAGTAGCTCCCCAATCCCGACGCGCACCGGTCCAACCTACACTATCTACATCTCTGGATACGCGGGTTCGAGTTACCACAACCTACTGAGTTCAACCAACCGCCCATTCCATTATTGGCACATGGTTGCACACGAAAGCTTACAAACAAAGAAACCAATCATTTCTCAGTGTCTGGCGGCATTCCCACCAAAATCCACACTCGATGACCCAATCAATGCCATTCCTGGTGGTTCATTAAAACATGTTGGTTTGTCATTTAGCAAAACATAAGCCTTTCAAAACATATAACTTTTCATGATGTGATTCCCTTCCTCGTCTAAATAGCATAGCTAAGCAATCTACCAATACGATGGCTCATAAACAAGGAATACTAGGGAATAATATGGGACATAGCATAGCATATACACATCAATTCCTACAGATGCAACTCTACAAAAACATCTGTAATGCATAGGAAAACAATAGGACATTTATGACCAAGATAGCACCACTTGCCTTTGTTGTAGATGTAGTCGATTAGATAATCCTCACAATCCTCATAGATATAATGGTTGCACTCGTCATAACCACAACACTTGCAATCATAGTAGTTGCAATCACAGTAGTTGCACTCCTCGCAATCTAACGTTCGAAGCAAACACCACAAACACCATTCAAAACATTGCAAACATGTAATAGTGCAACAATACAAGAAAACAATGATGAACAGATGCATGCATGACGATTTAATGAGTCACAATGGTTGCATTTAGTGTTCTAAACATGGTTAGATTACATGATGCATGTGGAAAGTCATTTAATGCACTAAAGCTTTTATTACTAAGTTGTATCGATTTAATATGGTGTATACCACTTTCATTGAACTAAAGATGTTTATGTCGTATTAAATTGTGAACTAGATGCTACTGGATAGATAATGCAATTTAGAGATAGTGGCAATTTGAATCACCTAAAAAGGAGTTATAGATATTTTCCTATGATTAAAACACTATTTCAATGGGTTTAAATATTTCTGTATGAATTTCTGTTTTAACAGTACCAAATAATTTGTCATGCAATTTCTCTGTATAGCTAATGTCAATACAAAACCTTAGCACTTGGATTCTCCCTAATCGGAGTTATAGATCTTTTTGTATGATTTAAATAGTGTTTAATGGTTTTAAACGATTCATATAGTTTATGTTGTCTAAAAATCAAACTAAAATTATATCTGTAATCTCCACGGAATTGTGATTTCAGGGACATATTATTTGTAATTTTCTGAATAGTATTTATTTTCTTATGAATTTATTACTCTAAATAGGCCATTAAACTATTTGAATATTCACGGCAAAACCTTACAGTCAAAGTCTGAACTAATTTCATATTGATGATCTACATGAAACCAGCTTTCCATCGGTATATCATTTATATTTTTGTGACAAGCAATTAATTTACTATGAATTTAATGATTTATAAAGCCATTAAAACTAATTAAATTGCTACGGGTTAAATAATCTTCAAAGGCTAGATCCAACCAGATATTGTGGATGCACATTACATTAGCTTCAATTTGATATATTATTCATATTTTTTGGAGTTACAGATAATTTCTTATGAATTTATTAACCTAAAAGACTATTAAGACTAATTAAATTACTGCAGTAACCACGTACAGTAAAAGTTAGATCTATTCTGATAAGATGATTCTACGTAAAATTATCTTCAATTTGATATATTATACACAATTTTTGGACGTGGTATGAATTTCTAATGAATTTTACAAGTTAGATCTATAATATGCAATTTTAAATTCAAACGGAATATTCCAGGGAATATTCCGCTGACTGGACAGGTTGACTTTGCATGCTGACTGGGACTGGATGTTGACCTTACGTTGACGTGGCGCTGATGAGGAAGATAACCGGGATGACGACATGGCACGCACCGGTTTGATTGGATCTCGACCGTCTGGATAGGATCCGGTGGCTAGAAGAAGAGATTGACCCGATTTTGGCTCAGAATAGACAAGAAACAGATCTGTGTTAGAGAGACAAATCCGTAGGTCAAATTGAAAAACTCAGAACATGAAAGTTGTGGGGAATCATTATTCCTACCTTCTCACCAAAGGAATTTGGATTGGAAGCAACGAGCGCGAGTACATCTTGGATTTATACCGTAAGATCTGAAATATTGCGATACGAAATTCTCCGGCTGTGGTGGATGAAAAGAGGTGAGGTTTGTCGGGATTGAAAGATTTCGACTATCCCTACAACTTTTGTTTTTTGACCGAAGGCAAACGACGAAGTCTAGATGGGTTAAAAAGCGAAATAAGATTCGGGCACGTGTAGATTCGGGATTTCGAGGAGAGAAACTCGTACAGCTATGGCTCCACGAGATTATATGGAGGTTTGAGATGGTTTATAGATAGGCCTTGGAGTAGGAAACAAGTAGAAACAAACGAAAGTCAATTCAGAGTTGTAGATCAAAAGATATAAGAGTTTGAATAGAGATAGGTTTAGAAAACTGGTTCCGCACGGCTTTTAAAGCGTCCCACCATCGATCCTGTACGTGGCTGCTCTGGCCGGTTCGGTCGGCCCGGCTGGGCCGGCCCATTAGTTTTTTTTTCTTTTTCTATTTACTCGTTTCACTCGTATCTTTTGCATACGAACTCCAAATGACACGATTCTTGTTTCTAAATTTTTCTAAAATCGAATAGATCATTATAGGATCAAATTTGTAATCTTTTTACTAGTTTGGAAGTAGTGGATTTATAAATCCTTGTATATTCCATTTTATTTATATCTTTATGTGTTTGTATTTGTTCCATAACTTTTTCATACTAGCTCCAAATAAGCTCAATTTTGTTTCTAAAATTTTGTAATGTTAATTGGATATTTTTAGGCTATAATTTAGCAATAATCGCTTCCTTAGCAACAGTGGGTTTTATAAGGTCAATTTAATTCCTTTAGAAACATTTGGGCAAATCAACTAGGATTTAGATACTGTGATTTGGATTCAGTTTGTGAGAACCTTGCATGGATGAAATGCATATGAATGATTCATGATTTTCATTTTGAAATCTTGCACACCAACTCTACAATCCAAAATCAATCCATGCCCTTTTGCCTATATGGCTACTTAGGTCATAACAAAATAATATAGGATTTTGAATTCAAGGTTGAGAGGATTTTCTATTCAAAAAGTTTCTTCTCTTTGAGAATTTTCAACAAAGTCAAACAATCAATCAATCTTATTTATTTATTTCACATTCCAAAATTAGGAGAATTTTGGGATGTGGCAGACTACCACCCTTAAAAGAAATCTCGTCCCGAGATTTGGGAAGGCTAGAAAGAAAGAAAGGTTCGGGATCCATTAGGATGCTACCACCCTTAAAAGAAATCTGACTAGGTCACTTCTCAAGGATTCACTTGGCTCAATTGGTTTTCATTGCACATTCTAATTCCATGATTGATAGTTTCTGATAAAGCACTTTTTAAGCTAGCAAAACTCTCATGGTGGGCAAATAGGGAACGTTTACTTCACGGTGCCCATAATTCACGGTTGGGATTCATCCTTACCGTACATTCCTACGCTTAGCAATGGATGCCTTTAGAAGGGTGTAACAATATACCATTCTAGGGTTTAGGCTCAACGTCGACTCTCTGCTAAGGTTGAAAAGGGCACTCAAGATTCACAAAGCCAACAGTACAAGAGCGAATAATAAGAGTAGTAGGAATGGTGATCAATCCATCCTGCACCCAAATTATTACCCTGTATGAGGATAGGTGAATCACGTTTTTCTATCACTCGGACATTCTCACTTGCCTTGAAGAATGTTTCCATGGGCACGAGCTAATGCTCTATGTATACTCCCATGTATTCAATCAACAAAGCTACTACTAAAACTAAACTATCAATACTTCAACTTTCCGGTTAGGTAATCTACTACATGACATCATGTGCAACACTTCATACTTCCACATTTTTTTCCATTAGGTGAAGCATTCTCCTTCCTAAATGCATTGTGTTGTCAAACCCTCACCCTCCACTTAACACATCATTATATCTCCAAGGGTTCAAGATAGGAAAGAATAGATTCTATAGGAAAGAAATGACTAAGAAAATAATCCTACCCATAACTATATGAAGCATTCGATGTCACAAACAAGCAAACAATCATAGGTGATTAACTCACAATCAAACACTAGTATAATAACCTTACAGGGGTCTAAATATAGCAGTATATAACCACAAAATAGTTTGAAAGCATTGGGAACAATACTAGAGTAAAACATAGCAACATATAAGCACTAAACTAAATCTGTCAAAATAGTACAGCAGGTTTCACGAATTTTTCTGACTAACTTAAACTCGTCAGGAATTTTAGCCAATTTTTGTGCACGTACTACAGTTAATTACGCTCCAGATCCTATTTTTTTATATTTTTCTGAGTTACCAATAAAATATGAAAAATCGCGCGGTATAACAGGTCAGGCAGAAAACTGCAGCAGTAAACCCACGAATTTCAATCAATTCACATCATTAAAATAATTTTAAAACCACACGAAAACTCCAGCAACTTTAGAGTTTCAAAACAACATATCCTAAACAAGGCATCACTCAATATGGCTCAGAACAAACAAGCAAGCAACCTATATTGTCATACCACATAAGTTGGTAAGAACAATATGCTAACACGATAGCGATGATCTCCTAAAGAGATAAAATGTGGTGGTTCAGACCTAACCAAACTTGATGAGATGTTTATTTAGGTCATATTATTTGTTCTTTTACTTCGCTAACTCTCATATAGGTATCATAAGAATGGACAACTACAAATTTTGAACAAGAAGAGGTTATAGAAAAGATAGATAAGGAATATAAGAACTCTAGTAAGTATAAAATGTGATAGTTCTCCTAATAGAGGTCTTCTATTGCTAATCCATTTCTAAGGTCACGATCCTACAGCCAACACACAGCTCTGATACCATCTTGTAACACCCTCGCCTGATAAGGCTGAGTTCATGTGTATAGTGCCAATCCCTGGATCGGTTCACTGGCACACACAGTACAAAATGATACCAAATATAAGTGTGCATCATAAATACAACGAATATGATCCAGAATTTACATTATTTATTCAAGTACACAGCGGAAAACGAATACAAGGTAGATCTCCATCCTTCAAATGTGCCACAAAGTAACAATTGTTGAGTGGAGTCTCGCGACCTATGAACGATCACTCAGATACGATATAACCTACAACATGAAACGTTGCAGCCACGAATGGTCAATACATTGAATGTATGGCAAGTAGGCTAAAGTGGTTAACAACAGATCTATCAACTACATGCTTATTTGGCCAAGTGGAGTTCAGGCTTATTTGCATAAAGCAATACAACTTTTCCCTACTTTCAAAATACTTTTATTTCTTCAAAAACAATCTTCTAAGGACATACCAGCATAAACCCATGTAGATACAAGAGCAGTTCAGCTTTCAGATGCTCCTAAACCCATGTTCATCCATCAAGTTTTAGTAATTAAGAAATTGGGATGAGTGAGAAATATCATAGCATCGATGTCAGGTCGCTCAAATTGTCCATAACCGGGGACACGGCTAATCGATTAGTTTATACACCTGCAGGGTTAGTACACTTACCCATGTGACTTGGCCATTCCACCAGTATCACCACTCTCATATTGGGTGATGATAGGAGAAGTCCAAGAAGGAACCGTTAGGAAGTAGCTCCCCAATCCCGGCACGGTCCAACCTACACTATCTACATCTCTGGATACGCGGGTTCGAGTTACCACAACCTACTGAGTTCAACCAACCGCCCATTCCATTATTGGCACATGGTTGCACACGAAAGCTTACAAACAAAGAAACCAATCATTTCTCAGTGTCCTGGGCGGCATTCCCCACCAAAATCCACACTCGATGACCCAATCAATGCCATTCCGCCCAGGTGGTTCATTAAAACATGTTGGTTTGTCATTTAGCAAAACATAAGCCTTTCAAAACATATAACTTTTCATGATGTGATTCCCTTCCTCGTCTAAATAGCATAGCTAAGCAATCTACCAATACGATGGCTCATAAACAAGGAATACTAGGGAATAATATGGGACATAGCATAGCATATACACATCAATTCCTACAGATGCAACTCTACAAAAACATCTGTAATGCATAGGAAAACAATAGGACATTTATGACCAAGATAGCACCACTTGCCTTTGTTGTAGATGTAGTCGATTAGATAATCCTCACAATCCTCATAGATATAATGGTTGCACTCGTCATAACCACAACACTTGCAATCATAGTAGTTGCAATCACAGTAGTTGCACTCCTCGCAATCTAACGTTCGAAGCAAACACCATAAACACCATTCAAAACATTGCAAACATGTAATAGTGCAACAATACAAGAAAACAATGATGAACAGATGCATGCATGACGATTTAATGAGTCACAATGGTTGCATTTAGTGTTCTAAACATGGTTAGATTACATGATGCATGTGGAAAGTCATTTAATGCACTAAAGCTTTTATTACTAAGTTGTATCGATTTAATATGGTGTATACCACTTTCATTGAACTAAAGATGTTTATGTCGTATTAAATTGTGAACTAGATGCTACTGGATAGATAATGCAATTTAGAGATAGTGGCAATTTGAATCACCTAAAAAGGAGTTATAGATATTTTCCTATGATTAAAACACTATTTCAATGGGTTTAAATATTTCTGTATGAATTTCTGTTTTAACAGTACCAAATAATTTGTCATGCAATTTCTCTGTATAGCTAATGTCAATACAAAACCTTAGCACTTGGATTCTCCCTAATCGGAGTTATAGATCTTTTTGTATGATTTAAATAGTGTTTAATGGTTTTAAACGATTCATATAGTTTATGTTGTCTAAAAATCAAACTAAAATTATATCTGTAATCTCCACGGAATTGTGATTTCAGGGACATATTATTTGTAATTTTCTGAATAGTATTTATTTTCTTATGAATTTATTACTCTAAATAGGCCATTAAACTATTTGAATATTCACGGCAAAACCTTACAGTCAAAGTCTGAAATAATTTCATATTGATGATCTACATGAAACCAGCTTTCCATCGGTATATCATTTATATTTTTGTGACAAGCAATTAATTTACTATGAATTTAATGATTTATAAAGCCATTAAAACTAATTAAATTGCTACGGGTTAAATAATCTTCAAAGGCTAGATACAACCAGATATTGTGGATGCACATTACATTAGCTTCAATTTGATATATTATTCATATTTTTCGGAGTTACAGATAATTTCTTATGAATTTATTAACCTAAAAGACCATTAAGACTAATTAAATTACTGCAGTAACCACGTACAGTAAAAGTTAGATCTATTCTGATAAGATGATTCTACGTAAAATTATCTTCAATTTGATATATTATACGCAATTTTTGGACGTGGTATGAATTTCTAATGAATTTTACAAGTTAGATCTATAATATGCAATTTTAAATTCAAACGGAATATTCCAGGGAATATTCCGCTGACTGGACAGGTTGACTTTGCATGCTGACTGGGACTGGATGTTGACCTTACGTTGACGTGGCGCTGATGAGGAAGATAACCGGGATGACGACATGGCACGCACCGGTTTAATTGGATCTCGACCGTCTGGATAGGATCCGGTGGCTAGAAGAAGAGATTGACCCGATTTTGGCTCAGAATAGACAAGAAACAGATCTGTGTTAGAGAGACAAATCCGTAGGTCAAATTGAAAAACTCAGAACATGAAAGTTATGGGGAATCATTATTCCTACCTTCTCACCAAAGGAATTTGGATTGGAAGCAACGAGCGCGAGTACATCTTGGATTTATACCGTAAGATCTGAAATATTGCGATACGAAATTCTCCGGCTGTGGTGGATGAAAAGAGGTGAGGTTTGTCGGGATTGAAAGATTTCGACTATCCCTACAACTTTTGTTTTTTGACCGAAGGCAAACGACGAAGTCTAGATGGGTTAAAAAGCGAAATAAGATTCGGGCACGTGTAGATTCGGGATTTCGAGGAGAGAAACTCGTACAGCTATGGCTCCACGAGATTATATGGAGGTTTGAGATGGTTTATAGATAGGCCTTGGAGTAAGAAACAAGTAGAAACAAACGAAAGTCAATTCAGAGTTGTAGATCAAAAGATATAAGAGTTTGAATAGAGATAGGTTTAGAAAACTGGTTCCGCACGGCTTTTAAAGCGTCCCACCATCGATCCTGTACGTGGCTGCTCTGGCCGGTTCGGTCGGCCCGGCTGGGCCGGCCCATTAGTTTTTTTTTCTTTTTTTTTTTCTTTTTCTATTTACTCGTTTCACTCGTATCTTTTGCATACGAACTCCAAATGACACGATTCTTGTTTCTAAATTTTTCTAAAATCGAATAGATCATTATAGGATCAAATTTGTAATCTTTTTACTAGTTTGGAAGTAGTGGATTTATAAATCCTTGTATATTCCATTTTATTTATATCTTTATGTGTTTGTATTTGTTCCATAACTTTTTCATACTAGCTCCAAATAAGCTCAATTTTGTTTCTAAAATTTTGTAATGTTAATTGGATATTTTTAGGCTATAATTTAGCAATAATCGCTTCCTTAGCAACAGTGGGTTTTATAAGGTCAATTTAATTCCTTTAGAAACATTTGGGCAAATCAACTGTAGGATTTAGATACCAGGATTTGGATTCAGTTTGTGAGAACCTTGCATGGATGAAATGCATATGAATGATTCATGATTTTCATTTTGAAATCTTGCACACCAACTCTACAATCCAAAATCAATCCATGCCCTTTTGCCTATATGGCTACTTAGGTCATAACAAAATAATATAGGATTTTGAATTCAAGGTTGAGAGGATTTTCTATTCAAAAAGTTTCTTCTCTTTGAGAATTTTCAACAAAGTCAAACAATCAATCAATCTTATTTATTTATTTCACATTCCAAAATTAGGAGAATTTTGGGATGTGACACTATGCCGGTGATGATGGAGATCATGTTCGTGCTTGAAGATGGAGATCGGAAGCACAAAGAAGAAAGGCCATATCATATCACATATTATGAATTGCATGTGATGTTAATCCTTTATGCATCTTGTATTGCTTAGTAGACGACGGTAGCATTATAAGATGATCCCTCATGCACATAAATTTCAAGTTCTAAAGTGTTCACCCTTAGTATGCACCGTTGCCAAAGCTTGCTGCTTCGAAGCACCACGTGATGATCGGGTGTCTTTGATTCCGCGGGTGAATACAACGTAAGCAAGCCAGATTTGCTTATGCGGTAGCTAAGGTTTGATCTTGACGAGCCTAGCATGTACAGACATGGTCTCAGGAACACGGATCACCGAAAGGTAAAGCATGAGTCATATAGTAGATATGATGAACATGTTGATTGTTCGCCATTGAAGCTACATCAACTCTCGTGATGATCGGTTTTGATGTGGTGGATTTGGTTCGTGTGATCACTAAAACAATGTGAGGGATGTTGTTTTGAGTGGGAGTTCACCTGGATTAATTTAATTATTAATTAGAACTCAATTTATCATAAATTAAATCAAAGGTTATTTGCATAGTTGTTGTAGTCATTGGCATCCGTTTACCACCTTGCGCTTAGTTATAATTGAGATGATAGAACTATAGAATTCTGGTTAGTTACTTTATGAACTGGTATCGTATTGTTTTGAAGTGTTAATCTAAAGTTTAAAAGTCCTATTGCAAACTTTCAGTAATTTCCGGTTACTCCATAAAGTTTAATAATTAGTATTAAAACAAGAGTGACAATTCCAAGTGTTAGTGTTTGAGTATCATGTTTGTCTCCATGATTCTTGATAT
Organism: Avena insularis; assembly: GCA_023614405.1. NCBI lineage: Eukaryota > Viridiplantae > Streptophyta > Magnoliopsida > Poales > Poaceae > Avena > Avena insularis. Next base: position 823,744 of record JAJUPC010000067.1, on the reverse strand, counting down.
TCAAAGGATTGTCTTAATATCAAGGTTATCTAGGATCTGAAAGAGTTGTTTGAAACCATGATGTGTGGAAGATATTGTGATATCTGAAATGAAGTTTTGGTTACAACATGATAGAGTATAATATGGCAAAAGTCATGTTCTCATATTTGATGAGAATTTGCAAAAGGTTGGAGACACTAGTTGTCCTAATCTTCCAAAAGGTTTTGGAGAGCAACATTATACTCACGATTCACCGTTATAAGCTAAAGTAGCTTGATCATGGATAAATCCATGATGAAGGTGAATATTTGATGTAGGTAAAATGTTTACTACACCAAGAGTTAACTAAAGAAAGGAATTTGAAAGAACACCAAACATTTGATAATGGTGATCTACTTCAAAGTGCAAGTCCAAAGACATTGGTATTTAACTATACACGCTTTGGACTATGTGTCATATGTATGACTCCACTATTGATGTTGATAGATTCTTTCAAGCGTAAAAGGAAATCTTGAAAGAGAATCTCATAAGTATATGGCAGAAAAGAAAAGACTAGAATTGTTCGGTTTAAGTATATAGATGATATCGTGTTATGGCTATATTCTTTGCTTATTAAACAATGTGGTTCTTAAGTATTTGATACTGAATTTGTTGGTGTGAATCGTCATACGAAACAACACAATTCATGAACTACAATGGCCTAAGTAACTAGCAAAAGAATATGTGATGATGTTCATCAAAAACAAATAAAGGGTTATTGTGTTGCTCGTTAAACATCAAAGCTTGCCTTGATTTGTTTTATCAGGTATTATGAGAACAAAAGGGTTGTTCAAAATAATTGCCGTAATCCATAAAAGATGGATGATTCACAAATCTCGTTGGATAAATCACATCCATAAAACTAGTGCTAAAATTGTCGAAAGACAAATTGATTGAAAGATCACTTAGGAAGTGACATCGCCGTTTAAATTATATTTGAAAGAAAACATGAAGAAACTCCATGTGGATGGAATTTTGGAGTATTTTGATTTTTGATCAAATGACGTTTGTGAAACTTTCCTAGAGATAATTAAAACTTCGTTCATAGGCCAAAAGGGAATGAATGACTAGCTTATTGGAACTTGTGCATATTGTTGTACGAACTCCATTATGTGTAGTCAAGAGCGATGGATTTCAACTTCATATGCTTTCTCCGAAAATTTGAGTGAATATGTGAATATTTACTTAATAAGGATGAAGTGTGAAATATTTGAAAAGTTCGAAAGATTTTCAAGATGAAGTGCAAAATCATTGTAACAAGAATATAAATAGTTTATGATAAGATCATAAAGGAAGATATTTAAGTTACAAGTTTAGCATAATACCTAAGATTTAAGGAATCGGTCCGTGGATTTGCATTTCCCGAAACACCATAAGAGTATTGAGCGTTCGAGATATGTAATTGAACCTTGTTTGACATGGTAAGATCGAAGGTATAATTCATAAAACTGCTATTATATTTTAAAGATTAAAAGCTTTAGAGACTACCGTTTTCCACTAAAAGAGCTCCATCATAATCCGCTGAAATGACACCATATAAGGTTATGGTTTGGGATAAAACCAAAGTAGTCCTTTCTTAAACATTGGTATGCTATGCATAAGAAAGATGTTTGCAACCAAAGTCGGATAAACCTGTATTTGTATTACTGTTAAGTATTCCTCCATAAACACCGGAGACAAAAGTGTTTGTCGCTTAGAACGTCAAGTTTCTTTGAGAAGGAATTTTTCGTGAAAAGTTAAGTGGGAGGACAATAGAACTTTGATAAGGTTAAAAGAACCTTAGCTATATGTGCAAAGTTGCGCAGCACCGAAAAGTGTTAGGAGGCAACACTGCTCATGGCTCACGTGCCTCAAAGGTTGTGGTCACGGAGGTCTAAGTTTCTATTGAAACAAGTAGGTCGGATGAACAATCAAATACCAAGATTTGAGGGTTGAATCATTATTTGAGAATAATGAACCTACTACATGCAAAGAAGCGATGATTGGCCATTACTCCTTAATATGGCTTGTAGCAATATAATCCGTGATAGTTACATACACGTTAAATCAAGTTTTGAACTTGAAGGACCCTCGAAAAGGTGTAAGACCTTGCAGTTGTGTTTGGATCTATAAAGAATTAGACATGGATGTTTCACATCTATGAAATAGTCGACATGTTGGGAAAGAGTTCACAACAATGTTCAAAGGTTGTATATGACAAGATTTGATCTTTCATAGCGATTTTTAGTCTAGACGGATTAATGTAGCAACCACTACATATAATTTGTTATGTGGTAGTAGAATAAACAAAACAAGTTCTTCTAATAGAATGGTTACCTAGGGCGTGCATGACACGGTCCAAAGGGTTTTGTTAATTCAAAGGATGCTAAAAGCATATGCAAACTTCAATGGTTGAAGTAAGCATAGGAGTTGGAATCTTCACTATGATGAAACTGTTAAAAGAGTTTAATTTCATCGGAGACAATGAAGATGCTTGCATTTGCAAGAAATTAAGTGGGAGCGCTAAGACATGTTTCTAATACATTATGTGGAAGACATATTGTTGATTGGAAATAATGTATCTTTTATTAACACATATTAAGAATTTCATCCCGATGAAAGACTTAGGCAAAACCCAAATATTTGGCATCAATAGACGCTAATATGGTTGTGCCAAAAGTACATAGACGAGATATTGAATGAATTCAATATAGAAACTACAAGAAAGGTTCTTGTTGCACGAAAAGGATTGAAAGAGTTCAATGTTGATGATATATTCAAGTGTATTGGCACTTGGTAAGTGAAACAAAGATTCAAGTATAGATTGATACTTGATGTATGAAATCACAAAGAGTATTTATATCAATCATCTGTGATATGTACAAATCCAGATATGTCCTATGCTATAAATATTATGAGCATATACGAATGATTCATAAGATGATCATTGGACGATAGTAAGGATATTCTTATGATCTTTTGGAAGAACTAAGAGTATATTATTTGTAGAAGTGACAAATAGATGGTTAGTTCATTGTAAAAGTACTACATTGATACTAGTTTTGTCACAAAGTAAAAATTAAGTTTATCTCAATCTAAATTAAGGGTGGCACAATATAATGGAAAGTGAGTTCCATAATGGATTTGGATGAGTTCCAAAGTTAAGACATTGTGAGATACTTCAACAAAAGGCTAAGTATATGACTGCTATTATAGCAGCAAAAGAGGGCATTTGTGTCAAGTAGTTTGTTATCAAACTAGGTGTAGTTCACAGAGGATAATACTATGAAGATATATTGTGCGACAATATTATCAACATGTTTTAACCCCAAAGAACTAAAGGTCACACGAAAGACCAAATCATACAAAGCCATCTCATTAGAGAATGAGTGATGCGAGACGCAAAGACATGCAATTACACACGGACTGGAAGTGTCGATCCGGAGATCGATTAACCACTAGCAATCGTGTACATACAACACCGTAAAGCCATAGGTGTTGAAAACACAAAGGTTTGAAACTAGATTATTGACTCTAGTGCAAGTGGGAGACTGTTGGAGATATGCCCAAGAGGCAATAATAAAGTGGTTATTATCATATCTTCATACTTATGATAAATGTTTACATACCATGCTATAATTGTATTAACGGAAACATTAATACTTGTGTGATTTGTAAACTAAAATAAGAGTCCCTAGTAAAGCCTCTTGTTAAACTAGCTTGTTGGTTAATATATGATCATTGTTTCCTGATCATGAACATAGAGATGTTATTAACAACAGGGTCATATCATTAGGAGAATGATGTGATGGACATACTCCTATAGATAAGCGTAGCATAAAGATCAAGTCATTTCAATAGTTCAATTGCTATATGCTTTCGATACATAGTAACCTAATTCCTTCGACCATGAGATCATGCATATCACCTTTACGGATGGATGCTTTGATGTCATCAAACACCACACCGTAATGTGGTGGCTATAAAAGTGGCATTGAGTGTTAGGAAAGTATTGGTTGAAACACATGGATCAAGAGTGGATTTGTCCATCCATATGACGGATAGATATACTACAGGCCCTCTCGGTGAAATGTCATCCAATTAGCTTGCAAGCATGTGACTGGCTCACAAGGGATCACATATCATGGGAGCGAGAAAGAGTACTTATCGAACGAGGTTGAACTAGGTATGCGAGATACTGACGATCATAACCTCGGATAAGTAAACTATCGTGAGACAAAGGGAAATTGGTATCGTATGTAAGTGGTTCATTCGATCGCAAAGTAATCGAGAAATATGTGGAGCCATATGAATTTCCAGATTCCTCTATTGGTTATTGATCGGAGAAGTGTCTCGATCATGTCGCATAATTCACGAACCGTAGGGAGACACACTTAAGGATTCGTTGTTTTGAGTAGTTATGGTATTATGAGAAAGAGACCGAATGTTGTTGAGTCTCGGATGGGATCCGGATATCACGAGGAGATCCGGAATGGTCCGGAGAATAAGATTCATATAAGGAAAGTCCCATTTCGGAGTTGGGGAATGGTTCCGTGTTTTCATCGGAACATTCTAGAAGGTCCGGAATGTCCAAGCACCGGGGGAAGGGTACATGAATGTGTCATTGTAAGTTGGAATGATTGCATCATGTACTAAGTGTTCTTGCTGTCCCAAATAAAGGATTAAATTAAATCCTAAATTGAAAAGTCAAACGGCTAGTTTGAAAGTCAAACGGCAATTTTGGGAAGTGGGAAAGTTGCCGAGGTGAAGCCGAGTTTGGGAGGAGTCCTCCCAAGCCGGGCGCCCACCTAAGCCGAGTTGGGGAGGACTCCTCCCTCCCTTGGCCGGCCAGCCCTCCCACCTATATAAGGAGGGCAGGGCTCCTCCTAGGACACACAAGTTTCCACCTCTAGATCTCCGGTTTAGAGCCGTTTGGTTTAGAGCTTCTAATTGCTTTAGCCAGGTTTAGAGCCTTCTAATTGGTTTAGAGCCTTCTAATTGGTGTGTCTAATTACTAGACCACTAATAGCCTCTCTCATAAGCTCCACCATACTCGCACCGGCTTAAGGAAGCCTCGGATTTCCTCTACTTAGGTACCACGCCGTTGTCTTGCCGGAATCGCGAGGAGAGTGCTACAACCTCCTTTTGCTGGAACAAGGGAGAGGAAGGTCTTCGTCAACCGAACGATGTGACCGATCATGGAGCTTTGCTGGAACGTATACTGAAGGATCGTCACGCGATCTTGAGATCGGAAAGAGTACGACTACATCACCCACGAATCTGCTCGTTAACCGCTTTGGAATCTTCGAGGGTGAGTTCCTCTATCGACTCGTTGCTACAATCTAGTAGATAGATCTTGGCTTGTTTGTTTGTATGCGATAGAAAATTTTGTTTTCCATGCTACGAACCCCTACAATTACATGTGTGTTCTTTTTAGTAACAACAACCAGAGTCATTGCATGTGTGTTCTTTTCACATACCACATATGGATCCACCAGTGTCATTGCATGTGTCCTCTTTTCACAATCCACCTATGGATCCATCCACTAGTTTCAGTGCATGTGTGTTCTTTTAGTAACAACAAATGAGTCATTTCATGACTGTTCTTTTCACATACCACATATGGATCCACTATTGTCATTGAAATGTGTGTTCTCTTTAGAGTCCACACATGGATCCACCAGTGTCATTGCATGTGTGTTCTTTTTACTAACAACAACCATAGTCATTGAAATGTGTGTTCTTTTCATATACCACCTATGGATCCACCAGTGTCATTGCATGTGTGTTCTTTTTAGTAACAACAACCAGGGCCATTGCATGTGTGTTCTTTTCACATACCACATATGGATCCACTATTGTCATTGAAATGTGTGTTCTCTTATGAGTCCACACCTGGATCCACCAGTGTCATTGCAAGTGTGTTATTTTCACATACCACATATGGATCCACCAGTGTCATTGCATGTGTGCTCTTTTAACAATCCACCTATGGATCCACCAGTGTTAGTGCATGTGTGTTATTTTTAGTAACAACAACGAGTCATTGAAATGTGTGTTCTTTTCACATACCACATATGGATCCACCAGTGTCATTGCATGTGTGCTCTTTTCAAAATCCACATATGGATCCACCAGTGTCATTGCATGTGTGTTCTTTTAGTAACAACAACCAGAGTCATTGAAATGTGTGTTCTTTTCACATACCACCTATGAAACCACCAGTGTCATTGCATGTGTGTTCTTTTTAGTAACAACAACTAGAGTCATTGAAATGTGTGTTCTTTTCACATACCACCTATGGATCCACCAGTGTCATTGCATGTGTGTTCTTTTTAGTAACAACAACTAGAGTCATTGCATGTGTGTTCTTTTCACATACCACATATGGATCCACCATTGTCATTGAAATGTGTGTTCTCTTTAGAGACCACACATGGATCCTGATGTCATTGCATGTATGTTCTTTTCACTAACAACAAGTGGAGTCATTGCATGTGTCTTCTTTTCACATACCACATATGGATTGACCAGTGTCATTGCATGTATGCTCTTTTTCACATCCACCTATGGATCTACCAGTGTCATTGCATGTGTGTTCTTTTTACTAACAGCAACCATAGTCATTGAAACGTGTGTTCTTTTCATATACCACCTATGGATCCACCAGTGTCATTGCCTGTGTGTTCTTTTTAGTAACAACAACCAGAGTCATTGCATGTGTGTTCTTTTCACATACCACATATGGATCCACCAGTGTCATTGCATGTGTCCTCTTTTCACAATCCACCTATGGATCCATCCACCAGTTTCATTGCATGTGTGTTCTTTTTAGTAACAACAACTGAGTCATTTCATGACTGTTCTTTTCACATACCACATGTGGATCTACTATTGTCATTGAAATGTGTGTTCTCTTTAGAGTCCACACATGGATCCACCAGTGTCATTGCATGTGTGTTCTTTTTACTAACAACAACCATAGTCATTGAAATGTGTGTTCTTTTCATATACCACCTATGGATCCACCAGTGTCATTGCATGTGTGTTCTTTTTTGTAACAACAACCAGAGTCATTGCATGTGTGTTATTTTCACATACCACATATGGATCCACTAGTGTCATTGCATGTGTGCTCTTTTCAAAATCCACATGTTGATCCACCAGTGTCATTGCATGTCTGTTCTTTTTACTAACAACAACTAGAGTCATTGAAATGTGTGCTCTTTTCACATACCACCTATGAATCCACAAGTGTCATTGCATGTGTGTTCTTTTTAGTAACAACAACGAGAGTCATTGAAATGTGTGTTCTTTTCACATACCACCTATGGATCCACCAGTGTCATTGCATGTGTGTTCTTTTTAGTAACAACAACCAGAGTCATAGCATGTGTGTTCTTTTCACATACCACATATGGATCCACCAGTGTCATTGCATGTGTGATCTTTTCACAATCCACCTGTGGATCCACCAGTGTCATTGCATGTGTGTTTTTTTACTAACAACAACCAGACATTGAAATGTGTGTTCTTTTCACATACCACCTATGGATCCACCAGTGTCATTACATGTGTGTTCTTTTTAGTAACAACAACTAGAGTCATTGCATGTGTGTTCTGTTCACATACCACAGATGGATCCACCAGTGTCATTGCATGTGTCCTCTTTTCACAATCCACCTATGGATCCATCCACCAGTTTCATTGCATGTGTGTTCTTTTTAGTAACAACAACTGAGTCATTTCATGACTGTTCTTTTCACATACCACATATGGATCCACTATTGTCATTGAAATGTGTGTTCTCTTTAGAGTCCACACATGGATGCACCAGTGTCATTGCATGTGTGTTCTTTTTACTAACAACAACCATAGTCATTGAAATGTGTGTTCTTTTCATATACCACCTATGGATCCACCAGTGTCATTGCATGTGTGTTCTTTTTAGTAACAACAACCAGGGTCATTGCATGTGTGTTCTTTTCACATACCACATATGGATCCACTATTGTCATTGAAATGTGTGTTCTCTTATGAGTCCACACCTGGATCCACCAGTGTCACGCAAGTGTGTTCTTTTCACATACCACATATGGATCCACCAGTGTCATTGCATGTGTGCTCTTTTCACAATCCACCTATGGATCCACCAGTGTTAGTGCATGTGTGTTATTTTTAGTAACAACAACCAGAGTCATTGAAATGTGTGTTCTTTTCACATACCACATATGGATCCACCAGTGTCATTGCATGTGTGCTCTTTTCACAATCCACATATGGATCCACCAGTGTCATTGCATGTGTGTTCTTTTTACTAACAACAACCAGAGTCATTGAAATGTGTGTTCTTTTCACATACCACCTATGAAACCACCAGTGTCATTGCATGTGTGTTCTTTTTAGTAACAACAACTAGAGTCATTGAAATGTGTGTTCTTTTCACATACCACCTATGGATCCACCAGTGTCATTGCATGTGTGTTCTTTTTAGTAACAACAACTAGAGTCATTGCATGTGTGTTCTTTTCACATACCACATATGGATCCACCATTGTCATTGAAATGTGTGTTCTCTTTAGAGACCACACATGGATCCACCAGTGTACTTGCATGTATGTTCTTTTCACTAACAACAAGTGGAGTCATTGCATGTGTCTTCTTTTCACATACCACATATGGATTGACCAGTGTCATTGCATGTATGCTCTTTTTCACGTCCACCTATGGATCCACCAGTGTCATTGCATGTGTGTTCTTTTTACTAACAACAACCATAGTCATTGAAATGTGTGTTCTTTTCATATACCACCTATGGATCCACCAGTGTCATTGCATGTGTGTTCTTTTTAGTAACAACAACCAGAGTCATTGCATGTGTGTTCTTTTCACATACCACATATGGATCCACTATTGTCATTGCAATGTGTGTTCTCTTTAGAGTCCACACATGGATCTACCAGTGTCATTGCATGTGTGTTCTTTTCACATACCACATATGGATTGTAGCGTCCCCAACCTTTAATAAGATTGAGTCCCCTGTGTTTACAATGCTAGTCCCTGGATCAATAGCTAGCATCCACAGTTCAGATGTAATATCAAGAAACAAAGGTCATAATACAACTTTATAACCAGGAATAAAATAGTTTTATTACATCAAACATAGCTCATTGGCTATTTACATTACATTGCAGCGGAATAACTATAGTCATGGGTCCTTCATCTTCAAAGTGCCATAGGCAGACATGTTGGTTGTAGACTTTGTAATCCTAATCAATCAATCTTCACTAAAATCAATCAAACCTGCAACATCATAAGTTACAGCCACAAGGGTCAATACATTTGAATTGTATTGGCAAGTGATACTTTGGTAGTATAGTGGAGTCTATCATCTATATGCATTTGGCTAAGTGGAGCTGAGGCTTGCATTGCTCAAAATAGATTTTTTCCTATCATTTTGAAAATACTAAGTTTGTTTTTTCAAAAACTTTCCAAGACATCTACTAATCAAAGACTGGAGATCCACTCAGGGCATCTACCAATCAAAGACTGAAGATTATCTTGGCAAAAACAATTTTCTTAACCAAAGATTGTAGATCCTATCAAGGCATCTACCAATCAAAGACTGAAGATCCACTCAGGCATCTACCAATCAGATGAAGATTTGAAGATCCTTTCAAGGCATCTACCAATCAAAGATTGAAGAATTTCACACAACCCTGGTTCACCCACAAATTTTATTTAGAAATTGGAGTGATGAGATTCTTGAAGTTTCCATGTCTTGATGCTCAAATTGTCCTTTGCCAGGGACATGGCTAAGTACTTAGGTTTTACACTCTGCAGAGGTGGTGCACTTTACCCACAAGACTTGGTTTCCCAAGACAAAATCTTTCAGAAGCTTTCCCTTAGACCAACATGGACGCGCTCCAACCTATCAATCACTACCACCCACTGTCCATGTGGCTAAGTTCTTGCAACCTATATGATCATGGCAGAGCCCATATTGCCAAGTGGTTGCACTTGAAGCTTCTCAACATTTGACATCTCAAATCTCTTTGTTTCCTGGGTGGCCATCCACAAGTGAGATACACAAGCCAAGTCCATGGCCTTGTGAACCACTCAACATAAACCATTCCTTCCATTTCCACCCAGGTGATTCATTAACTTAGTTATTTTATTAATCAAAAACATAAGTCCTCAGACTTAGAGATTTTTCCATAGTGAATATATACCACCCAAGTTTTCTATTAGCTAGGCTAAGCTTGGTAGTAATAGGATTCTTATCTTAGGAAAATCCTTCTAAGGATTTATCTACTAGTTTTCCTATAGTAAGGTCTATACTTAGCTAAATAAAAACCATGCAAGTTTTACTTAGCAAAACACTAATGCATAGTGAAAATAATGGGACATAAGATATGAAGCATCACTTGCCTTTTGGTAGAGGGTATAGGTTCACTCCTTGTCCTTGCAACACTCACACTCTTCAAGTCACTACAATCAATCAAGCAAGGCTCAAACTTAATCTACCAATCAAGCAAAACAACACGCACAAAATAACAAAATCAAGAAATGCATGCAAGCATGCAAAGGATGGTTCTAATTGTAAAGGTGGTCTCCACTAGGCTTCTAAACCTTGTAAGTTCCAAATTGGTCATTTACCAAAATGGCAAAGTCATTTGCAAAGAGGGTCTCTATTAGATTCCTAAGCTTTGTAAGATCCAAATTGGTCATTTTGGTGAAGTGGCTAAGTCATTTGCAAAAGGTTTCACTATAAAACCATTTGCAAAACAAAGTGTCATTCTATGTGGTGTAGAAATATTTCTACTAGGGTATTAACCTATAGGTTTCACCAAATGAGTTGCTATTGCAAAACTTGGTGTTTTGGGTCAGTAGGTTTGGTTCAAAACATTTTCTCCAAAGTTTTCTTTATGAAAGCATTTTCATAAACAAAACAAATAGTTTTAGTTAGCTAGAAATGGACTAAACTAATTAATCCATCCTATTCTTTTCCAAAATCACTTTCCAAACTATGGGTTGGTTCCTAAGGTCAGTAAGGTCACAACAAACCAATTTGCAAAGGTTTTAACCTAAGAATCATTTTTAAATGATTTTTCTAATGTTAGCAAGCACACAAAAGAATCTGCAAAATCAAACAAGCTAACAAATACTATTTGCTAAACTAAGGGTAGGGTTGGTTAGATCTTATCTTGCTGATTCCAACGACATCAAATTTGTAAAATTTGGACGTGTGGATCAAAAGATACATGGGTTTGAAAATGGCAAAAGTTTACATTTTCAAATTACATCTTAAAGAATAGGGACACGCGTAATTCTATTAAATTTGCCGATTCGCTGCGGATCACGCTCTGTAGCCGTTGGATCTAAATGAGATCGTGTGGTCCAGAGAGCGTACCTATTCGCGCGTAAGTGGTTCTATCGTACTCGTCCGATCTGGATCGAACGGCTGTCATCGCATTGACCAGAAGCTGGCGGCGCTGCTGTGGCTACCGGCGGCGGAGCGGTCGGTCGATGACGGTGGCGATGCTACAAGGGGTGAGGAAGAAAGGGAAGTTGCTCACAATGCTCAGGAGGTTGCGGTGAAGTTCGACGTGCTGATGGCTTGACGAGGGGCGCACAGGGTCAGGCGTAATTGCTCGTCGGAGTAGAGAACGACGTCGGACGGCTCTGTCCGTGGTTGAAGACGATGCTGTGGATCACCTCAAAGCGAAATGGCGATACGGTTAGATGCGCAAGATCGAGACGGAGTCGTGTGCGTGAACGAAAAGGGGTCGGGGCGGTCGAGGCTTACCGGGGAACGTTGCCGGAGAAGAAGCAGACACGGCGGCGCTCTGTGCTTGTCGGAGTCGTCGCTACAGATCGCCCTAAGGCAAAACAAAGGCACGGTAAGATGCGGTTGATCATGGGGTTCAAGTGAGCATGATCGAGAGATGCTGGGGCGGACGGAATTCACCTGGAAAGCTCGCCGGAGAAACGGCAGACGGTGGTGCTCACTGTCGACGATGGAGTCGAGGTTCTAGGGCACCCGCGGTCGAATGGGAGGCGCCAGGGAGTGGAGAAGCTGCTAGGGTGCTCGGGGAGGAGAGGGGCGGCGAGTCTTGGCCGGAATTGCTGCGACAGCTCGTCGGAGCAGAGGGCATGCAGAGAGGAATTGGGCGGCCTGGGGGCACGCTAGGGTGAGGCGTCTGGGGGAAAAGGGAGAGGGAATGCTGGTGCTTAAATGGGCGTTGTCGCTGGACGGAATCAACGCGGCAGTAACTCGAATTGATGCTCGCGAATTCACCGCAGAAACGGAAGAGAGGAACTGGTCTGCGGGTGTGGACGAAGAACAGTAAAGGTGGGGTCCAACGGCCAGCGGAAAAAGGAGAGAGGAGGAGGTCCACCAGTCAGTGTCTTAGTGGGTTGTTTAAGCGGTGAAGAAAAACGGTTCGGGGGAAATAATAGGAGGTGGGGTCTGTTGTCAGTGAGTGAGAGAGAGGGAGAAGTGGGTCCGGCTGTCATTGACTGTGTGGGTCAGAAGCTGGGTGAGAAAAAGATTGCTTCGGGGAAAAGAACAGGTGGGCTAAGTGGGCTTCCTGGGCTGGGCCTGTTTTTCCTATTTTTTTTTCTGTCTAATTCTCTTTTCTTTTTCTAATTCTTTTTCTGTTTTGAATTTCAAACAATTATTCACACTTTCAAACAACACTCAAACCATTCAAACAAACACTCAACTTCACTTTGAATTTGGTTCTGTTTTATCAACATAATCCAAATTCAAAATAAAATATATTTTTATTTATTTTAGGATCCATTTAATAATTAAAAATGGATCTTTAGTTGTTTAATAGTGTTTGATTTATTTAAATAAAATTTCCATTTGAATTCCAATCATTTTCAAAACCAAACCAGAAGGTTTAATTTGAAAAATAAAAGAATACTTGGAAACTTATTTAAATAAATAAATAAGTTTTGGTGTTTTAATTAAAATGGGAAAGCCTTTACTTAAATAAAATTGGATATTTAAATCCTTTATTATTTTATTTAAATAATCCTTTACTCATTTTAATCAAAGCAAAACCTTTTAATAAAAGATTTCAAAGTAGTAATAAAATACTTGGTGTTCATTTAAAGTGGGAAAAGCTTTTACTTAAATAAAATTGGATATTTAAATCCTTTATTTTATTTAAATAAACCTTTACTCATTTTATCAAAACAAAATATTTTATTTCAAAAGTTTGGCCAAAATTAATTTGGCTTATCTTTTCATTTGAAACCAAAGTCTTTTATTAAAAGATCTAAATTTGTGTTTCCAAAACAATTTATTTTCCTTTGATAAATGTTTTATCTTTATAAATCCCTTTAGGATTATTGATCACCAATTGGTATGGCTTTTGGTAAGGACTTTATTGGCTTTGGAAATTCAATTTCCTTATCTTATTTTATTCACAAGATTTTGTCTATGGTTCCAGACTAAGTGAAACCAATCTCTAAGGTCTTTTCTTTATCCTTTGAGAATATTTGTTGATCAACTTTGGTATGGATCAAATCCATAGATTTGGGGTAACTTTGGAAAATAATTTCCTTCCATTAGGGTTTAGGGTTTTGGATTACTTTCCAAATGTTCAAATTTCCAGATACATTCATTAAGGACTGCATTTCCTTGATTTGGATTTTTGTTGAATTCAAACTTTAACCAAAGTTTGTTCAAGATGGGATTTTAAGTCTCCTTTTAGAAACAAAAGTTTCTTTTCACTCTGATTTTCAACAAAAATTTATTTTGTTATTTTATTGCTCATATTACAAGATTTGGAAAATCTTGGGATGTGACAGGCTACCACCCTTAAAATAAATCTCGTCCCGAGATTTGGGGAGGCTAGGGTTACAAGCAGGTTCAGAACAACTAGGGTACTACCACCCTTAAAATTTCAAACTAACTACATTTTGGCTTGCTTGGAATCTTGGAAAACTTCTTCTTGGAAAACTTCTGCTTAGTGTCCTTTGTTTCCATGCTTGACTCATGGGCTAAGGTTGGGTTTCTCCATAGACTTGTTTATCTTGTTCTTCATCTTTTCAGGCGGTTGCTGACATAGTGTCCTGGTTCCTTGCAATTGAAACAGTGGATATCTTGGAGTTCTTTACGTTGCTCTTGTGGACAAGTGTCTACATAGTGGCCTAGCTCTTTGCAGTTGTTGCACACTACTTGGCCGATCTCTTTATTCTTTGGGTTCTCTGGGCATCCACTGGGTAGTGTCCCATTTCCTTACATTTACGACATTGCACAAGGCTCATGTCTTGCTTTGGTTTCTTGGGCTTCTTTGATCCTTTGAATTGGGTTGTCTTGTTTGGAGGTATAAGTGGTCCTTTTCCTTTGTCATCAACATTCTTGGCATACTTGGATCCTTCTTGTTTCCTTTGTTCAACAATGGCATAGATGGGGCATTGAGTAGGTACATGGTCGTTTCCTTCACAAAGGTAACAAGTAACTTGAGATGTGGGGCATTGGCCAACTGGATGTTCCTCTTCACAATTGGGGCATTGATCTTCATGCTCCTTGGAAGTGTGATCCTTGTTTCCACAAATAATGCAAGCTGGGGCTCCATCTAGAATAATATTCTTGTCATCCTTGTTATCATACACTCTTTTGGGATAGTTTTCTTCCATGCTGATCATTTGATTAGTCACCTTAAGCATCAGTTGGGATTGTTCTTCCAAAACTTTTTGCAAGGTAGGGTCTTTATCACTATTGTTAGCTATGAACTGAGTTGTTAGTTGGTTCAACTGGTGTTGGGTTGCTAGGAGTTCTCTCATGTTGTCCTCTTGGTTGTTGTTGTTGTCATCATCCTTGATGCTGGAGTCTCCTGGAGAAGTCATCTGTTTGGGTTGGAGGGGTTTAGATTAGGCAAGAGATTTCTAAAGAATCAGTTTATTCACACATCACAATTCACACAAGCAATGTGCAAGCAATCACAAACAACACTCCACTCAAACAATAGTTTCAAGCACATACTTAGGCAACAAAATATTTTTGTTACACCACATAAGTTGGTGGGTTTGACTTAACTAAAATATGGTGGTCCATCTATATGGTTCACTTGTGATCTTTCCATCCTTCTTGGTTGATTCTTCTTGATTGAGATCCTTGGAGAATTCTTGTGTCTTGGTCACAAATCTTCAAAGGTGATCATGGTTTCTTCTAAGTTGTGTTTCCTTAGTTTTCAAGTGAAATGTTACTCAAGACTTGTAGTCTTTAGTGATATCCAAGTTGAAGTCCTTGGTGTACATGTTGAAGATGTTGAAGTCATTGGAGTTGATGAAGTTGAAGAAGTCCTTTGCACATGGTGTAGTCTTTGGTCATGGGGTAGGCTTTCCATTAAGTTTTGAAGTAGAAGAGAAGTAGAGTTGAAACCAAAATGGTTGAGGAAAGAGTTTACAAGATTGTTTTGTAAATAAGTTTTGGAATAAGACAACTCCTATTGTCTAAGGGTTTTTGTCCAATCCTAGGGTTACAAATCCTACAGGCAACACAATGCTCTGATACCATTCTGTAGCGTCCCCAACCTTTAATAAGATTGAGTCCCCTGTGTTTACAATGCTAGTCCCTGGATCAATAGCTAGCATCCACAGTTCAGATGTAATATCAAGAAACAAAGGTCATAATACAACTTTATAACCAGGAATAAAATAGTTTTATTACATCAAACATAGCTCATTGGCTATTTACATTACATTGCAGCGGAATAACTATAGTCATGGGTCCTTCATCTTCAAAGTGCCACAGGCAGACATGTTGGTTGTAGACTTTGTAATCCTAATCAATCAATCTTCACTAAAATCAATCAAACCTGCAACATCATAAGTTACAGCCACAAGGGTCAATACATTTGAATTGTATTGGCAAGTGATACTTTGGTAGTATAGTGGAGTCTATCATCTATATGCATTTGGCTAAGTGGAGCTGAGGCTTGCATTGCTCAAAATAGATTTTTCCTATCATTTTGAAAATACTAAGTTTGTTTGGCAAAAACTTTCCAAGACATCTACTAATCAAAGACTGAGATCCACTGGGGCATCTACCAATCAAAGACTGAAGATTATCTTGGCAAAACAATTTTCTTAACCAAAGATTGAAGATCCTATCAAGGCATCTACCAATCAAAGACTGAAGATCCACTGGGCATCTACCAATCAGAGTGAAGATTTGAAGATCCTTTCAAGGCATCTACCAATCAAAGATTGAAGAATTTCACACAACCCTGGTTCACCCACAAATTTTATTTAGAAATTGGAGTGATGAGATTCTTGAAGTTTCCATGTCTTGATGCTCAAATTGTCCTTTACCAGGACATGGCTAAGTACTTAGGTTTTACACTGCAGAGGTGGTGCACTTTACCCACAAGACTTGGCTTCCCAAGACAAAATCTTTCAGAAGCTTTCCCTTAGACCAACATGGACGCGCTCCAACCTATCAATCACTACCACCCACTGTCCATGTGGCTAAGTTCTTGCAACCTATATGATCATGGCAGAGCCCATATTGCCAAGTGGTTGCACTTGAAGCTTCTCAACATTTGACATCTCAAATCTCTTTGTTTCTGGTGGCCATCCACAAGTGAGATACACAAGCCAAGTCCATGGCCTTGTGAACCACTCAACATAAACCATTCCTTCCATTTCCACCCAGGTGATTCATTAACTTAGTTATTTTATTAATCAAAAACATAAGTCCTCAGACTTAGAGATTTTTCCATAGTGAATATATACCACCCAAGTTTTCTATTAGCTAGGCTAAGCTTGGTAGTAATAGGATTCTTATCTTAGGAAAATCCTTCTAAGGATTTATCTACTAGTTTTCCTATAGTAAGGTCTATACTTAGCTAAATAAAAACCATGCAAGTTTTACTTAGCAAAAACACTAATGCATAGTGAAAATAATGGGACATAAGATATGAAGCATCACTTGCCTTTTTGGTAGAGGGTATAGGTTCACTCCTTGTCCTTGCAACACTCACACTCTTCAAGTCACTACAATCAATCAAGCAAGGCTCAAACTTAATCTACCAATCAAGCAAAACAACACGCACAAAATAACAAAATCAAGAAATGCATGCAAGCATGCAAAGGATGGTTCTAATTGTAAAGGTGGTCTCCACTAGGCTTCTAAACCTTGTAAGTTCCAAATTGGTCATTTACCAAAATGGCAAAGTCATTTGTAAAAGGGGTTTCATTAGATTCCTAAACTTTGTAAGATCCAAATTGGTCATTTTGTGAAGTGGCTAAGTCATTTGCAAAAGATTTCACTATAAAACCATTTGCAAAACAAAGTGTCATTCTATGTGGTGTAGAAACATTTCTACTAGGGTATTAACCTATAGGTTTCACCAAATGAGTTGCTATTGCAAAACTTGGTGTTTTGGGTCAGTAGGTTTGGTTCAAAACATTTTCTCCAAAGTTTTCTTTATGAAAGCATTTTCATAAACAAAACAAATAGTTTTAGTTAGCTAGAAATGGACTAAACTAATTAATCCATCCTATTCTTTTCCAAAATCACTTTCCAAACTATGGGTTGGTTCCTATGGTCAGTAAGGTCACAACAAACCAATTTGCAAAGGTTTTAACCTAAGAATCATTTTTAAATGATTTTTCTAATGTTAGCAAGCACACAAAAGAATCTGCAAAATCAAACAAGCTAACAAATACTATTTGCTAAACTAAGGGTAGGGTTGGTTAGATCTTATCTTGCTGATTCCAACGACATCAAATTTGTAAAATTTGGACGTGTGGATCAAAAGATACATGGGTTTGAAAATGGCAAAAGTTTACATTTACATCTTAAGCGATGTAATAGGGACACGCGTAATTCTATTCGTCGGGCCGATTCGCTGCGGATCACGCTCTGTAGCCGTTGGATCTAAATGAGATCGTGTGGTCCAGAGAGCGTACCTATTCGCGCGTAAGTGGTTCTATCGTACTCGTCCGATCTGGATCGAATGGCTGTCATCGCATTGACGAAGTGGCGGCGCTGTAGCGCGGCGGAGCGGCCGGTCGATCGATGACGGTGGCGGCCTTCTGAGGGTGAGGAAGAAAGGGAAGTTTCTCACCATGCTCGGAGGTTGCGGTGAAGCTCGGCGTGATGGCTTGCGAGGCGCCTGGGTCGAGCGTAATTGCTGTGGAGTAGAGAACGACGTCGGACGGCTCTGTCCGTGGTTGAAGACGATGCTGTGGATCACCTCAAAGCGAAATGGCGATACGGTTAGATGCGCAAGATCGAGACGGAGTCGTGTGCATGAACGAAAAGGGGTCGGGGCGGTCGAGGCTTACCGGGGAACATTGCCGGAGAAGAAGCAGACAATGGCGCTTCTGCTTGTCGGTCGTCGCCAGATCGCCCTAAGGCAAAACAAAGGCGGTAAGATGCGGTTGATCATGGGGTTCAAGTGAGCATGATCGAGAGATCTTTGGGGCGAGAATTCACCGAAAGCTTCATGAGAAACGGCAGACGTTGGTGCTCACTGTCGACGATGGAGTCGAGGTTCTAGGGCACCCGCGGTCGAATGGGAGGCGCCAGGGAGTGGAGAAGCTGCTAGGGTGCTCGGGGAGGAGAGGGGCGGCGAGTCTTGGCCGGAATTGCTGCGACAGCTCGTCGGAGCAGAGGGCATGCAGAGAGGAATTAGGCCTGGGGCACGCTAGGTGAGGCGTCTGGGGAAAAGGGAGAGGGAATGCTGGTGCTTAAATGGGCGTTGTCATTGGGCGGAATCAGCAGCAGCGATAACTCGAATTGATGCTCATGAATTCACCCATGAAACGGAAGAGAGGAACTGGTCGGGTGTGGGCGAAGAACAGTAAAGGTGGGGTCCAACGGCCAGCGGAAAAAGGAGAGAGGAGGAGGTCCACCAGTCAGTGTCTTAGTGGGTTGTTTAAGCGGTGAAGAAAAACGGTTCGGGGGAAATAATAGGAGGTGGGGTCTGTTGTCAGTGAGTGAGAGAGAGGGAGAAGTGGGTCCGGCTGTCATTGACTGTGTGGGTCAGAAGCTGGGTGAGAAAAAGATTGCTTCGGGGAAAAGAACAGGTGGGCTAAGTGGGCTTCCTGGGCTGCGCCTGTTTTTCCTAATTTTTTTTCTGTCTAATTCTCTTTTCTTTTTCTAATTCTTTTTCTGTTTTGAATTTCAAACAATTATTCACACTTTCAAACAACACTCAAACCATTCAAACAAACACTCAACTTCACTTTGAATTTGGTTCTGTTTTATCAACATAATCCAAATTCAAAATAAAATATATTTTTATTTATTTTAGGATCCATTTAATAATTAAAAATGGATCTTTAGTTGTTTAATAGTGTTTGATTTATTTAAATAAAATTTCCATTTGAATTCCAATCATTTTCAAAACCAAACCAGAAGGTTTAATTTGAAAAATAAAAGAATACTTGGAAACTTATTTAAATAAATAAATAAGTTTTGGTGTTTTAATTAAAATGGGAAAGCCTTTACTTAAATAAAATTGGATATTTAAATCCTTTATTATTTTATTTAAATAATCCTTTACTCATTTTAATCAAAGCAAAACCTTTTAATAAAAGATTTCAAAGTAGTAATAAAATACTTGGTGTTCATTTAAAGTGGGAAAAGCTTTTACTTAAATAAAATTGGATATTTAAATCCTTTATTTTATTTAAATAAACCTTTACTCATTTTATCAAAACAAAATATTTTATTTCAAAAGTTTGGCCAAAATTAATTTGGCTTATCTTTTCATTTGAAACCAAAGTCTTTTATTAAAAGATCTAAATTTGTGTTTCCAAAACAATTTATTTTCCTTTGATAAATGTTTTATCTTTATAAATCCCTTTAGGATTATTGATCACCAATTGGTATGGCTTTTGGTAAGGACTTTATTGGCTTTGGAAATTCAATTTCCTTATCTTATTTTATTCACAAGATTTTGTCTATGGTTCCAGACTAAGTGAAACCAATCTCTAAGGTCTTTTCTTGATCCTTTGAGAATATTTGTTGATCAACTTTGGTATGGATCAAATCCATAGATTTGGGGTAACTTTGGAAAATAATTTCCTTCCATTAGGGTTTAGGGTTTTGGATTACTTTCCAAATGTTCAAATTTCCAGATACATTCATTAAGGAATGCATTTCCCTTGATCTGGATTTTTGTTGAATTCAAACTTTAACCAAAGTTTGTTCAAGATGGGATTTTAAGTCTCCTTTTAGAAACAAAAGTTTCTTTTCACTCTGATTTTCAACAAAAATTTATTTTGTTATTTTATTGCTCATATTACAAGATTTGGAAAATCTTGGGATGTGACATGGATCCACCACTATCATTTCATGTGTGCTCTTTTCACAATCCACCTATGGATCCACCAGTGTTAGTGCATGTGTGTTATTTTTAGTAAAAACAACCAGAGTCATTGAAATGTGTGTTCTTTTCACATACCACATATGGATCCACCAGTGTCATTGCATGTGTGCTCTTTTCACAATCCACATATGGATCCACCAGTGTCATTGCATGTGTGTTCTTTTTAGTAACAACAACTAGAGTCATTGAAATGTGTGTTCTTTTCACATACCACCTATGGATCCACTAGTGTCATTGCATGTGTGTTCTTTTTAGTAACAACAACTAGAGTCATTGCATGTGTGTTCTTTTCACATACCACATATGGATCCACCATTGTCATTGAAATGTGTGTTCTCTTTAGAGACCACACATGGATCCACCAGTGTCATTGCATGTATGTTCTTTTCACTAACAACAAGTGGAGTCATTGCATGTGTGTTCTTTTCACATACCACATATGGATTGACTAGTGTCATTGCATGTATGCTCTTTTTCACATCCACCTATGGATCCACCAGTGTCATTGCATGTGTGTTCTTTTTACAAACAGCAACCATAGTCATTGAAATGTGTGTTCTTTTCATATACCACCTATGGATCCACCAGTGTCATTGCATGTGTGTTCTTTTTAGTAACAACTAGAGTCATTGAAATCTGTGTTCTTTTCACATACCACCTATGGATCCACCAGTGTCATTGCATGTGTGTACTTTTTAGTAACAACAACCAGAGTCATAGAATGTGTGTTCTTTTCACATACCACATATGGATCCACCAGTGTCATTGCATGTGTCCTCTTTTCACAATCCACCTATGGATCCACCAGTTTCATTGCATGTGTGTTCTTTTTAGTAACAACAACTAGAGTCATTGCATGTGTGTTCTTTTCACATACCACATATGGATCCACCATTGTCATTGAATGTGTGCTATTTTCACAATCCACATGGATCCACCAATGTCATTGCATGTATGTTCTTTTCACTAACAACTAGTGGAGTCATTGCATGTGTGTTCTTTTCACATACCACATATGGATTGACAGTGTCATTGCATGTATGTTTTTTAGTAACAACCTATGGATCCACCAGTGTCATTACATGTGTGTTCTTTTACTACCACATATGGATCCACCAAAGTCATTGAAATGTGTGTTCTTTTCATATACCACCTATGGATCCACCAGTGTCATTGCTTGTTTGTTCTTTTTAGTAACAACAACCAGAGTCATTACATGTGTGTTCTTTTCACATACCACATATGGATCCACCAGTGTCATTGCATGTGTCCTCTTTTCACAATCCACATATGGATCCACCAGTGTCATTGCATGTGTGTTATTTTAGTAACAACAACCGAGTCATTTCATGTGTGATCTTTTCACATACCACATATGGATCCACTATTGTCATTGCATGTGTGTTCTTTTAGTAACAACACCACCAGAGTCATTGCATGTGTGTTCTTTTCACATACCACATATGGATCCACCAGTGTAATTGTATGTGTGCTCTTTCACAATCCACCTATGGATCCACCAGTGTCATTGCAGGTGTGGTTTTTTACTAACAACAAACATACTCCTTGAAATGTGTGTTCTTTTCACATACCACATATGGATCCACCAGTGTCATTGCATGTGTGCTCTTTTCACAATCCACATATGGATCCACCAGTGTCATTGAATGTGTGTTCTTTTAAGTAACAACAACAAGAGTCATTGAAATGTGTGTTCTCTTCAGAGACCACCTATGGATCCACCAGTGTCATTGCATGTGTGTTCTTTTAGTAACAACAACCAGAGTCATTGCATGTGTGTTCTTTTCACATACCACATATGGATCCACCATTGTCATTGAAATGTGTGTTCTCTTTAGAGACCACATGGATCCACCAGTGTCATTGCATGTATGTTCTTTTCACTAACAACAAGTGGAGTCATTGCATGTGTGTTCTTTTCACATACCACATATGGATCCACCAGTGTCATTGCATGTATGATCTTTTTCACATCCACCTATGGATCCACCAGTGTCATTGCATGTGTGTTCTTTTTACTAACAACAACCATAGTCATTGAAATGTGTGTTCTTTTCATATACCACCTATGGATCCACCAGTGTCATTGCATGTGTGTTCTTATGGATCCACAGTGTCATTGCATGTGTGTTCTTTGTAGTAACAACAACCAGTCATTGCATGTGTGTTCTTTTCACATACCACATATGGATCCACCAGTGTCATTGCATGTGTGTTCTTGTCATTGCATGTGTTCTTTTCACAATCCACCTATGGATCCATCCACCAGTTTCATTGCATGTGTGTTCTTTTTAGTAACAACAACTGAGTCATTTCATGACTGTTCTTTTCACATACCACATATGGATCCACTATTGTCATTGAAATGTGTGTTCTCTTTAGAGTCCACACATGGATCCACCAGTGTCATTGCATGTGTGTTCTTTTTACTAACAACAACCATAGTCATTGAAATGTGTGTTCTTTTCATATACCACCTATGGATCCACCAGTGTCATTGCATGTGTGTTCTTTTTAGTAACAACAAGCAGAGTCATTGCATGTGTGTTCTTTTGACATACCACATATGGATCCACCAGTGTCATTGCATGTGTGCTCTTTTCACAATCCACATATGGATCCACCAGTGTCATTGCATGTGTATTCTTTTTACTAACAACAACCGGAGTCATTGAAATGTGTGTTCTTTTCACATACCACCTATGAATCCACAAGTGTCATTGCATGTGTGTTCTTTTTAGTAACAACAACTAGAGTCATTGAAATGTGTGTTCTTTTCACATACCACCTATGGATCCACCAGTGTCATTGCATGTGTGTTCTTTTTAGTAACAACAACCAGAGTCATAGCATGTGTGTTATTTTCACATACCACATATGGATCCACTAGTGTCATTGCATGTGTGCTCTTTTCACAATCCACCTATGGAACCACCAGTGTCATTGCATGTGTGTTTTTTTACTAACAACAACCAGAGTCATTGAAATGTGTGTTCTTTTCACATACCACCTATGGATCCACCAGTGTCATTACATGTGTGTTCTTTTTAGTAACAACAACTAGAGTCATTGCATGTGTGTTCTGTTCACATACCACATATGGATCCACCATTGTCATTGAAATGTATGTTCTCTTTAGAGACCACACATGGATCCACCAGTGTCATTGCATGTATGTTCTTTTCACTAACAACAAGTGGAGTCATTGCATGTGTGTTCTTTTCACATACCACATATGGATTGACCAGTGTCATTGCATGTATGCTCTTTTTCACAATCCACCTATGGATCCACCAGTGTCATTGCATGTGTGTTCTTTTTACTAACAGCAACCAAAGTCATTGAAATATGTGTTCTTTTCATGTACCACCTATGGATCCACCAGTGTCATTGCCTGTGTGTTCTTTTTAGTAACAACAACCAGAGTCATTGCATGTGTGTTCTTTTCACATACCACATATGGATCCACCAATGTCATTGCATGTGTCCTCTTTTCACAATCCACCTATGGATCCACCAGTTTCATTGCATGTGTGTTCTTTTTAGTAACAACAACTGAGTCATTTCATGACTATTCTTATCACATACCACATAAGGATCCACTATTGTTATTGAAATGTGTGTTCTTTTTAGAGTCCACACCTGGATCCACCAGTGTCATTGCATGTGTGTTCTTTTCACATACCACATGTGGATCCACCAGTGTCATTGCATGTGTGCTCTTTTCACAATCCACCTATGGATCCACCAGTGTCATTACATGTGTGTTCTTTTAATAACAACAACCAGAGTCATTGAAATGTGTGTTCTTTTCACATACCACCTATGAATCCACCAGTGTCATTACATGTGTGTTATTTTTAGTAACAACAACCAGAGTCATAGAATGTGTGTTCTTTTCACATACCACATATGGATCCACCAGTGTCATTGAAATGTGTGTTCTTTTCACATACCACCTATGGATCCACCAGTATCATTGCATGTGTGTTCTTTTTAGTAACAACAACTAGAGTCATTGCATGTGTGTTCTTTTCACATACCACATATGGATCCACCATTGTTATTGAAATGTGTGTTCTCTTTAGAGACCACACATGGATCCACCAGTGTCATTGCATGTATGTTCTTTTCACTAACAACAAGTGGAGTCATTGCATGTGTGTTCTTTTCACATACCACATATGGATTGACCAGTGTCATTGCATGTATGATCTTTTTCACATCCACCTATGGATCCACCAGTGTCATTGCATGTGTGTTCTTTTTACTAACAGCAACCATAGTCATTGAAATGTGTGTTCTTTTCATATAGCACATATGAATCCACAAGTGTCATTGCATGTGTGTTCTTTTTAGTAACAACAACTAGAGTCATTGAAATGTGTGTTCTTTTCACATACCACCTATGGATCCACCAGTGTCATTGCATGTGTGTTCTTTTTAGTAACAACAACCAGAGTCATAGCATGTGTGTTCTTTTCACATACCACATATGGATCCACTAGTGTCATTGCATGTGTGCTCTTTTCACAATCCACCTATGGAACCACCAGTGTCATTGCATGTGTGTTTTTTTACTAACAACAACCAGAGTCATTGAAATGTGTGTTCTTTTCACATACCACCTATGGATCCACCAGTGTCATTACATGTGTGTTCTTTTTAGTAACAACAACTAGAGTCATTGCATGTGTGTTCTGTTCACATACCACATCTGGATCCACCATTGTCATTGAAATGTATGTTCTCTTTAGAGACCACACATGGATCCACCAGTGTCATTGCATGTATGTTCTTTTCACTAACAACAAGTGGAGTCATTGCATGTGTGTTCTTTTCACATACCACATATGGATTGACTAGTGTCATTGCATGTATGCTCTTTTTCACAATCCACCTATGGATCCACCAGTGTCATTGCATGTGTGTTCTTTTTACTAACAGCAACCAAAGTCATTGAAATATGTGTCCTTTTCATGTACCACCTATGGATCCACCAGTGTCATTGCCTGTGTGTTCTTTTTAGTAACAACAACCAGAGTCATTGCATGTGTGTTCTTTTCACATACCACATATGGATCCACCAGTGTCATTGCATGTGTGTTCTTTTAGTAACAACATCCACCAGAGTCATTGCATGTGTGTTCTTTTCATATACCACATATGGATCCACTAGTCATTGAATGACTATTCTTATCACATACCACATATGGATCCACCATTGTCATTGCATGTATGTTCTTTTAGAGTCCACTAACAAGTCATTGCATGTGTGTTCTTTTCACATACCACATATGGATCCACCAGTGTCATTGCATGTGTGCTCTTTTCACAATCCACCTATGGATCCACCAGTGTTAGTGCATGTGTGTTATTTTTAGTAACAACAACCAGAGTCATTGAAATGTGTGTTCTTTTCACATACCACATATGGATCCACCAGTGTCATTGCATGTGTGCTATTTTCACAATCCACATATGGATCCACTAGTGTCATTGCATGTGTGTTCTTTTTACTAACAACAACCAAAAATGTTGTTCTTTTCACATACCACCTATGAATCCACCAGTGTCATTGCATGTGTGTTCTTTTTAGTAACAACAACTAGAGTCATTGAAATGTGTGTTCTTTTCACATACCACCTATGCATCCACCAGTGTCATTTCATGTGTGTTCTTTTTAGTAACAACAACTAGAGTCATTGCATGTGTGTTCTTTTCACATACCACATATGGGTCCACCATTGTCATTGAAATGTGTGTTCTCTTTAGAGACCACACATGGATCCACTAGTGTCATTGCATGTATGTTCTTTTCACTAACAACAAGTGGAGTCATTGCATGTGTGTTCTTTTCACATACCACATATGGATTGACCAGTGTCATTGCATGTATGCTCTTTTTCACAATCCACCTTTGGATCCACCAGTGTCATTGCATGTGTGTTCTTTTTACTAACAACAAAAATAGTCATTGAAATGTGTGTTCTTTTCATATACCACCTATGGATCCACCAGTGTCATTGCATGTGTGTTCTTTTCACAATCCACAAACCACCAGAGTCATTGCATGTGTGTTCTTTCACTAACAACAGATCCACCAATGTCATTGCATGTGTGCTCTTTTCACAATCCACATATTGATCCACCAGTGTCATTGCATGTCTGTTCTTTTTAGTAACAACAACCAGAGTCATTGAAATGTGTGTTCTATTCACATACCACCTATGAATCCACAAGTGTCATTGCATGTGTGTTCTTTTTAGTAACAACAACTAGAGTCATTGAAATGTGTGTTCTTTTCACATACCACCTATGGATCCACCAGTGTCATTTGTGTTGTCATTGCATGTGTGTTCTTTTTAGTAACAACAACCAGAGTCATAGCATGTGTGTTCTTTTCACATACCACATATGGATCCACCAGTGTCATTGTAATGTGTGTTCTCTTCAGAGACCACACATGGATCCACCAGTGTCATTGCATGTATATTCTTTTCACTAATAACAACTAGAGTCATTTCATGTGTGTTCTTTTCACATACCACATATGGATCCACCAGTGTCATTGCATGTGTCCTCTTTTCACAATCCACCTATGGATCCACTAGTTTCATTGCATGTGTGTTCTTTTTAGTAACAACAACAGTCATTTCAATGTGTGTTCTTTCACATACCACATATGGATCCACTATTGTCATTGAAATGTGTGTTCTCTTTAGACAACATGGACCAGTGTCATTGCATGTGTGTTCTTTTCACATACCACATATGGATCCACCAGTGTCATTGCATGTGTGCTCTTTTCACAATCCACATATGGATCCACCAGTGTCATTGCATGTATGTTCTTTATACTAACAACAACCAGAGTCATTGAAATGTGTGTTCTTTTCACATACCACCTATGAATCCACCAGTGTCATTGCATGTGTGTTCTTGTCATTGCATGTGTGTTCTTTTTAGTAACAACAACCAGTCATTGAAATGTGTGTTCTTTTCACATACCACCTATGGATCCACCAGTGTCATTGCATGTGTGTTCTTTTTAGTAACAACAACTAGAGTCATTGCATGTGTGTTCTTTTCACATACCACATATGGATCCACCATTGACATTGAAATGTTTGTTCTCTTTAGAGACCACACATGGATCCACCAGTGTCATTGCATGTATGTTCTTTTCACTAACAACAAGTGGAGTCATTGCATGTGTGTTCTTTTCACATACCACATATGGATTGACCAGTGTCATTGCATGTATGCTCTTTTTCACAATCCACCTATGGATCCACCAGTGTCATTGCATGTGTGTTCTTTTTACTAACAGCAACCAAAGTCATTGAAATGTGTGTTCTTTTCATATACCACCTATGGATCCACCAGTGTCATTGCCTGTGTGTTCTTTTTAGTAACAACAACCAGAGTCATTGCATGTGTGTTCTTTTCACATACCACATATGGATCCACCAGTGTCATTGCATGTGTCCTCTTTTCACAATCCACCTATGGATCCACCAGTTTCATTGCATGTGTGTTCTTTTTAGTAACAACAACTGAGTCATTTCATGACTATTCTTTTCACATACCACATATGGATCCACTATTGTCATTGCATGTGTGCTCTTTTCACAATCCACCTATGGATCCACCAGTGTCATTGCATGTGTGTTCTTTTACTAACAACAACTGTGTCATTTCATGTGTGTTCTTCTCACCTACCACATATGGATCCACCAGTGTCAGTGCATGTGTGTTCTTTTAGTAATAACAACATGAGTCATTGCATGTGTGTTCTTTTCACATACCACATATGGATCCACCAGTGTCATTGCAAGGGGTGTACTCTTCACAATCCACACATGGACCCACCAGTGTCATTGCCTGTGTTTTCTTCTGACTACCAACAACTGGAGTCATTGCATGTGTGTTCTTTTCACATACCACATATGGATCCACCAGTGTCATTGCATGTGTCCTCTTTTCACAATCCACCTATGGATCCACCAGTGTCATTGCATGTGTGTTCTTTTAATAACAACAACCAGAGTCATTGAAATGTGTGTTATTTTCACATACCTATGGATCCACTAGTGTCATTGCATGTGTGTTCTTTTCACAATAACAAACATTGTCATTGTAATGTGTGTTCTTTTCACATACCACATATGGATCCACCAGTGTCATTGTATGTGTGTTCTTTCCACAATCCACCTATGGATCCACCAGTGTCATTGCATGTGTTTTCTTTTTACTAACAACAACTAGAGTCATTGAAATGTGTGTTCTTTTCACATACCACATATGGATCCACCAGTGTCATTACATGTGTGTTCTTTTTACTAACAACAACTAGAGTCATTGCATGTGTGTTCTTTTCACATACCACATATGGATCCACTAGTGTCATTGAAATGTGTGTTCTCTTTAGAGACCACATGGATCCACTAGTGTCATTGCATGTATGTTCTTTTCACTAACAACAAGTGGAGTCATTGCATGTGTGTTCTTTTCACATACCACATATGGATCCACTAGTGTCATTGCACGTGCTCTTTTCACAATCCACCTATGGATCCACCACTGTCATTGCATGTGTGTTCTTTTTACTAACAACAACCATAGTCATTGAAATGTGTGTTCTTTTCACATACCACCTATGGATCCACTAGTGTCATTGCATGTGTGTTCTTTTCACTAACAACAAACATAGTCATTGCTTGTGTGTTCTTTTCACATACCACATATGGATCCACCAATGTCATTGTATGTGTGTTCTTTCCACAATCCACCTATGGATCCACCAGTGTTATTGCACGTTTGTTCTTTTCACTAACAACAATTTGAGTCAGTGCATGTGTGTTCTTTTCACATACCACATATGGATCCACCAGTGTCATTGCATGTGTTTTCTTTTCTCAATCCACCTATGGATCCACCAGTGTCATTGCATGTGTGTTCTTTTAGTAACAACAACCAGTGTCATTGCATGTGTATTCTTTTCACATACCACACACGGATCCACCAGTGTCATTGCATGTGTATTCTTTTTACTAACAACAACCAGAGTCATTGAAATGTGTGTTCTTTTTACTAACAACAACCAGAGTCATTGAAATGTGTGTTCTTCTCACATACCACACATGGATCCACCAGAGTCATTGAAATGTGTGTTCTTTTTAGTAACAACAACAAGAGTCATTGCATGTGTGTTCTTTTCACAAACCACATATGGATCCACAGTGTCATTGAAATGTGTGTTCTCTTGAGACCACACATGGATTCACCTGATGTCCTTGCATGTATGTTCTTTTCACTAACAACAAGTGAGTCATTGCATGTGTTTTTTTTCACATACCACATATGGATCCACCAATGTCATTGCATGTGTGCTCTTTTCACAATCCACCTATGGATCCATCAGTGTCATTGCATGTGTGTTATTTTTACTAACAACAACTGAGTCATTTCATGTGTTCTTCACATACCACATATGGATCCACCAGTGTCATTGCATGTGTGTTCTTTTTAGTAACAACAACATGAGTCATTGCATGTGTGTTATTTTCCCATACCACATATGGATCCACCAGTGTCATTGAAAGGTGTGTTCTCTTCAGAGACCACACATGGATCCACCAGTGTCATTGCATGTATGCTCTTTTCACTAACAACAACTGGAGTCATTGCATGTGTGTTCTTTTCACATACCACATATGGATCCACCAGTGTCATTGCATGTGTGCTCTTTTCACAATCCACCTATGGATCCACCACTGTCATTGCATGTGTGTTCTTTTTACTAACAACAACCAGAGTCATTGAAATGTGTGTTCTTTTCACATACCACCTGTGGATCCACTAGTGTCATTGCATGTGTGTTCTTTTCACTAATAACAAACATAGTCATTGCATGTGTGTTCTTTTCACATACCACATATGGATCCACCAGTGTCATTGTATGTGTGTTCTTTCCACAATCCACCTATGGATCCACCAGTGTCATTGCATGTGTGTTCTTTTACTAACAACAACTAGAGTCACTTCATGACTGTTCTTCTCATACCACATATGGATCCACCATTGTCATTGCATGTGTGTTCTTTTTAGTAACAACAACATGAGTCATTGCATGTGTGTTATTTTCCCATACCACATATGGATCCACCAGTGTCATTGAAAGGTGTGTTCTCTTCAGAGACCACACATGGATCCACCAGTGTCATTGCATGTATGCTCTTTTCACTAACAACAACTGGAGTCATTGCATGTGTGTTCTTTTCACATACCACATATGGATCCACCAGTGTCATTGCACGTGTGCTCTTTTCACAATCCACCTATGGATCCACCACTGTCATTGCATGTGTGTTCTTTTTACTAACAACAACCAGAGTCATTGAAATGT
Source organism: Avena insularis (assembly GCA_023614405.1). NCBI lineage: Eukaryota > Viridiplantae > Streptophyta > Magnoliopsida > Poales > Poaceae > Avena > Avena insularis. The sequence continues at coordinate 792,949 of JAJUPC010000067.1, read as the reverse complement.
GTGTTCTTTTCACATACCACCTGTGGATCCACTAGTGTCATTGCATGTGTGTTCTTTTCACTAACAACAAACATAGTCATTGCTTGTGTGTTCTTTTCACATACCACATATGGATCCACCAATGTCATTGTATGTGTGTTCTTTCCACAATCCACCTATGGATCCACCAGTGTTATTGCACGTGTGTTCTTTTCACTAAGAACAACTAGAGTCATTGCATGTGTGTTCTTTTCACATACCACATATGGATCCACCAGTGTCATTGCATGTGTTTTCTTTTCACAATCCACATATGGATCCACCAGTGTAATTGTATGTGTGTTCTTTTTAGTAACAACAACCAGAGTCATTGAAATGTGTGTTCTTTTCACATACCACCTATGGATCCACCAGTGTCATTGCATGTGTGTTCTTTTTAGTAACAACAACCAGAGTCATTGAAATGTGTGTTCTTTTCACATACCACCTATGGATCCACTAGTGTCATTGCATGTATGTTCTTTTTAGTAACAACAACCAGAATCATTGCATGTGTGTTCTTTTCACATACCACATATGGATCCACCAGTGTCACTGCATTTATGTTCTTTCACTAACAACAATTGGAGTCACTGCATTTGTGTTCATTTCACATACCACATATGGATCCACCAGTATCATTGCATGTGTGCTCTTTTCGCAATCCACCTATGGATCCACCAGTGTCATTGCATGTGTGTTCTTTTTACTAACAACAACCAGAGTCATTGAAATGTGTGTTATTTTCACGTACCACCTATGGATCCACCAGTGTCATTGAAAGGTGTGTTCTCTTCAGAGACCACACATGGATCCACCAGTGTCATTGCATGTATGTTCTTTTCACTAACAACAACTGGAGTCATTGCATGTGTGTTCTTTTCACATACCACATATGGATCCACCAGTGTCATTGCATGTGTGATCTTTTCAAAATCCACCTATCGATCCACCAGTGTCATTGCATGTGTGTCCTTTTTACTAACAACAACCAGAGTCATTGAAATGTGTGTTCTTTTCAAATACCACCTATGGATCCACCAGTGTCATTGAATGTGTGTTCTTTTTAGTAACAACAACAAGAGTCATTGCATGTGTGTTCTTTTCACATACCACATATGGATCCACCAGTGTCATTGAAATGTGTGTTCTTCAGAGACCACATGGATCCACCAAAGGTCATTGCATGTATGTTCTTTTCACTAACAACAACTGGAGTCATTGCATGTGTTTTCTTTTCACATACCACATATGGATCCACCAATGTCATTGCATGTGTGCTCTTTTCACAATCCACCTATGGATCCATCAGTGTCATTGCATGTGTGTTCTTTTTACTAACAACAACTGGAGTCATTTCATGACTGTTCTTCTCACATACCACATATGGATCCACCAGTGTCATTGCATGTGTGTTCTTTTTAGTAACAACAACATGAGTCATTGCATGTGTGTTATTTTCCCATACCACATATGGATCCACCAGTGTCATTGAAAGGTGTGTTCTCTTCAGAGACCACACATGGATCCACCAGTGTCATTGCATGTATGTTCTTTTCACTAACAACAACTGGAGTCATTGCATGTGTGGTCTTTTCACATACCACATATGGATCCACCAGTGTCATTGCATGTGTGCTCTTTTCACAATCCACCTATGGATCCACCACTGTCATTGCATGTGTGTTCTTTTTACTAACAACAACCAGAGTCATTGAAATGTGTGTTCTTTTCACATACCACCGGTGGATCCACTAGTGTCATTGCATGTGTGTTCTTTTCACTAACAACAAACATAGTCATTGCATGTGTGTTCTTTTCACATACCACATATGGATCCACCAGTGTCATTGTATGTGTGTTCTTTCCACAATCCACCTATGGATCCACCAGTGTCATTGCATGTGTGTTCTTTTTACTAACAACAACTAGAGTCACTTCATGACTGTTCTTCTCACATACCACATATGGATCCACCATTGTCATTGCATGTGTGTTCTTTTTAGTAACAACAACATGAGTCATTACATGTGTGTTATTTTCCCATACCACATATGGATCCACCAGTGTCATTGAAAGGTGTGTTCTCTTCAGAGACCACACATGGATCCACCAGTGTCATTGCATGTATGCTCTTTTCACTAACAACAACTGGAGTCATTGCATGTGTGTTCTTTTCACATACCACATATGGATCCACCAGTGTCATTGCACGTGTGCTCTTTTCACAATCCACCTATGGATCCACCACTGTCATTGCATGTGTGTTCTTTTTACTAACAACAACCGTAGTCATTGAAATGTGTGTTCTTTTCACATACCACCTGTGGATCCACTAGTGTCATTGCATGTGTGTTCTTTTCACTAACAACAAACATAGTCATTGCTTGTGTGTTCTTTTCACATACCACATATGGATCCACCAATGTCATTGTATGTGTGTTCTTTCCACAATCCACCTATGGATCCACCAGTGTTATTGCACGTGTGTTCTTTTCACTAAGAACAACTAGAGTCATTGCATGTGTGTTCTTTCACATACCACATATGGATCCACCAGTGTCATTGCATGTGTTTTCTTTTCACAATCCACATATGGATCCACCAAAGGTAATTGTATGTGTGTTCTTTTTAGTAACAACAACCAGAGTCATTGAAATGTGTGTTCTTTTCACATACCACCTATGGATCCACCAGTGTCATTGCATGTGTGTTCTTTTTAGTAACAACAACCAGAGTCATTGAAATGTGTGTTCTTTTCACATACCACCTATGGATCCACTAGTGTCATTGCATGTATGTTCTTTTTAGTAACAACAACTAGAATCATTGCATGTGTGTTCTTTTCACATACCACATATGGATCCACCAGTGTCACTGCATGTATGTTCTTTTCACTAACAACAATTGGAGTCACTGCATTTGTGTTCTTTTCACATACCACATATGGATCCACCAGTATCATTGCATGTGTGCTCTTTTCGCAATCCACCTATGGATCCACCAGTGTCATTGCATGTGTGTTCTTTTTACTAACAACAACCAGAGTCATTGAAATGTGTGTTATTTTCACGTACCACCTATGGATCCACCAGTGTCATTGAAAGGTGTGTTCTCTTCAGAGACCACACATGGATCCACCAGTGTCATTGCATGTATGTTCTTTTCACTAACAACAACTGGAGTCATTGCATGTGTGTTCTTTTCACATACCACATATGGATCCACCAGTGTCATTGCATGTGTGATCTTTTCAAAATCCACCTATCGATCCACCAGTGTCATTGCATGTGTGTCCTTTTTACTAACAACAACCAGAGTCATTGAAATGTGTGTTCTTTTCAAATACCACCTATGGATCCACCAGTGTCATTGAATGTGTGTTCTTTTAGTAACAACAACAAGAGTCATTGCATGTGTGTTCTTTTCACATACCACATATGGATCCACAGTGTCATTGAAATGTGTGTTCTTTCAGAGACCACACATGGATCCACCAAAGGTCATTGCATGTATGTTCTTTTCACTAACAACAACTGGAGTCATTGCATGTGTTTTCTTTTCACATACCACATATGGATCCACCAATGTCATTGCATGTGTGCTCTTTTCACAATCCACCTATGGATCCATCAGTGTCATTGCATGTGTGTTCTTTTTACTAACAACAACTGGAGTCATTTCATGACTGTTCTTCTCACATACCACATATGGATCCACCAGTGTCATTGCATGTGTGTTCTTTTTAGTAACAACAACATGAGTCATTGCATGTGTGTTATTTTCCCATACCACATATGGATCCACCAGTGTCATTGAAAGGTGTGTTCTCTTCAGAGACCACACATGGATCCACCAGTGTCATTGCATGTATGTTCTTTTCACTAACAACAACTGGAGTCATTGCATGTGTGGTCTTTTCACATACCACATATGGATCCACCAGTGTCATTGCATGTGTGCTCTTTTCACAATCCACCTATGGATCCACCACTGTCATTGCATGTGTGTTCTTTTTACTAACAACAACCAGAGTCATTGAAATGTGTGTTCTTTTCACATACCACCTGTGGATCCACTAGTGTCATTGCATGTGTGTTCTTTTCACTAACAACAAACATAGTCATTGCATGTGTGTTCTTTTCACATACCACATATGGATCCACCAGTGTCATTGTATGTGTGTTCTTTCCACAATCCACCTATGGATCCACCAGTGTGATTGCATGTGTGTTCTTTTCACTAACAACAACTAGAGTCATTGCATGTGTGTTCTTTTCACATACCACATATGGATCCACCAGTGTCATTGCATGTGTGCTCTTTTCACAATCCACATATGGATCCACCAGTGTCATTGCATGTGTGTTCTTTTTAGTAACAACAACCAGAGTCATTGAAATGTGTGTTCTTTTCACATACCACCTATGGATCCACCAGTGTCATTGCATGTGTGTTCTTTTTATTAACAACAACCAGAGTCATTGAAATGTGTGTACTTTTCACATACCACCTATGGATCCACTAGTGTCATTGCATGTGTGTTCTTTTTAGTAACAACAACCAGAATCATTGCATGTGTGTTCTTTTCACATACCACATATGGATCCACCAGTGTCACTGCATGTATGTTCTTTTCACTAACAACAATTGGAGTCATTGCATTTGTGTTCTTTTCACATACCACATATGGATCCACCAGTGTCATTGCATGTGTGCTCTTTTTACTAACAACAACCAGAGTCATTGAAATGTGTGTTATTTTCACGTACCACCTATGGATCCACCAGTGTCATTGAAAGGTGTGCTCTTCAGAGACCACACATGGATCCACCAGTGTCATTGCATGTATGTTCTTTTCACTAACAACAACTGGAGTCATTGCATGTGTGTTCTTTTCACATACCACATATGGATCCACTAGTGTCATTGCATGTGTGCTCTTTTCAGAATCCACCTATCGATCCACTAGTGTCATTGCATGTGTGCTCTTTTCACAATCCACCTATGGATCCACCAGTGTCATTGCATGTGTGTTCTTTTTAGTAACAACTACCAGAGTCATTGAAATGTGTGTTCTTTTCACATACCACCTATGGATCCACCAGTGTCATTGCATGTGTGTTCTTTTTAGTAACAACAACCAGAGTCATTGCATGTGTGTTCTTTTCACATACCACATATGGATCCACCAGTGTCATTGAAATGTGTGTTCTCTTCATAGACCACACATGGATCCACCAGTGTCATTGCATGTAGGTTCTTTTCACTAACAACAATTGGAGTCATTGCATGTGTGTTCTTTTCACATACCACATATGGATCCACCAGTGTCATTGCATGTGTGCTCTTTTCAGAATCCACCTATCGATCCACCAGTGTCATTGCATGTGTGTTCTTTTTACTAATAACAACCAGAGTCATTGAAATGTGTGTTCTTTTCACATACCACCTATGGATCCACCGGTGTCATTTCATGTGTGTTGTTTTTAGTAACAACAACCAGAGTCACTGCATGTGTGTTCTGTTCACATACCACATATGGATCCACTAGTGTCATTGAAATGTGTGTTCTATTCAGAGACCACATGGATCCACCAGTGTCATTGCATGTATGTTCTTTTCACTAACAACAACTGGAGTCATTGCATGTGTGTTATTTTCACATACCACATATGGATCCACCAGTGTCATTGCATGTGTGCTCTTTTCACAATCCACCTATGGATCCTTTAGTGTCATTGCATGTGTGTTCTTTTTATTAACAACAACTGGAGTCATTTCATGACTGTTCTTCTCACATACCACATATGGATCCACCAGTGTCATTGCATGTGTGTTCTCTTCACAATCCACACATGGATCCACCAGTGTCATTGCATGTGTGCTCTTTTTACTAACAACAACCAAAGTCATTGCATGTGTGCTCTCTTCAGAGACAACACATGAATCCACCAGTGTCATTGCATGTGTGTTCTTTTTAGTAACAACAACCGGAGTCATTGAACTGTGTGTTCTTTTCACATACCACCTATGGATCCACCAGTGTCATTGCATGTGTGTTCTTTTTAGTAGCAACAACCAGAGTCATTACATGTGTGTTCTTTTCACATACCACATATGGATCCACCTGTGTAATTGAACGGTGTGTTCTCTTCAGAGACCACACATGGATCCACCAGTGTCATTGCATGTATGTTCTTTTCACTAACAACACATGGAGTCATTGCATGTGTGTTCTTTTCACATACCACATATGGATCCACCAGTGTCATTGCATGTGTGCTCTTTTCAAAATCCACCTATCGATCCACCAGTGTCATTGCATGTGTGTTCTTTTTAGTAACAACAACCAGAGTCATTGAAATGTGTGTTCTTTTCACATACCACCTATGGATCCACCAGTGTTATTGCATCTGTGTTCTTTTTAGTAACAACAACCAGAGTCATTGCATGTGTGTTCTTTTCACATACCACATATGGATCCACCAGTGTCATTGCATGTGTGTTCTTTTCACAATCCACCTATGGATCCACCAGTGTCATTGAAATGTGTGTTCTCTTCAGAGACCACACATGGATCCACTAGTGTCCTTGCATGTATGTTCTTTTCACTAACAACAACTGGAGTCATTGCATGTGTGTTCTTTTCACATACCACATATGGATCCACTAGTGTCATTGCATGTGTGCTCTTTTCACAATCCACCTATGGATCCACCAGTGTCATTGCATGTGTGTTCTTTTTAGTAACAACAACCAGAGTCATTGAAATGTGTGTTCTTTTCACATAGCACCTATGGATCCACCAGTGTCATTGCATGTGTGTTCTTTTTAGTAACAACAACCAGAGTCATTGCATGTGTGTTCTTTTCACATACCACATATGGATCCACCAGTGTCATCGAAATGTGTGTTCTCTTCAGAGACCACACATGGATCCACCAGTGTCATTGCATGTATCTTCTTTTCACTAACAACAACTGGAGTCATTTCGTGTGTGTTCTTTTCACATACCACATATGGATCCACCAGTGTCATTGCATGTGTGCTCTTTTCACAATCCACATATGGATCCACCAGTGTCATTGCATGTGTGTTATTTTTAGTAACAACAACCAGAGTCATTGAAATGTGTGTTCTTTTCAGATAGCACCTATGGATCCACCAGTGTCATTGCATGTGTGTTCTTTTTAGTAACACCAACCAGAGTTATTGCATGTGTGTTCTTTTCACATACCACATATGGATCCACCAGTGTCATGGAAATGTGTGTTCTCTTTAGAGACCACACATGGATCCACCAGCGTCATTGCATGTATGTTCTTTTCACTAACAACAACTGGAGTCATTGCATGTGTGTTCTTTTTAGTAACAACAACTAGAGTCATTGAAATGTGTGTTCTTTTCACATACCACCTATGGATCCACCAGTGTCATTGCATGTGTGTTCTTTTTAGTAACAACAACCAGAGTCATTGAAATGTGTGTTCTTTTCACATACCACCTATGGATCCACTAGTGTCATTGCATGTGTGTTCTTTTTAGTAACAACAACCAGAATCATTGCATGTGTGTCCTTTTCACATACCACATATGGATCCACCAGTGTCACTGCATGTATGTTCTTTTCACTAACAACAATTGGAGTCATTGCATTTGTGTTCTTTTCACATACCACATATGGATCCACCAGTGTCATTGCATGTGTGCTCTTTTTACTAACAACAACCAGAGTCATTGAAATGTGTGTTATTTTCACGTACCACCTATGGATCCACCAGTGTCATTGAAAGGTGTGCTCTTCAGAGACCACACATGGATCCACCAGTGTCATTGCATGTATGTTCTTTTCACTAACAACAACTGGAGTCATTGCATGTGTGTTCTTTTCACATACCACATATGGATCCACCAGTGTCATTGCATGTGTGCTCTCTTCAGAATCCACCTATCGATCCACTAGTGTCATTGCATGTGTGCTCTTTTCACAATCCACCTATGGATCCACCAGTGTCATTGCATGTGTGTTCTTTTTAGTAACAACTACCAGAGTCATTGAAATGTGTGTTCTTTTCACATACCACCTATGGATCCACCAGTGTCATTGCATGTGTGTTCTTTTTAGTAACAACAACCAGAGTCATTGCATGTGTGTTCTTTTCACATACCACATATGGATCCACCAGTGTCATTGAAATGTGTGTTCTCTTCATAGACCACACATGGATCCACCAGTGTCATTGCATGTATGTTCTTTTCACTAACAACAATTGGAGTCATTGCATGTGTGTTCTTTTCACATACCACATATGGATCCACCAGTGTCATTTCATGTGTGCTCTTTTCAGAATCCACCTATCGATCCACCAGTGTCATTGCATGTGTGTTCTTTTAACTAATAACAACCAGAGTCATTGAAATGTGTGTTCTTTTCACATACCACCTATGGATCCACCGGTGTCATTTCATGTGTGTTGTTTTTAGTAACAACAACCAGAGTCACTGCATGTGTGTTCTGTTCACATACCACATATGGATCCACTAGTGTCATTGAAATGTGTGTTCTATTCAGAGACCACACATGGATCCACCAGTGTCATTGCATGTATGTTCTTTTCACTAACAACAACTGGAGTCATTGCATGTGTGTTATTTTCACATACCACATATGGATCCACCAGTGTCATTGCATGTGTGCTCTTTTCACAATCCACCTATGGATCCTTTAGTGTCATTGAATGTGTGTTCTTTTTATTAACAACAACTGGAGTCATTTCATGACTGTTCTTCTCACATACCACATATGGATCCACCAGTGTCATTGCATGTGTGTTCTCTTCACAATCCACACATGGATCCACTGTCATTGCATGTGCTCTTTTACTAACAACAACCAAAGTCATTGCATGTGTGTTTCTTCAGAGACAACACATGAATCCACCAAAGGTCATTGCATGTGTGTTCTTTTTAGTAACAACAACCGGAGTCATTGAACTGTGTGTTCTTTTCACATACCACCTATGGATCCACCAGTGTCATTGCATGTGTGTTCTTTTTAGTAACAACAACCAGAGTCATTACATGTGTGTTCTTTTCACATACCACATATGGATCCACCTGTGTAACTGAACGGTGTGTTCTCTTCACATACCACATATGGATCCACCAGTGTCATTGCATGTGTGCTCTTTTCAAAATCCACCTATCGATCCACCAGTGTCATTGCATGTGTGTTCTTTTTAGTAACAACAACCAGAGTCATTGAAATGTGTGTTCTTTTCACATACCACCTATGGATCCACCAGTGTTATTGCATGTGTGTTCTTTTTAGTAACAACAACCAGAGTCATTGCATGTGTGTTCTTTTCACATACCACATATGGATCCACCAGTGTCATTGCATGTGTGTTCTTTTCACAATCCACCTATGGATCCACCAGTGTCATTGAAATGTGTGTTCTCTTCATAAACCACACATGGATCCACTAGTGTCCTTGCATGTATGTTCTTTTCACTAACAACAACTGGAGTCATTGCATGTGTGTTCTTTTCACATACCACATATGGATCCACTAGTGTGATTGCATGTGTGCTCTTTTCACAATCCACCTATGGATCCACCAGTGTCATTGCATGTGTGTTCTTTTTAGTAACAACAACCAGAGTCATTGAAATGTGTGTTCTTTTCACATACCACCTATGGATCCAGCAGTGTCATTGTGTTCTTTTTAGTAACAACAACCAGAGTCATTGCATGTGTGTTCTTTTCACATACCACATATGGATCCACCAGTGTCATCGAAATGTGTGTTCTCTTCAGAGACCACACATGGATCCACCAGTGTCATTGCATGTATCTTCTTTTCACTAACAACAACTGGAGTCATTCCATGTGTGTTCTTTTCACATACCACATATGGATCCACCAGTGTCATTGCATGTGTGCTCTTTTCACAATCCACATATGGATCCACCAGTGTCATTGCATGTGTGTTATTTTTAGTAACAACAATCAGAGTCATTGAAATGTGTGTTCTTTTCACATAGCACCTATGGATCCACCAGTGTCATTGCATGTGTGTTCTTTTTAGTAACAACAACCAGAGTTATTGCATGTGTGTTCTTTTCACATACCACATACGGATCCACCAGTGTCATGGAAATGTGTGTTCTCTTCAGAGACCACACATGGATCCACCAGCGTCATTGCATGTATGTTCTTTTCACTAAAAACAACTGGAGTCATTGCATGTGTGTTCTTTTTAGTAATAACAACCAGAGTCATTGAAATGTGTGTTCTTTTCACATACCACCTATGGATCCACCAGTGTCATTGCATGTGTGTTCTTTTTAGTAACAACAACCAGAGTCATTGAAATGTGTGTTCTTTTCACATACCACCTATGGATCCACTAGTGTCATTGCATGTGTGTTCTTTTTAGTAACAACAACCAGAATCATTGCATGTGTGTTCTTTTCACATACCACATATGGATCCACCAGTTGTTGGAGATATGCCCAAGAGGCAATAATAAAGTAGGTTATTATCATATCTTCACACTTATGATAAATGTTTACATTCATGCTATAATAGTATTAACAAGGAAACCATTAATACTTGTGTGATTTGTAAACTTAATTTGAAGTCCCTAGTATAGCCTCTATACTTCACTAGCTTGTTGGTTGATTGATGATTGAGGTTTCCATATCATGAACATTGAGATGTTATCAACAACAAGATCATATCGTTAGGAGAATGATATGGTGGACATACTCCTATAGATAAGCGTAGCATAAAGATCAAGTCATTTCAATAGTTCAATTGCTATATGCTTTCTGATACATAGTAACCTAATTCCTTCGACCATGAGATCATGCATATTGCCTTTACTGGATGGATGCTTTGATGTCATCAAACACCACACCGTAACAGGGTGGCTATAAAGGTGGCATTGAGTGTTCGGAAAGTATTGGTTGAAACACATGGATCAAGAGTGGATTTGTCCATCCACATGACGGATAGATATTCTCTGGCTCTCGGTGAAATGTCATCCAATTAGCTTGCAAGCATGTGACTTGGTCACAAGGGATCACATATCACGGAACGAGAAAAGAGTACTTATCAAGAACGAGGTTGAACTAGGTATGCGAGATACCGACGATCATAACCTCGGATAAGTAACATATCGTGAGACAAAGGGAAATTGGTATCGTATGTAAGTGGTTCATTCGATCGCAAAGTAATCGAGAAATATGTGGGAGCCATATGAATTTCCAGATTCCTCTATTGGTTATTGTTCGGAGAAGTGTCTCGATCATGTCCGCATAATTCACGAACCGTAGGGAGACACACTTAAGGATTCGACGTTGTTTGAGTAGTTATGGTATTATGAGAAAGAGACTGAATGTTGTTCGGAGTCTCGATGGGATCCGGATATCAGGAGATCCGGAATGGTCCGGAGAATAAGATTCATATAAGGAAAGTCCTGCTTTGAGTTGGGGAATGGTTCCTGTTTTCATCGGAACATTCTAGAAGGTCTGAATGTCCCAAGACTCGGAGGGGAAGGGTACATGAATGTGTCATTACATATTGGAATGATTGCATCATGTACTAAGTGTTCTCGCTGTCCAAAATAAAGGGTTTATTTAAATCCTAAATTGAAAAGTCAAACGGCTAGTTTGAAAGTCAAACGGCAAGTTTTGGACAGTGGAAAGAGGAGGAGAAGTGGAAACCGAGTTGGGGAGGGATTCCTCCTCCAAGCCGGCCACTCCACCTGCCGAGTTGGGGAGGGACTCCACTCCCTCCCCTTGGCCGGCCAGCCCTCCCACCTATATAAGGAGGGGCAGGGCTCCCTCCTAGCACACACAAGTTCCTATCCTCTAATCTAAACCCTAGATCTAGACCCCGGTTTAGAGCTATTTGGTTTAGAGCCTTCTAATTGGTTTAGAGCCTTCTAATTGGTGTGTCTAATTACTAGACCACTAATAGCCCCTCATAAGCTCCACCATACTGCACCGCTTAAGGCGAAGCCTCATGGATCTCCCTCTACTTCGGTACCATGTCACAGGCCGGGAATCGCGAGGAGAGTGCTACAACCTCCACGCTGCTGGAACAAGGGAGAGGAAGGTCTTCGCCGAAAATCGAACGTGTGACCGATTGCGGAGCGCTGCCGGAACGCATGCCGGAAGGATCGTCTACGCGATCTTGAGATCGGAAAGAGTACGACTACATCACCCACGAGAATCTGCTCTCGTTAAACGCTTTGGAATCTTCGAGGGTGAGTTCCACTATCGACTCGTTGCTACAATCTAGTAGATAGATCTTGGCTTGTTTGTTTGTATGCGATAGAAAATTTTTGTTTTCCATGCTACGAACCCCACAAAGGGTATCGAGCCGTGTCTATATGTAGATCTCACAGACGAGTAGAACACAATGGTCATTGTGGGCGTTGATGCTTTTATTGTAGATTGCTTTTTGTGTACTTTGCATCTTGCGGTATGTTGGGATGAAGCTACCGGCTAACCTTACATGACATCGTTCATGAGACTTGCTCCACGCTTACATGCAACTCAGTATTGCATAAGTGGCCTTATGGGTGCCTCGCTTTCTCCTAGCATAGTAAAGATCCAATTTACAACGTAATCAACAATGCTAGTATCAATGTTGTGGTTCTTGTTCGTAAGTTAGAACGACTCTTATTGAAAGCCCCAAACCACGTAAAACATGCAAAGAAAGTAGAGCGCCTAACTTTGTTTTGCGTGGGTGTGCAAATGATGTGATATGGCCATGATTGTGATTATATTTGATGTATGCAATGTTCCTTATTGTAAGTTGGCAACCGGCAGGAGCCTTATGGTTGTCTTTAATTTTGTTAAGACCTGCGTGTCTATTCAAAGTAGTTGTAATAGTTGAAGCTGGTGGAAGACAAACATGAAGAAGCGTCATTGACCTTGATGCTATGCCGGTGATGATGGAGATCATGTTCGTGCTTGAAGATGGAGATCGGAAGCACAAAGGAGAAAGGCCATATCATATCACATATTATGAATTGCATGTGATGTTAATCCTTTATGCATCTTGTATTGCTTAGTAGACGACGGTAGCATTATAAGATGATCCCTCATGCACATAAATTTCAAGTTCTAAAGTGTTCACCCTTAGTATGCACTGCTGCTAAAGCTTGCGCTCAAGCACCACGTGATGATCGGGTGTCTTTGATTCCGCTGGTGAATACAACGTAAGCAAGCCAGATTTGCTTATGCGGTAGCTAAGGTTTGATCTTGACGAGCCTAGCATGTACGTACATGGCCTAATGAACACGGATCACCGAAAGGTAAAGCATGAGTCATATAGAAGATATGATGAACATGTTGATTGTTCGCCATTGAAGCTACATCAACTCTCGTGATGATCGGTTTTGATGTGGTGGATTTGGTTCGTGTGATCACTAAAACAATGTGAGGGATATTGTTTTGAGTGGGAGTTCACCTAGATTAATTTAATTATTAATTAGAACTCAATTTATCATAAACTAAATCAAAGTGAATTTGCATAGTTGTTGTAGTCATTGGCATCCGTTTACCACCTTGCGCTTAGTTATAATTGAGATGATAGAACTATAGAATTCTGGTTAGTTACTTTTAACGGTATCGTATTGTTTTGAAGTGTTAATCTAAAGTTTAAAAGTCCTATTGCAAACTTTCAGTAAGTTCCGGTTACTCTATGAAGTTTAATAATTGGTATTAAAACAAGAGTAACAATTCCAATGTTAGTATATAAGTATCGTGTTTGTCTCCATGATTCTTGATATTCAAAGGATTGTCTTAATATCAAGGTTATCTGGGATCTGAAAGAGTTGTTTCAGAAACCATGATGTGTGGAAGATATTGTGATATCTGAAACGAAGTTTTGGTTACAACATGATAGAGTATAATATGGCAAAAGTCATGTTCTCATATTTGATGAGAATTTGCAAAAAGTTGGAGACACTAGTTGTCCTAATATTCCAAAAGGTTTTGAGAGCAACATTATACTCATGATTCACCGTTACAAGCTAGTAGCTAGATCATGGATAAGTCCATGATGAGGGTGAATATTTGATGTAGGTAAAATGTTTACTACACCAAGAGATTACTAAAGAAAGGAATTTGAAAGAACACCAAATATTTGATAATGGTGATCTACTTCAAAGTGCAAGTTCAAAGACATTGGTATTTAACTATACACGCTTTGGACTATGTGTCATATGTATGACTCCACTATTGATGTTGATAGATTCTTTCAAATGTAAATAAAAGAGAATCTCATAAATATATGGCAGAAAAGAAAAGACTAGAATTGTTCAGTTTAAGTATATAGATGATATATGTGTTATGGCTATATTCTTTGCTTATTAAACAATGTGGTTCTTAAGTATTTGATACTGAATTTGTTGGTGTGAATCGTCATACGAAACAACACAATTCATGAACTACAATGGCCTAAGTAACTAGCAAAGAATAGGTGATGATGTTCATCGAGAACAAATAAAGGGTTATTTTGTTGCTCGTTAAAACATCAATGCTTGCCTTCAAGATTTGTTTTATCAGGTATTATGATAACAAAAGGTTTTTTAAAATAATTGCCGTAATCCATAAAAGATGGATGATTCACAAATCTCGTTGGAAAAATCACATCCATAAAACTAGTGCTAAAAATGTCGAAAGACAAATTGATTGAAAGATCACTTAGGAAGTGACATCGCAGCTTAAATTATATTGGAAAGAAAACATGAAGAAACTCCATGTGGATGGAATTTTGGAGTCTTTTGATTTTTGATCAAATGACGCTTGTGAAACTTTCCTAGAGATAATTAAAACTTCGTTCATAGGCCAAAAGGGAACGAAAGACTAGCTTATTGGAACTTGTGCATATTGTTGTATAAAGTCCATTATGTATAGTCAAGAGCGATGGATTTCAACTTCATATGCTTTCTCCAAAATTTGAGTGAATATATGAATATTTACTTAATAAGGATGAAGTTTGAAATATTTGAAAAGTTCAAAAGATTTTCAAGATGAAGTGCAAAATCATTGTAACAAGAATATAAATAGTTTATGATAAGATCATAAAGGAAGATATTTGAATTACAAGTTTAGCATAATACCTAAGATTTAAGGAATCGCCTGGATTTGCATTTCCAAACACCATAAGAGTATGGAGTATTCGAGATATGTAATTAAACCTTGTTTGACATGGTAAGATCAAAGGTATAATTCATAAGACTGCCATTATATTTTAAAGATTAAAAGCTTTAGAGACTACCGCTTTTCCACTAAAAGAGCTCCATCATAATCCGCTGAAATGACACCATATAAAGTTATGGTTTGGGATTAAACCCAAGTAGTCCTTTCTTAAACATTGGTATGCTATGCATAATAAAGATGTTTGCAACCAAAGTCGGATAAACCTGTCTTTGTATTACAGTTAAGTATTCTCCATAAACACCGGAGACAAAAGTGTTTGTCGCTTAGAACGCCAAGTTTCTTTGAGAAGGAATTTTTCATGAAAAGTTAAGTGGAGGACAATAGAACTTTGATAAGGTTAAAAGAACCTTAGCTATATGTGCAAAGTTGCGCAGCAGACCAAAAGTGTTCCGAGGCAAGAATAATGCTCATGGCTCGCGTGCCTCAAAGGTTGTGGTCACGAGGTCTAAGTTTCTATTGAAACAAGTAGGTTTGATGAACAATCAAATACCAAGATTTGAGGGTTGAATCATTATTTGAGAATAATGAACCTACTACATGCAAAGAAGCGATGATGGGCCTCGACCGTCAAATGGCTTGAAGCCATATAATCCGTGATAGTTCCATACACAGAAATCAAGTTTTGAACTTGAAGGACCCTCGAAAAGGTGTAAGACCTTGCAGCTGTGTTTGGATCTATAAAGAAGTAGACATGGATGTTTCACATCTATGAAATAGTCGACATGTTGGGAAAGAGTTCACAACAATGTTCAAAGGTTGTATATGGCAAGATTTGATCTTTCATAGCGATTTTTAGTCTAGACGGATTAATGTAGCAACCACTACATATAATTTGTTATGTGGTAGTAGAATAAACAAAACAAGTTCTTCTAATAGAATGGTTACCTAGGACGTGTGCATGACACGGTCCAAAGGGTTTTGTTAATTCAAAGGATGCTAAAAGCATATGCAAACTTCAATGGTTGAAGTAAGCATAGCGGAGTTGGAATCTTCACTATGATGAAACTGTTAAAAGAGTTTAATTTCATCGGAGACAATGAAGATGCTTGCATTTGCAAGAAATTAAGTGGGAGCGCTAAGACATGTTTCTAATACATTATGTGGAAGACATATTGTTGATTGGAAATAATGTATCTTTTATTAACACATATTAAGAATTTCATACTGATGAAAGACTTAGGCAAAACCCAAATATTTGGCATCAATAGACGCTAATATGGTTGTGCCGTATACATAAACGAGATATTGAATGAATTCAATATAGAAACTACAAGAAAGGTTCTTGTTGCATGTAAAGGATTGAAAGAGTTCAATGTTGATGATATATTCAAGTGTATTGACATTTGGTAAGTGAAACAAAGATTCAAGTATAGATTGATACTTGATGTATGAAATCACAAAGAGTATTTATATCAATCATACTGTGATATGTACAAATCCAGATATGTCCTATGCTCTAAATGTTGTGAGCATATACCAGAATGATTTGTAAGATGATCATTGGACAATAGTAAGGATATTCTTATGATCTTTTGGAAGAACTAAGAGTATATTATTTGTAGAAGTGACAAATAGATGGTTAGTTCATTGTAGAAGTACTACATTGATACTAGTTTTGTCACAAAGTACAAATTTAGTTTATCTCAATCTAAATTAAGGGTGGCACAATATAATGGAAAGTGAGTTCCATAATGGATTTGGATGAATTCCAAAGTTAAGACATTGTGATGTATACTACAACAAAAGGCTAAGTATATGACTGCTATTATAGCAGCAAAAGAGGGCATTTGTGTCAAGTAGTTTGTTATCAAACTAGGTGTAGTTCACAGCAGGATAATACTATGAAGATATATTGTACGACAATATTGTCAACATGTTTTAACCCCAAAGAATTAAAGGTCACACAAAGACCAAATTTATACAAAGCCATCTCATTAGAGAATGAGTGATGCGAGAGACGCAAAGACATGCAATTACACACGGACTGAAGTGTCGATCCGGAGATCACTGACCACTAGCAATCGTGGTACATAAAACACCGTATAGCCATAGGTGTTGAATACACAAAGGTTTGAAACTAGATTATTGACTCTAGTGCAAGTGGGAGACTGTTGGAGATATGCCCAAGAGGCAATAATAAAGTAGGTTATTATCATATCTTCACACTTATGATAAATGTTTACATTCATGCTATAATAGTATTAACAAGGAAACCATTAATACTTGTGTGATTTGTAAACTTAATTTGAAGTCCCTAGTATAGCCTCTATACTTCACTAGCTTGTTGGTTGATTGATGATTGAGGTTTCCATATCATGAACATTGAGATGTTATCAACAACAAGATCATATCGTTAGGAGAATGATATGGTGGACATACTCCTATAGATAAGCGTAGCATAAAGATCAAGTCATTTCAATAGTTCAATTGCTATATGCTTTCGATACATAGTAACCTAATTCCTTCGACCATGAGATCATGCATATTGCCTTTCTCGGATGGATGCTTTGATGTCATCAAACACCACACCGTAATGTGGTGGCTATAAAGGTGGCATTGAGTGTTCGGAAAGTATTGGTTGAAACACATGGATCAAGAGTGGATTTGTCCATCCACATGACGGATAGATATTCTCTGGCCCTCTCGGTGAAATGTCATCCAATTAGCTTGCAAGCATGTGACTTGGTCACAAGGGATCACATATCAGAACGAGAAAAGAGTACTTATCAAGAACGAGGTTGAACTAGGTATGCGAGAGATACCGACGATCATAACCTCTGATAAGTAACATATCGTGAGACAAAGGGAAATTGGTATCGTATTTAAGTGGTTCATTCGATCACAAAGTAATCTGAGAAATATGTGGGAGCCATATGAATTTCCAGATTCCTCTATTGGTTATTGTTAGAAGTGTCTCGATCATGTCCGCATAATTCACGAACCGTAGGGAGACACACTTAAGGATTCGACGTTGTTTGAGTAGTTATGGTATTATGAGAAAGAGACCGAATGTTGTTTTGAGTCTCGATGGGATCCGGATATCACGAGGAGATCCGGAATGGTCCGGAGAATAAGATTCATATAAGGAAAGTCCTTTCGGAGTTGGGGAATGGTTCCGTGTTTTCATCGAACATTCTAGAAGGTCCTAATGTCCCAAGCACCGGAGGGGAAGGGTACATGAATGTGTCATTACATATTGGAATGATTGCATCATGGACTAAGTGTTCTCGCTGTCCTAAATAAAGGGTTTATTTAAATCCTAATTTGAAAAGTCAAACGGCTAGTTTGAAAGTCATACGTGTAGTTTTGGAAATTTGAAAGAGGAGGAGTAGTGTAAACCGCGTTGGGAGGGATTCCTCCTCCCAAGCCGGGCGCCACTCCAAGCCGAGTTGGGGAGGGACTCCACTCCTCCCTTGGCCGCCAGCCTCCCACCTATATAAGGAGGGTGGCTCCTCCTAGCACACACAAGTTCCTATCCTCTAATCTAAACCCTAGATCTAGACCCGGTTTAGAGCTATTTGGTTTAGAGCCTTCTAATTGGTTTAGAGCCTTCTAATTGGTGTGTCTAATTACTAGACCACTAATAGCCTCTCATAAGCTCCACCATACTCAAGACCGGCTTAAGGCGAAGCTCATGGGATCTCCTCTACTTCCGGTACCATGTCCAGTTGCTTAGAATCGCGAGGAGAGTGCTACAACCTCCGCTGCTTTGGAACAAGGGAGAGGAAGGTCTTCGTTTAGTACCGAACGTGTGACCGATCGGGAGCGCTGCCGAACGTGGCCGAAGGATCGTCACGCGATCTTGAGATCGGAAAGAGTACGACTACATCACCCACGAGAATCGCTCGTTAAACGCTTTGGAATCTTCGAGGGTGAGTTCCACTATCGACTCGTTGCTACAATCTAGTAGATAGATCTTGGCTTGTTTGTTTGTATGCGATAGAAAATTTTTGTTTTCCATGCTACGAACCCCTACACCAGTGTCACTGCATGTATGTTCTTTTCACTAACAACAATTGGAGTCATTGCATTTGTGTTCTTTTCACATACCACATATGGATCCACCAGTGTCATTGCATGTGTGCTCTTTTTACTAACAACAACCAGAGTCATTGAAATGTGTGTTATTTTCACGTACCACCTATGGATCCACCAGTGTCATTGAAAGGTGTGCTCTTCAGAGACCACACATGGATCCACCAGTGTCATTGCATGTATGTTCTTTTCACTAACAACAACTGGAGTCATTGCATGTGTGTTCTTTTCACATACCACATATGGATCCACCAGTGTCATTGCATGTGTGCTCTTTTCAGAATCCACCTATCGATCCACTAGTGTCATTCCATGTGTGCTCTTTTCACAATCCACCTATGGATCCACCAGTGTCATTGCATGTGTGTTCTTTTTAGTAACAACTACCAGAGTCATTGAAATGTGTGTTCTTTTCACATACCACCTATGGATCCACCAGTGTCATTGCATGTGTGTTCTTTTTAGTAACAACAACCAGAGTCATTGCATGTGTGTTCTTTTCACATACCACATATGGATCCACCAGTGTCATTGAAATGTGTGTTCTCTTCATAGACCACACATGGATCCACCAGTGTCATTGCATGTATGTTCTTTTCACTAACAACAATTGGAGTCATTGCATGTGTGTTCTTTTCACATACCACATATGGATCCACCAGTGTCATTGCATGTGTGCTCTTTTCAGAATCCACCTATCGATCCACCAGTGTCATTGCATGTGTGTTCTTTTTACTAATAACAACCAGAGTCATTGAAATGTGTGTTCTTTTCACATACCACCTATGGATCCACCGGTGCCATTTCATGTGTGTTGTTTTTAGTAACAACAACCAGAGTCACTGCATGTGTGTTCTGTTCACATACCACATATGGATCCACTAGTGTCATTGAAATGTGTGTTCTTTTCAGAGACCACACATGGATCCACCAGTGTCATTGCATGTATGTTCTTTTCACTAACAACAACTGGAGTCATTGCATGTGTGTTATTTTCACATACCACATATGGATCCACCAGTGTCATTGCATGTGTGCTCTTTTCACAATCCACCTATGGATCCTTTAGTGTCATTGCATGTGTGTTCTTTTTACTAACAACAACTGGAGTCATTTCATGACTATTCTTCTCACATACCACATATGGATCCACCAGTGTCATTGCATGTGTGTTCTTTTTAGTAACAACAACCAGAGTCATTGAAATGTGTGTTCTTTTCACATACCACCTATGGATCCACCAGTGTCACTGCATGTGTGTTCTTTTTAGTAACAACAACCAGATTCATTGCATGTGGGTTCTTTCCACATACCACATATGGATCCACCAGTGTCATTGAAATGTGTGTTCTCTTCATAGACCACACATGGATCCACCAGTGTCATTGCATGTATGTTCTTTTCACTAACAACAATTGGAGTCATTGCATGTGTGTTCTTTTCACATACCACATATGGATCCACCAGTGTCATTGCATGTGTGCTCTTTTCAGAATCCACCTATCGATCCACCAGTGTCATTGCATGTGTGTTCTTTTTACTAATAACAACCAGAGTCATTGAAATGTGTGTTCTTTTCACATACCACCTATGGATCCACCGGTGTCATTTCATGTGTGTTGTTTTTAGTAACAACAACCAGAGTCACTGCATGTGTGTTCTGTTCACATACCACATATGGATCCACTAGTGTCATTGAAATGTGTGTTCTATTCAGAGACCACACATGGATCCACCAGTGTCATTGCATGTATGTTCTTTTCACTAACAACAACTGGAGTCATTGCATGTGTGTTATTTTCACATACCACATATGGATCCACCAGTGTCATTGCATGTGTGCTCTTTTCACAATCCACCTATGGATCCATTAGTGTCATTGCATGTGTGTTCTTTTTACTAACAACAACTGGAGTCATTTCATGACTGTTCTTCTCACATACCACATATGGATCCACCAGTGTCATTGCATGTGTGTTCTCTTAACAATCCACACATGGATCCACCAGTGTCATTGCATGTGTGCTCTTTTTACTAACAACAACCAAAGTCATTGCATGTGTGCTCTCTTCAGAGACAACACATGAATCCACCATTGTCATTGCATGTGTGTTCTTTTTAGTAACAACAACCGGAGTTATTGAACTGTGTGTTCTTTTCACATACCACCTATGGATCCACCAGTGTCATTGCATGTGTGTTCTTTTTAGTAACAACAACCAGAGTCATTACATGTGTGTTCTTTTCACATACCACATATGGATCCACCTGTGTAATTGAACGGTGTGTTCTCTTCAGAGACCACACATGGATCCACCAGTGTCATTGCATGTATGTTCTTTTCACTAACAACAACTGGAGTCATTGCATGTGTGTTCTTTTCACATACCACATATGGATCCACCAGTGTCATTGCATGTGTGCTCTTTTCAAAATCCACCTATCGATCCACCAGTGTCATTGCATGTGTTCTTTTTAGTAACAACAACCAGAGTCATTGAAATGTGTGTTCTTTTCACATACCACATATGGATCCATAGTGTCATTGCATGTGTGTTCTTTTTAGTAACAACAACCAGAGTCATTGCATGTGTGTTCTTTTCACATACCACATATGGATCCACCAGTGTCATTGCATGTGTGTTCTTTTCACAATCCACCTATGGATCCACCAGTGTCATTGAAATGTGTGTTCTCTTCAGAGACCACATGGATCCACCATGTCCTTGCATGTATGTTCTTTTCACTAACAACAACTGGAGTCATTGCATGTGTGTTCTTTTCACATACCACATATGGATCCACTAGTGTCATTGCATGTGTGCTCTTTTCACAATCCACCTATGAATCCACCAGTGTCATTGCATGTGTGTTCTTTTTAGTAACAACAACCAGAGTCATTGAAATGTGTGTTCTTTTCACATACCACCTATGGATCCAGCAGTGTCATTGCATCTGTGTTCTTTTTAGTAACAACAACCAGAGTCATTGCATGTGTGTTCTTTTCACATACCACATATGGATCCACGAGTGTCATCGAAATGTGTGTTCTCTTCAGAGACCACACATGGATCCACCAGTGTCATTGCATGTATGTTCTTTTCACTAACAACAACTGGAGTCATTCCATGTGTGTTCTTTTCACATACCACATATGGATCCACCAGTGTCATTGCATGTGTGCTCTTTTCACAATCCACATATGGATCCACCAGGGTCATTGCATGTGTGTTCTTTTTAGTAACAACAACCAGAGTCATTGAAATGTGTGTTATTTTCACATAGCACCTATGGATCCACCAGTGTCATTGCATGTGTGTTCTTTTTAGTAACAACAACCAGAGTTATTGCATGTGTGTTCTTTTCACATACCACATATGGATCCACCAGTGTCATGGAAATGTGTGTTCTCTTCAGAGACCACACATGGATCCACCAGCGTCATTGCATGTATGTTCTTTTCACTAACAACAACTGGAGTCATTGCATGTGTGTTCTTTTTAGTAACAACAACCAGAGTCATTGAAATGTGTGTTCTTTTCACATACCACATATGGATCCACCAGTGTCATTGAAATGTGTGTTCTCTTCATAGACCACACATGGATCCACCAGTGTCATTGCATGTATGTTCTTTTCACTAACAACAATTGGAGTCATTGCATGTGTGTTCTTTTCACATACCACATATGGATCCACCAGTGTCATTGCATGTGTGCTCTTTTCAGAATCCACCTATCGATCCACCAGTGTCATTGCCTGTGTGTTCTTTTTACTAATAACCACCAGAGTCATTGAAATGTGTGTTCTTTTCACATACCACCTATGGATCCACCGGTGTCATTTCATGTGTGTTGTTTTTAGTAACAACAACCAGAGTCACTGCATGTGTGTTCTGTTCACATACCACATATGGATCCACTAGTGTCATTGAAATGGGTGTTCTATTCAGAGACCACACATGGATCCACCAGTGTCATTGCATGTATGTTCTTTTCACTAACAACAACTGGAGTCATTGCATGTGTGTTATTTTCACATACCACATATGGATCCACCAGTGTCATTGCATGTGTGCTCTTTTCACAATCCACCTATGGATCCTTTAGTGTCATTGCATGTGTGTTCTTTTTACTAACAACAATTGGAGTCATTTAATGACTGTTCTTCTCACATACCACATATGGATCCACCAGTGTCATTGCATGTGTGTTCTCTTCACAATCCACACATGGATCCACCATTGTCATTGCATGTGTGCTCTTTTTACTAACAACAACCAAAGTCATTGCATGTGTGCTCTCTCCAGAGACAACACATGAATCCACCAGTGTCATTGCATGTGTGTTCTTTTTAGTAACAACAACCGGAGTTATTGAACTGTGTGTTCTTTTCACATACCACCTATGGATCCACCAGTGTCATTGCATGTGTGTTCTTTTTAGTAACAACAACCAGAATCATTGCATGTGTGTTCTTTTCACATACCACATATGGATCCACCAGTGTCACTGCATGTATGTTCTTTTCACTAACAACAATTGGAGTCATTGCATTTGTGTTCTTTTCACATACCACATATGGATCCACCAGTGTCATTGCATGTGTGCTCTTTTTACTAACAACAACCAGAGTCATTGAAATGTGTGTTATTTTCACGTACCACCTATGGATCCACCAGTGTCATTGAAAGGTGTGCTCTTCAGAGACCACACATGGATCCACCAGTGTCATTGCATGTATGTTCTTTTCACTAACAACAACTGGAGTCATTGCATGTGTGTTCTTTTCACATACCACATATGGATCCACCAGTGTCATTGCATGTGTGCTCTTTTCAGAATCCACCTATCGATCCACTAGTGTCATTGCATGTGTGCTCTTTTCACAATCCACCTATGGATCCACCAGTGTCATTGCATGTGTGTTCTTTTTAGTAACAACTACCAGAGTCATTGAAATGTGTGTTCTTTTCACATACCACCTATGGATCCACCAACAGTGTCATTGCATGTGTGTTCTTTTGACTAACAACAACCTGAGTCATTGCATGTGTGTTCTTTTCACATACCACATATGGATCCACCAGTGTCATTGAAATGTGTGTTCTCTTCATAGACCACACATGGATCCACCAGTGTCATTGCCTGTATGTTCTTTTCACTAACAACAATTGGAGTCATTGCATGTGTGTTCTTTTCACATACCACATATGGATCCACCAGTTTCATTGCATGTGTGCTCTTTTTCAGAATCCACCTATCGATCCACCAGTGTCATTGCATGTGTGTTCTTTTTACTAATAACAACCAGAGTCATTGAAATGTGTGTTCTTTTCACATACCACCTATGGATCCACCGGTGCCATTTCATGTGTGTTGTTTTTAGTAACAACAACCAGAGTCACTGCATGTGTGTTCTGTTCACATACCACATATGGATCCACTAGTGTCATTGAAATGTGTGTTCTTTGCAGAGACCACACATGGATCCACCAGTGTCATTGCATGTATGTTCTTTTCACTAACAACAACTGGAGTCATTGCATGTGTGTTATTTTCACATACCACATATGGATCCACCAGTGTCATTGCATGTGTGCTCTTTTCACAATCCACCTATGGATCCTTTAGTGTCATTGCATGTGTGTTCTTTTTACTAACAACAACTGGAGTCATTTCATGACTGTTCTTCTCACATACCACATATGGATCCACCAGTGTCATTGCATGTGTGTTCTTTTTAGTAACAACAACCAGAGTCATTGAAATGTGTGTTCTTTTCACATACCACCTATGGATCCACCAGTGTCATTGCATGTGTGTTCTTTTTAGTAACAACAACCAGATTCATTGCATGTGGGTTCTTTCCACATACCACATATGGATCCACCAGTGTCATTGAAATGTGTGTTCTCTTCATAGACCACACATGGATCCACCAGTGTCATTGCATGTATGTTCTTTTCACTAACAACAATTGGAGTCATTACATGTGTGTTCTTTTCACATACCACATATGGATCCACCAGTGTCATTGCATGTGTGCTCTTTTCAGAATCCACCTATCGATCCACCAGTGTCATTGCCTGTGTGTTCTTTTTACTAATAACAACCAGAGTCATTGAAATGTGTGTTCTTTTCACATACCACCTATGGATCCACCGGTGTCATTTCATGTGTGTTGTTTTTAGTAAACAACAACCAGAGTCACTGCATGTGTGTTCTGTTCACATACCACATATGGATCCACTAGTGTCATTGAAATGTGTGTTCTATTCAGAGACCACACATGGATCCACCAGTGTCATTGCATGTATGTTCTTTTCACTAACAACAACTGGAGTCATTGCATGTGTGTTATTTTCACATACCACATATGGATCCACCAGTGTCATTGCATGTGTGCTCTTTTCACAATCCACCTATGGATCCTTTAGTGTCATTGCATGTGTGTTCTTTTTACTAACAACAACTGGAGTCATTTCATGACTGTTCTTCTCACATACCACATATGGATCCACCAGTGTCATTGCATGTGTGTTCTCTTAACAATCCACACATGGATCCACCAGTGTCATTGCATGTGTGCTCTTTTTACTAACAACAACCAAAGTCATTGCATGTGTGCTCTCTTCAGAGACAACACATGAATCCACCAGTGTCATTGCATGTGTGTTCTTTTTAGTAACAACAACCGGAGTTATTGAACTGTGTGTTCTTTTCACATACCACCTATGGATCCACCAGTGTCATTGCATGTGTGTTCTTTTTAGTAACAACAACCAGAGTCATTACATGTGTGTTCTTTTCACATACCACATATGGATCCACCTGTGTAATTGAACGGTGTGTTCTCTTCAGAGACCACACATGGATCCACCAGTGTCATTGCATGTATGTTCTTTTCACTAACAACAACTGGAGTCATTGCATGTGTGTTCTTTTCACATACCACATATGGATCCACCAGTGTCATTGCATGTGTGCTATTTTCAAAATCCACCTATCGATCCACCAGTGTCATTGCATGTGTGTTCTTTTTAGTAACAACAACCAGAGTCATTGAAATGTGTGTTCTTTTCACATACCACCTATGGATCCACCAGTGTCATTGCATGTGTGTTCTTTTTAATAACAACAACCAGAGTCATTGCATGTGTGTTCTTTTCACATACCACATATGGATCCACCAGTGTCATTGCATGTGTGTTCTTTTCACAATCCACCTATGGATCCACCAGTGTCATTGAAATGTGTGTTCTCTTCAGAGACCACACATGGATCCACCAGTGTCCTTGCATGTATGTTCTTTTCACTAACAACAACTGGAGTCATTGCATGTGTGTTCTTTTCACATACCACATATGGATCCACTAGTGTCATTGCATGTGTGCTCTTTTCACAATCCACCTATGAATCCACCAGTGTCATTGCATGTGTGTTCTTTTTAGTAACAACAACCAGAGTCATTGAAATGTGTGTTCTTTTCACATACCACCTATGGATCCAGCAGTGTCATTGCATCTGTGTTCTTTTTAGTAACAACAACCAGAGTCATTGCATGTGTGTTCTTTTCACATACCACATATGGATCCACCAGTGTCATCGAAATGTGTGTTCTCTTCAGAGACCACACATGGATCCACCAGTGTCATTGCATGTATGTTCTTTTCACTAACAACAACTGGAGTCATTCCATGTGTGTTCTTTTCACATACCACATATGGATCCACCAGTGTCATTGCATGTGTGCTCTTTTCACAATCCACATATGGATCCACCAGTGTCATTGCATGTGTGTTCTTTTTAGTAACAACAACCAGAGTCATTGAAATGTGTGTTCTTTTCACATAGCACCTATGGATCCACCAGTGTCATTGCATGTGTGTTCTTTTTAGTAACAACAACCAGAGTTATTGCATGTGTGTTCTTTTCACATACCACATATGGATCCACCAGTGTCATGGAAATGTGTGTTCTCTTCAGAGACCACACATGGATCCACCAGCGTCATTGCATGTATGTTCTTTTCACTAACAACAACTGGAGTCATTGCATGTGTGTTCTTTTTAGTAACAACAACCAGA
The DNA here is from genome assembly GCA_023614405.1 of Avena insularis. NCBI lineage: Eukaryota > Viridiplantae > Streptophyta > Magnoliopsida > Poales > Poaceae > Avena > Avena insularis. The sequence continues at coordinate 765,558 of JAJUPC010000067.1, read as the reverse complement.
GTCATTGAAATGTGTGTTCTTTTCACATACCACATATGGATCCACCAGTGTCATTGAAATGTGTGTTCTCTTCATAGACCACACATGGATCCACCAGTGTCATTGCATGTATGTTCTTTTCACTAACAACAATTGGAGTCATTGCATGTGTGTTCTTTTCACATACCACATATGGATCCACCAGTGTCATTGCATGTGTGCTCTTTTCAGAATCCACCTATCGATCCACCAGTGTCATTGCCTGTGTGTTCTTTTTACTAATAACCACCAGAGTCATTGAAATGTGTGTTCTTTTCACATACCACCTATGGATCCACCGGTGTCATTTCATGTGTGTTGTTTTTAGTAACAACAACCAGAGTCACTGCATGTGTGTTCTGTTCACATACCACATATGGATCCACTAGTGTCATTGAAATGGGTGTTCTATTCAGAGACCACACATGGATCCACCAGTGTCATTGCATGTATGTTCTTTTCACTAACAACAACTGGAGTCATTGCATCTGTGTTATTTTCACATACCACATATGGATCCACCAGTGTCATTGCATGTGTGCTCTTTTCACAATCCACCTATGGATCCTTTAGTGTCATTGCATGTGTGTTCTTTTTACTAACAACAATTGGAGTCATTTCATGACTGTTCTTCTCACATACCACATATGGATCCACCAGTGTCATTGCATGTGTGTTCTCTTCACAATCCACACATGGATCCACCATTGTCATTGCATGTGTGCTCTTTTTCCTAACAACAACCAAAGTCATTGCATGTGTGCTCTCTCCAGAGACAACACATGAATCCACCAGTGTCATTGCATGTGTGTTCTTTTTAGTAACAACAACCGGAGTTATTGAACTGTGTGTTCTTTTCACATACCACCTATGGATCCACCAGTGTCATTGCATGTGTGTTCTTTTTAGTAACAACAACCAGAGTCATTACATGTGTGTTCTTTTCACATACCACATATGGATCCACCTGTGTAATTGAACGGTGTGTTCTCTTCAGAGACCACACATGGATCCACCAATGTCATTGCATGTATGTTCTTTTCACTAACAACAACTGGAGTCATTGCATGTGTGTTCTTTTCACATACCACATATGGATCCACCAGTGTCATTGCATGTTCTTTTCACATACCACATATGGATCCACTGTGTTCTCTTCAGAGACCACACATGGATCCACCAATGTCATTGCATGTATGTTCTTTTCACTAACAACAAGGAGTCATTGCATGTGTTCTTTTCACATACCACATATGGATCCACCAAAGGTCATTGCATGTGTGCTCTTTCAAAATCCACCCATCGATCCACCAAAGGTCATTGCATGTGTGTTCTTTTTAGTAACAACAACCAGAGTCATTGAAATGTGTGTTCTTTTCACATACCACCTATGGATACACCAGTGTCATTGCATGTGTGTTCTTTTTAGTAACAACAACCAGAGTCATTGCATGTGTGTTCTTTTCACATACCACATATGGATCCACCAGTGTCATTGCATGTGTGTTCTTTTCACAATCCACCTATGGATCCACCCGTGTCATTGAAATGTGTGTTCTCTTCAGAGACCACACATGGATCCACCAAAGGTCCTTGCATGTATGTTCTTTTCACTAACAACAACCTGAGTCATTGCATGTGTGTTCTTTTCACATACCACATATGGATCCACTAGTGTCATTGCATGTGTGCTCTTTTCACAATCCACCTATGAATCCACCAGTGTCATTGCATGTGTGTTCTTTTTAGTAACAACAACCAGAGTCATTGAAATGTGTGTTCTTTTCACATACCACCTATGGATCCAGCAGTGTCATTGCATCTGTTCTTTTGAGTAACAACAACCAGAGTCATTGCATGTGTGTTCTTTTCACATACCACATATGGATCCACCAGTGTCATTGAAATGTGTGTTCTCTTCAGAGACCACACATGGATCCACCAGTGTCATTGCATGTATGTTCTTTTCACTAACAACAACTGGAGTCATTGCAAGTGTGTTCTTTTCACATACCACATATGGATCCACCAGTGTCATTGCATGTGTGCTCTTTTCACAATCCACATATGGATCCACCAGTGTCATTTCATGTGTGTTCTTTTTTGGTAACAACAACCAGAGTCATTGAAATGTGTGTTCTTTTCACATACCACCTATGGATCCACCAGTGTCATTGCATGTGTGTTCTTTTTAGTAACAACAACCAGAGTCATTGCATGTGTGTTCTTTTCACATACCACATATGGATCCACCAGTGTCATTGAAATGTGTGTTCTCTTCAGAGACCACACATGGATCCACCAACGTCATTGCATGTATGTTCTTTTCACTAACAACAACTGGAGTCATTGCATGTGTGTTCTTTTTAGTAACAACAACCAGAGTCATTGAAATGTGTGTTCTTTTCACATACCACCTATGGATCCACCAGTGTCATTGCATGTGTGTTCTTTTTAGTAACAACAACCAGAGTCATTGAAATGTGCGTTCTTTTCACATACCAACTATGGATCCACTAGTGTCATTGCATGTGTGTTCTTTTTAGTAACAACAACCAGAATCATTGCATGTGTGTTCTTTTCACATACCACATATGGATCCACCAGTGTCACTGCATGTATGTTCTTTTCACTAACAACAATTGGAGTCATTGCATTTGTGTTCTTTTCACATACCACATATGGATCCACCAGTGTCATTGCATGTGTGCTTTTTTACTAACAACAACCAGAGTCATTGAAATGTGTGTTATTTTAACGTACCACCTATGGATCCACCAGTGTCATTGAAAGGTGTGCTCTTCAGAGACCACACATGGATCCACCAGTGTCATTGCATGTATGTTCTTTTCACTAACAACAACTGGAGTCATTGCATGTGTGTTCTTTTCACATACCACATATGGATCCACCAGTGTCATTGCATGTGTGCTCTTTTCAGAATCCACCGATCGATCCACTAGTGTCATTGCATGTGTGCTCTTTTCACAATCCACCTATGGATCCACCAGCGTCATTGCATGTGTGTTCTTTTTAGTAACAACTACCAGAGTCATTGAAATGTGTGTTCTTTTCACATACCACCTATGGATCCACCAGTGTCATTGCATGTGTGTTCTTTTTACTAATAACAACCAGAGTCATTGAAATGTGTGTTCTTTTCACATACCACCTATGGATCCACCGGTGTCATTTCATGTGTGTTCTTTTTAGTAACAACAACCAGAGTCATTGCATGTGTGTTCTTTTCACATACCACATATGGATCCACTAGTGTCATTGAAATGTGTGTTCTATTCAGAGACCACACATGGATCCACCAGTGTCATTGCATGTATGTTCTTTTCACTAACAACAACTGGAGTCATTGCATGTGTGTTATTTTCACATACCACATATGGATCCACCAGTGTCATTGCATGTGTGCTCTTTTCACAATCCACCTATGGATCCTTTAGTGTCATTGCATGTGTGTTCTTTTTACTAACAACAACTGGAGTCATTTCATGACTGTTCTTCTCACATACCACATATGGATCCACCAGTGTCATTGCATGTGTGTTCTCTTCACAATCCACACATGGATCCACCAGTGTCATTGCATGTGTGCTCTTTTTACTAACAACAACCAAAGTCATTGCATGTGTGTTCTCTTCAGAGACAACACATGAATCCACCAGTGTCATTGCATGTGTGTTCTTTTTAGTAACAACAACCGGAGTCATTGAACTGTGTGTTCTTTTCACATACCACCTATGGATCCACCAGTGTCATTGCATGTGTGTTCTTTTTAGTAACAACAACCAGAGTCATTACATGTGTGTTCTTTTCACATACCACATATGGATCCACCTGTGTAATTGAACGGTGTGTTCTCTTCAGAGACCACACATGGATCCACCAGTGTCATTGCATGTATGTTCTTTTCACTAACAACAACTGGAGTCATTGCATGTGTGTTCTTTTCACATACCACATATGGATCCACCAGTGTCATTGCATGTGTTCTCTTTTCAAAATCCACCTATCGATCCACCAGTATCATTGCATGTGTGTTCTTTTTAGTAACAACAACCAGAGTCATTGAAATGTGTGTTCTTTTCACATACCACCTATGGATCCACCAGTGTCATTGCATGTGTGTTCTTTTTAGTAACAACAACCAGAGTCATTGCATGTGTGTTCTTTTCACATACCACATATGGATCCACCAGTGTCATTACATGTGTGTTCTTTTCACAATCCACCTATGGATCCACCAGTGTCATTGAAATGTGTGTTCTCTTCAGAGACCACACATGGATCCACCAGTGTCCTTGCATGTATGTTCTTTTCACTAACAACAACTGGAGTCATTGCATGTGTGTTCTTTTCACATACCACATATGGATCCACTAGTGTCATTGCATGTGTGCTCTTTTCACAATCCACCTATGGATCCACCAGTGTCATTGCATGTGTGTTCTTTTTAGTAACAACAACCAGAGTAATTGAAATGTGTGTTCTTTTCACATACCACCTATGGATCCAGCAGTGTCATTGCATGTGTGTTCTTTTTAGTAACAACAACCAGAGTCATTGCATGTGTGTTCTTTTCACATACCACACATGGATCCACCAGTCATTGAAATGTGTGTTCTCTTCAGAGACCACACATGGATCCACCAAAGGTCATTGCATGTATGTTCTTTTCACTAACAACAACTGAGTCATTCCATGTGTGTTCTTTTCACATACCACATATGGATCCACCAGTGTCATTGCATGTGATCTCTTAACAATCCACATATGGATACACCAGTGTCATTTCATGTGTGTTCTTTATAGTAACAACAACCAGAGTCATTGAAATGTGTGTTCTTTCACATAGCACCTATGGATCCACCAGTGTCATTGCATGTGTGTTCTTTTTAGTAACAACAACCAGAGTTATTGCATGTGTGTTCTTTTCACATACCACATATGGATCCACCAGTGTAATTGAAATGTGTGTTCTCTTCAGAGACCACACATGGATCCACCAGAGTCATAGCATGTCTGTCCTTTTCACTAACAAAAACTGGAGTCATTGCATGTGTGTTCTTTTCACATACCACATATGGATCCACCAGTGTCATTGCAAGTGTGCTCTTTTCGAATCCACCTATCGATCCACCAGTGTCATTGCATGTGTGTTCTTTACTAAGAACAACCAGAGTCATTGAAATGTGTGTTCTTTTCACATAGCACCTATGGATCCACCAGTGTCATTGCATGTGTGTTCTTTTTAGTAACAACAACCAGAGTCATTGCATGTGTGTTCTTTTCACATACCACATATGGATCCACCAGTGTCATTGAAATGTGTGTTCTCTTCAGAGACCACACATGGATCCACCAGTGTCATTGCATGTATGTTCTTTTCACTAACAACAATTGGAGTCATTGCATGTGTTTTCTTTTCAAATACCACATATGGATCCACCAATGTCATTGCATGTGTGCTCTTTTTACAATCCACCTATGGATCCACCAGTGTCATTGCATGTGTGTTCTTTTTAGTCACAACAACCAGAGTCATTGCATGTGTGTTCTTTTCACATACCACATATGGATCCACCAGTGTCATTGAAATGTGTGTTCTCTTCATAGACCACACATGGATCCACCAGTGTCATTGCATGTATGTTCTTTTCACTAACAACAATTGGAGTCATTGCATGTGTGTTCTTTTCACATACCACATATGGATCCACCAGTGTCATTGCATGTGTGCTCTTTTCAGAATCCACCTATCGATCCACCAGTGTCATTGCATGTGTGTTCTTTTTACTAATAACAACAAGAGTCATTGAAATGTGTGTTCTTTTCACATACCACCTATGGATCCACTGGTATCATTTCATGTGTGTTGTGTTTAGTACCAACAACCAGAGTCACTGCATGTGTGGTCTTTTCACATACCACATATGGATCCACTAGTGTCATTGAAATGTGTGTTCTATTCAGAGACCACACATGGATCCACCAGTGTCATTGCATGTATGTTCTTTTCACTAACAACAACTGGAGTCATTGCATGTGTGTTATTTTCACATACCACATATGGATCTACCAGTGTCATTGCATGTGTGCTCTTTTCACAATCCACCTATGGATCCTTTAGTGTCATTGCATGTGTGTTCTTTTACTAACAACAACCGGAGTCATTTCATGACTGTTCTTCTCACATACCACATATGGATCCACCAGTGTCATTGCATGTGTGTTCTTCTTCACAATCCACACATGGATCCACCAGTGTAATTGCTTGTGTGCTCTTTTACTAACAACAACCAAAGTCATTGCATGTGTGTTCTCTTCAGAGACAACACATGAATCCACCAAAGTGTCATTGCATGTGTGTTCTTTTAGTAACAACAACCGAGTCATTGAAATGTGTGTTCTTTTCACATACCACCTATGGATCCAGAAGTGTCATTGCATCTGTGTTCTTTTTAGTAACAACAACCAGAGTCATTACATGTGTGTTCTTTTCACATACCACATATGGTTCCACCTGTAATTGAACGGTGTGTTCTTCAGAGACCACACATGGATCCACCAAGGTCATTGCATGTATGTTGTTTTCACTAACAACAACTGAGTCATTGCATGTGTGTTCTTTTCACATACCACATATGGATCCACCAGTGTCATTGCATGTGTTCTCTTTTCAAATCCACCTATCGATCCACCAAAGGTCATTGCATGTGTGTTCTTTTAGTAACAACAACCGTAGTCATTGAAATGTGTGTTCTTTTCACATACCACCTATGGATCCACCAGTGTCATTGCATGTGTGTTCTTTTTAGTAACAACAACCAGAGTCATTGCATGTGTGTTCTTTTCACATACCACATATGGATCCACCAGTGTCATTACATGTGTGTTCTTTTCACAATCCACCTACGGATCCACCAGTGTCATTGAAATGTGTGTTCTCTTCAGAGACCACACATGGATCCACCAGTGTCCTTGCATGTATGTTCTTTTCACTAACAACAACTGGAGTCATTGCATGTGTGTTCTTTTCACATACCACATATGGATCCACTAGTGTCATTGCATGTGTGGTCTTTTCACAATCCACATATGGATCCACCAAAGGTCATTGCATGTGTGTTCTTTTTAGTAACAACAACCAGAGTAATTGAAATGTGTGTTCTTTTCACATACCACCTATGGATCCAGCAGTGTCATTGCATGTGTGTTCTTTTTAGTAACAACAACCAGAGTCATTGCATGTGTGTTCTTTTCACATACCACATATGGATCCACCAGTGTCATTGAAATGTGTGTTCTCTTCAGAGACCACACATGGATCCACCAGTGTCATTGCATGTATGTTCTTTTCACTAACAACAACTGGAGTCATTCCATGTGTGTTCTTTTCACATACCACATATGGATCCACCAGTGTCATTGCATGTGTGATCTTTTCACAATCCACATATGGATCCACCAGTGTCATTGCATGTGTGTTCTTTTTAGTAACAACAACCAGAGTCATTGAAATGTGTGTTCTTTTCACATAGCACCTATGGATCCACCAGTGTCATTGCATGTGTGTTCTTTTTAGTAACAACAACCAGAGTTATTGCATGTGTGTTCTTTTCACATACCACATATGGATCCACCAGTGTAATGGAAATGTGTGTTCTCTTCAGCGACCACACATGGATCCACCAGCGTCATTGCATGTATGTCCTTTTCACTAACAATAACTGGAGTCATTGCATGTGTGTTCTTTTCACATACCACATATGGATCCACCAGTGTCATTGCATGTGTGCTCTTTTCACAATCCACCTATCGATCCACCAGTGTCATTGCATGTGTGTTCTTTTTACTAAAAACAACCAGAGTCATTGAAATGTGTGTTCTTTTCACATACCACCTATGGATCCACCAGTGTCATTGCATGTGTGTTCTTTTTAGTAACAACAACCAGAGTCATTGCATGTGTTTTTTTTCACATACCACATATGGATCCACCAGTGTCATTGAAATGTGTGTTCTCTTCAGAGACCACACATGGATCCACGAGTGTCATTGCATGTATGTTCTTTTCACTAACAACAATTGGAGTCATTGCATGTGTTTTCTTTTCAAATACCACATATGGATCCACCAATGTCATTGCATGTGTGCTCTTTTTACAATCCACCTATGGATCCACCAGTGTCATTGCATGTGTGTTCTTTTTAGTCACAACAACCAGAGTCATTGCATGTGTGTTCTTTTCACATACCACATATGGATCCACCAGTGTCATTGAAATGTGTGTTCTCTTCATAGACCACACATGGATCCACCAGTGTCATTGCATGTATGTTCTTTTCACTAACAACAATTGGAGTCATTGCATGTGTGTTCTTTTCACATACCACATATGGATCCACCAGTTTCATTGCATGTGTGCTCTTTTCAGAATCCACCTATCGATCCACCAGTGTCATTGCATGTGTGTTCTTTTTACTAATAACAACCAGAGTCATTGAAATGTGTGTTCTTTTCACATACCACCTATGGATACACCGGTGTAATTTCATGTGTGTTCTTTTTAGTAACAACAACCAGAGTCATTGCATGTGTGTTCTTTCACATACCACATATGGATCCACTAGTGTCATTGAAATGTGTGTTCTTCAGAGACCACACATGGATCCACCAAAGGTCATTGCATGTATGTTCTTTTCACTAACAACAACTGGAGTCATTGCATGTGTGTTATTTTCACATACCACATATGGATCTACCAGTGTCATTGCATGTGTGCTCTTTTCACAATCCACCTATGGATCCTTTAGTGTCATTGCATGTGTGTTCTTTTTACTAACAACAACTGGAGTCATTTCATGACTGTTCTTCTCACATACCACATATGGATCCACCAGTGTCATTGCATGTGTGTTCTCTTCACAATCCACACATGGATCCACCAGTGTAATTGCTTGTGTGCTCTTTTTACTAACAACAACCAAAGTCATTGCATGTGTGTTCTCTTCAGAGACAACACATGAATCCACCAGTGTCATTGCATGTGTGTTCTTTTTAGTAACAACAACCGGAGTCATTGAAAAGTGTTATCTTTTCACATACCACCTATGGATCCACCAGTGTCATTGCATGTGTGTTCTTTTAGTAACAACAACCAGAGTCATTACATGTGTGTTCTTTTCACATACCACATATGGTTCCACCTGTGTAATTGAACGGTGTGTTCTCTTCAGAGACCACACATGGATCCACCAGTGTCATTGCATGTATGTTGTTTTCACTAACAACAACTGGAGTCATTGCATGTGTGTTCTTTTCACATACCACATATGGATCCACCAGTGTCATTGCATGTGTTCTCTTTTCAAAATCCACCTATCGATCCACCAGTATCATTGCATGTGTGTTCTTTTTAGTAACAACAACCAGAGTCATTGAAATGTGTGTTCTTTTCACATACCACCTATGGATCCACCAGTGTCATTGCATGTGTGTTCTTTTTAGTAACAACAACCAGAGTCATTGCATGTGTGTTCTTTTCACATACCACATATGGATCCACCAGTGTCATTACATGTGTGTTCTTTTCACAATCCACCTACGGATCCACCAGTGTCATTGAAATGTGTGTTCTCTTCAGAGACCACACATGGATCCACCAGTGTCCTTGCATGTATGTTCTTTTCACTAACAACAACTGGAGTCATTGCATGTGTGTTCTTTTCACATACCACATATGGATCCACTAGTGTCATTGCATGTGTGCTCTTTTCACAATCCACCTATGGATCCACCAGTGTCATTGCATGTGTGTTCTTTTTAGTAACAACAACCAGAGTAATTGAAATGTGTGTTCTTTTCACATACCACCTATGGATCCAGCAGTGTCATTGCATCTGTGTTCTTTTTAGTAACAACAACCAGAGTCATTGCATGTGTGTTCTTTTCACATACCACATATGGATCCACCAGTGTCATTGAAATGTGTGTTCTCTTCAGAGACCACACATGGATCCACCAGTGTCATTGCATGTATGTTCTTTTCACTAACAACAACTGGAGTCATTCCATGTGTGTTCTTTTCACATACCACATATGGATCCACCAGTGTCATTGCATGTGATCTTTTCACAATCCACATATGGATCCACCAGTGTCATTGCATGTGTGTTCTTTTTAGTAACAACAACCAGAGTCATTGAAATGTGTGTTCTTTTCACATAGCACCTATGGATCCACCAGTGTCATTGCATGTGTGTTCTTTTTAGTAACAACAACCAGAGTTATTGCATGTGTGTTCTTTTCACATACCACATATGGATCCACCAGTGTCATGGAAATGTGTGTTCTCTTCAGCGACCACACATGGATCCACCAGCGTCATTGCATGTATGTCCTTTTCACTAACAATAACTGGAGTCATTGCATGTGTGTTCTTTTCACATACCACATATGGATCCACCAGTGTCATTGCATGTGTGCTCTTTTCAGAATCCACCTATCGATCCACCAGTGTCATTGCATGTGTGTTCTTTTTACTAAAAACAACCAGAGTCATTGAAATGTGTGTTCTTTTCACATAGCACCTATGGATCCACCAGTGTCATTGCATGTGTGTTCTTTTTAGTAACAACAACCAGAGTCATTGCATGTGTGTTCTTTTCACATACCACATATGGATCCACCAGTGTCATTGAAATGTGTGTTCTCTTCAGAGACCACACATGGATCCACGAGTGTCATTGCATGTATGTTCTTTTCACTAACAACAATTGGAGTCATTGCATGTGTTTTCTTTTCAAATACCACATATGGATCCACCAATGTCATTGCATGTGTGCTCTTTTTACAATCCACCTATGGATCCACCAGTGTCATTGCATGTGTGTTCTTTTTAGTCACAACAACCAGAGTCATTGCATGTGTGTTCTTTTCACATACCACATATGGATCCACCAGTGTCATTGAAATGTGTGTTCTCTTCATAGACCACACATGGATCCACCAGTGTCATTGCATGTATGTTCTTTTCACTAACAACAATTGGAGTCATTGCATGTGTGTTCTTTTCACATACCACATATGGATCCACCAGTGTCATTGCATGTGTGCTCTTTTCAGAATCCACCTATCGATCCACCAGTGTCATTGCATGTGTGTTCTTTTTACTAATAACAACCAGAGTCATTGAAATGTGTGTTCTTTTCACATACCACCTATGGATCCACCGGTGTCATTTCATGTGTGTTGTTTTTAGTAACAACAACCAGAGTCACTGCATGTGTGTTCTTTTCACATACCACATATGGATCCACTAGTGTCATTGAAATGTGTGTTCTATTCAGAGACCACACATGGATCCACCAGTGTCATTGCATGTATGTTCTTTTCACTAACAACAACTGGAGTCATTGCATGTGTGTTATTTTCACATACCACATATGGATCCACCAGTGTCATTGCATGTGTGCTCTTTTCACAATCCACCTATGGATCCTTTAGTGTCATTGCATGTGTGTTCTTTTTACTAACAACAACTGGAGTCATTTCATGACTGTTCTTCTCACATACCACATATGGATCCACCAGTGTCATTGCATGTGTGTTCTCTTCACAATCCACACATGGATCCACCAGTGTCATTGCTTGTGTGCTCTTTTTACTAACAACAACCAAAGTCATTGCATGTGTGTTCTCTTCAGAGACAACACATGAATCCACCAGTGTCATTGCATGTGTGTTCTTTTTAGTAACAACAACCGGAGTCATTGAACTGTGTGTTCTTTTCACATACCACCTATGGATCCACCAGTGTCATTGCATGTGTGTTCTTTTTAGTAACAACAACCAGAGTCATTACATGTGTGTTCTTTTCACATACCACATATGGTTCCACCTGTGTAATTGAACGGTGTGTTCTCTTCAGAGACCACACATGGATCCACCAGTGTCATTGCATGTATGTTGTTTTCACTAACAACAACTGGAGTCATTGCATGTGTGTTCTTTTCACATACCACATATGGATCCACCAGTGTCATTGCATGTGTGCTCTTTTCAAAATCCACCTATCGATCCACCAGTGTCATTGCATGTGTGTTCTTTTTAGTAACAACAACCAGAGTCATTGAAATGTGTGTTCTTTTCACATACCACCTATGGATCCACCAGTGTCATTGCATGTGTGTTCTTTTTAGTAACAACAACCAGAGTCATTGCATGTGTGTTCTTTTCACATACCACATATGGATCCACCAGTGTCATTACATGTGTGTTCTTTTCACAATCCACCCTCCCATAAAAGTGTCATTGAAATGTGTGTTCTCTTCAGAGACCACATGGATCCACCAGTGTCCTTGCATGTATGTTCTTTTCACTAACAACAACTGGAGTCATTGCATGTGTGTTCTTTTCACATACCACATATGGATCCACTAGTGTCATTGCATGTGTGCTCTTTTCACAATCCACCTATGGATCCACCAGTGTCATTGCATGTGTGTTCTTTTTAGTAACAACAACCAGAGTAATTGAAATGTGTGTTCTTTTCACATACCACCTATGGATCCAGCAGTGTCATTGCATCTGTGTTCTTTTTAGTAACAACAACCAGAGTCATTGCATGTGTTCTTTTCACATACCACATATGGATCCACCAGTGTCATTGAAATGTGTGTTCTCTTCAGAGACCACACATGGATCCACCAGTGTCATTGCATGTATGTTCTTTTCACTAACAACAACTGGAGTCATTCCATGTGTGTTCTTTTCACATACCACATATGGATCCACCAGTGTCATTGCATGTGTGATCTTTTCACAATCCACATATGGATCCACCAGTGTCATTGCATGTGTGTTCTTTTTAGTAACAACAACCAGAGTCATTGAAATGTGTGTTCTTTTCACATAGCACCTATGGATCCACCAGTGTCATTGCATGTGTGTTCTTTTTAGTAACAACAACCAGAGTTATTGCATGTGTGTTCTTTTCACATACCACATATGGATCCACCAGTGTCATGGAAATGTGTGTTCTCTTCAGCGACCACACATGGATCCACCAGCGTCATTGCATGTATGTCCTTTTCACTAACAATAACTGGAGTCATTGCATGTGTGTTCTTTTCACATACCACATATGGATCCACCAGTGTCATTGCATGTGTGCTCTTTTCAGAATCCACCTATCGATCCACCAGTGTCATTGCATGTGTGTTCTTTTTACTAAAAACAACCAGAGTCATTGAAATGTGTGTTCTTTTCACATAGCACCTATGGATCCACCAGTGTCATTGCATGTGTGTTCTTTTTAGTAACAACAACCAGAGTCATTGCATGTGTGTTCTTTTCACATACCACATATGGATCCACCAATGTCATTGAAATGTGTGTTCTCTTCAGAGACCACACATGGATCCACGAGTGTCATTGCATGTATCTTCTTTTCACTAACAACAATTGGAGTCATTGCATGTGTTTTCTTTTCAAATACCACATATGGATCCACCAATGTCATTGCATGTGTGCTCTTTTTACAATCCACCTATGGATCCATCAGTGTCATTGCATGTGTGTTCTTTTTACTAACAACAACTGAAGTCATTTCATGACTGTTCTTCTCACATACCACATATGGATCCACTAGTGTCATTGCATGTGTGTTCTTTTTAGTAACAACAACATGAGTCATTGCATGTGTGTTATATTCACATACCACATATGGATCCACCAGTGTCATTGAAAGGTGTGTTCTCTTCAGAGACCACACATGGATCCACCAGTGTCATTGCATGTATGTTCTTTTCACTAAAAACAACTGGAGTCATTGCATGTGTGTTCTTTTCACATACCACATATGGATCCACCAGTGTCATTGCATGTGTGCTCTTTTCACAATCCACCTATGGATCCACCATTGTCATTGCATGTGTGTTCTTTTTACTAACAACAACCAGAGTCATTGAAATGTGTGTTCTTTTCACATACCACCTGTGGATCCACTAGTGTCATTACATGTGTGTTCTTTTCACTAACAACAAACATAGTCATTGCATGTGTGTTCTTTTCACATACCACATATGGATCCACCAGTATCATTTCATGTGTGTTCTTTTTAGTAACAACAACTTGAGTCACTGCATGTGTGTTCTTTCGTGATACCACATATGGATCCACCAGTGTCATTGAAATGTGTGTTCTATTCAGAGACCACACATGGATCCACCAGTGTCATTGCATGTATGTTCTTTTCACTAACAACAACTGGAGTCATTGCATGTGTGTTATTTTCACATACCACATATGGATCCACCAGTGTCATTGCATGTGTGCTCTTTTCACAATCCACCTATGGATCCTTTAGTGTCATTGCATGTGTGTTCTTTTAACTAACAACAACTGGAGTCATTTCATAATTGTTCTTCTCACATACCACATATGGATCCACCAGTGTCATTGCATGTGTGCTCTTTTTACTAACAACAACCAAAGTTATTGCATGTGTGTTCTCTTCAGAGAACACACATGAGTCCACCAGTGTCATTGCATGTGTGTTCTTTTTAGTAACAACAACCGGAGTCATTGAAATGTGTGTTCTTTTCACATACCACCTATGGATCCACCAGTGTCATTGCATGTGTGTTCTTTTTAGTAACAACAACCAGAGTCATTGCATGTGTGTTCTTTTCACATACCATATATGGATCCACCAGTGTCATTGAAAGGTTTGTTCTCTTCAGAGACCACCCATGGATCCACCAATGTCATTGCATGTATGTTCTTTTCACTAACAACAATTGGAGTCATTGCATGTGTGCTCTTTTCACATACCACATATGGATCCACCAGTGTCATTGCATGTGTGCTCTTTTCAAAATCCACCTATCGATCCACTAGTGTCATTGCATGTGTGTTCTTTTTAGTAAAAACAACCAGAGTCATTGAAATATGTGTTCTTTTCACATACCACCTATGGATCCACCAGTGTCATTGCATGTGTGTTCTTTTTAGTAACAACAACCAGAGTCATTGCATGTGTGTTCTTTTCACATACCACATATGGATCCACCAGTGTCATTGCATGTGTGTTCTTTTCACGATCCACCTATGGATCCACCAGTGTCATTGCACGTATGTTCTTTTCACTAACAAAAACTAGAGTCATTGCATGTCTGTTCTTTTCAGATACCACATATGGATCCACCAGTGTCATTGCATGTGTGCTCTTTTTAGAATCAACCTATCTATCCACCAGTGTCATTGCATGTGTGTTCTTTTTACTAACAACAACCAGAGTCATTGAAATGTGTGTTCTTTTCACATACCACCTATGGATCCACCAGTGTCATTGCATGTGTGTTCTTTTTAGTAACAACAACCAGAGTCATTGCATGTGTTTTTTTTGCACATGCCACATATGGATCCACCAGTGTCATTGCATGTGTGTTCTTTTCACAATCCACCTATGGATCCACCAGTGTGATTGCATGTATGTTCTTTTCACTAACAATAACTGGAGTCATTGCATGTGTGTTCTTTTCACATACCACATATGGATCCCCCAGTGTCATTGCATGTGTGTTCTTTTCACAATCCACCTATGGATCCACCAGTGTCATTGCATGTGTGTTCTTTTTAGTAACAACAACCAGAGTCATGCAAATGTGTGTTCTTTTCACATACCACCTATGGATCAACTAGTCTCATTGCATGTGTGTTCTTTTTAGTAACAACAACCAGAGTCATTGCATGTGTGTTCTTTTCACATACCACATATGGATCCACCAGTGTCATTGAAATGTGTGTTATCTTTAGAGACCACACATGGATCCACCATTGTCATTGCATGTATGTTCTTTTCACTAACAACAACTGGAGTCATTGCATGTGTGTTCTTTTCACATACCACATATGGATCCACCAGTGTCATTGCATGTGTTCTCTTTTCAGAATCCACCTATCGATCCACCAGTGTCATTGCATGTGTGTCCTTTTTACTAACAACAACCAGAGTCATTGAAATGTGTGTTCTTTTCACATACCACCTATGGATCCACCAGTGTCATTGAATGTGTGTTCTTTTTAGTAACAACAACAAGAGTCATTGCATGTGTGTTCTTTTCACATACCACATATGGATCCACCAGTGTCATTGAAATGTGTGTTCTCTTCAGAGACCACACATGGATCCACCAGTGTCCTTGCATGTATGTTCTTTTCACTAACAACAACTGGAGTCATTGCATGTGTTTTCTTTTCACATACCACATATGGATCCACCAATGTCATTGCATGTGTGCTCTTTTCACAATCCACCTATGGATCCATCAGTGTCATTGCATGTGTGTTCTTTTTACTAACAACAACTGGAGTCATTTCATGACTGTTCTTCTCACATACCACATATGGATCCACCAGTGTCATTGCATGTGCGTTCTTTTTAGTAACAACAACATGAGTTATTGCATGTGTGTTATTTTCCCATACCACATATGGATCCACATGTGTCACTGAAAGGTGTGTTCTCTTCAGAGACCACACATGGATCCACCAGTGTCATTGCATGTATGCTCTTTTCACTAACAACAACTGGAGTCATTGCATGTGTGTTCTTTTCACATACCACATATGGATCCACCAGTGTCATTGCATGTGTGCTCTTTTCACAATCCACCTATGGATCCACCACTGTCATTGCATGTGTGTTCTTTTTACTAACAACAACCAGAGTACTTGAAATGTGTGTTCTTTTCACATACCACCTGTGGATCCACTAGTGTCATTGCATGTGTGTTCTTTTCACTAACAACAAACGTAGTCATTGCATGTGTGTTCTTTTCACATACCACATATGGATCCACCAGTGTCATTGTATGTGTGTTCTTTCCACATCCACCTATGGATCCACCAGTGTCATTGCATGTGTGTTCTTTTTACTAACAACAACTAGAGTCACTTCATGACTGTTCTTCTCACATACCACATATGGATCCACCATTGTCATTGCATGTGTGTTCTTTTTAGTAACAACAAAATGAGTCATTGCATGTGTGTTATTTTCCCATACCACATATGGATCCACCAGTGTCATTGAAAGGTGTGTTCTCTTCAGAGACCACACATGGATCCACCAGTGTCATTGCATGTATGCTCTTTTCACTAACAACAACTGGAGTCATTGCATGTGTGTTCTTTTCACATACCACATATGGATCCACCAGTGTCATTGCACGTGTGCTCTTTTCACAATCCACCTATGGATCCACCACTATCATTGCATGTGTGTTCTTTTTACTAACAACAACCAGAGTCATTGAAATGTGTGTTCTTTTCACATACCACCTGTGGATCCGCTAGTGTCATTGCATGTGTGTTCTTTTCACTAACAACAAACATAGTCATTGCATGTGTGTTCTTTTCACATACCACATATGGATCCACCATTGTCATTGTATGTGTGTTCTTTCCACAATCCACCTATGGATCCACCAGTGTCATTGCATGTGTGTTCTTTTCACTAACAACAACTAGAGTCATTGCATGTGTGTTCTTTTCACATACCACATATGGATCCACCAGTGTCATTGCATGTGTGCTCTTTTCACAATCCACATATGGATCCACCAGTGTCATTGCATGTGTGTTCTTTTTAGTAACAACAACCAGAGTCATTGAAATGTGTGTTCTTTTCACATACCACCTATGGATCCACCAGTGTCATTGCATGTGTGTTCTTTTTAGTAACAACAACCAGAGTCATTGAAATGTGTGTTCTTTTCACATACCACCTATGGATCCACTAGTGTCATTGCATGTGTGTTCTTTTTAGTAACAACAACCAGAATCATTGCATGTGTGTTCTTTTCACATACCACATATGGATCCACCAGTGTCAATGCATGTATGTTCTTTTAAATAACAACAACTGGAGTCATAGCATTTGTGTTCTTTTCACATACCACATATGGATCCACCATCATTGCATGTGTGCTCTTTCACAATCCACCTATGGATCCACCAGTGTCATTGCATGTGTGTTCTTTTACTAACAACAACTGAGTCATTGAATTGTGTGTTCTTTTCACCTCCCACATATGGATCCACCAGTGTCATTGAATGTGTGTTCTCTTCAGAGACCACACATGGATCCACCAGTGTCATTGCATGTATGTTCTTTTCACTAACAACAACTGGAGTCATTGCATGTGTGTTCTTTTCACATACCACATATGGATCCACCAGTGTCATTGCATGTGTTCTTTTCACAATCCACCTATAGATCCACAGTGTCATTGCATGTGTGTTCTTTTGACTAACAAGAACTGAGTCATTGAAATGTGTGTTCTTTTCACATACCACATATGGATCCACCAGTGTCATTGAAATGTGTGTTCTCTTCAGAGACCACACATGGATCCACCAGTGTCATTGCATGTATGTTCTTTTCACTAACAACAACTAGAGTCATTGCATGTGTGTTCTTTTCACATACCACATATGGATCCACCAGTGTCATTGCATGTGTGCTCTTTTCACAATCCACCTATGGATCCACCAGTGTCATTGCATGTGTGTTCTTTTTACTAACAACAACTAGAGTCATTGAAATGTGTGTTCTTTTCACATACCACATATGGATCCACCAGTGTCATTGCATGTGTGTTCTTTTCACTAACAACAAACATAGTCATTGCATGTGTGTTCTTTTCACATACCACATATGGATCCGCCAGTGTCATTGTATGTGTGTTCTTTCCACAATCCACCTATGGATCCACGAGTGTCATTGCATGTGTGTTCTTTTCACTAACAACAACTAGAGTCATTGCATGTGTGTTCTTTTCACATACCACATATGGATCCACCAGTGTCATTGCATGTGTGCTCTTTTCACAATCCACATATGGATCCACCAGTGTCATTGCATGTGTGTTCTTTTTAGTAACAACAACCAGAGTCATTGAAATGTGTGTTCTTTTCACATACCACCTATGGATCCACCAGTGTCATTGCATGTATGTTGTTTTCACTAACAACAACTGGACTCATTGCATGTGTGTTCTTTTCACAATCCACATATGGATCCACCAGTGTCATTGCACGTGTGCTCTTTTCACAATCCACCTATGGATCCACCACTATCATTGCATATGTGTTCTTTTTACTAACAACAACCAGAGTCATTGAAATGTGTGTTCTTTTCACATACCACCTGTGGATCCGCTAGTGTCATTGCATGTGTGTTCTTTTCACTAACAACAAACATAGTCATTGCATGTGTGTTCTTTTCACATACCACATATGGATCCACCATTGTCATTGTATGTGTGTTCTTTCCACAATCCACCTATCGATCCACCAGTGTCATTGCATGTGTGTCCTTTTTACTAACAACAACCAGAGTCATTGAAATGTGTGTTCTTTTCACATACCACCTATGGATCCACCAGTGTCATTGAATGTGTGTTCTTTTTAGTAACAACAACAAGAGTCATTACATGTGTGTTCTTTTCACATACCACATATGGATCCACCAGTGTCATTGAAATGTGTGTTCTCTTCAGAGACCACACATGGATCCACCAGTGTCCTTGCATGTATGTTCTTTTCACTAACAACAACTGGAGTCATTGCATGTGTTTTCTTTTCACATACCACATATGGATCCACCAATGTCATTGCATGTGTGCTCTTTTCACAATCCACCTATGGATCCATCAGTGTCATTGCATGTGTGTTCTTTTTACTAACAACAACTGGAGTCATTTCATGACTGTTCTTCTCACATACCACATATGGATCCACCAGTGTCATTGCATGTGCGTTCTTTTTAGTAACAACAACATGAGTTATTGCATGTGTGTTATTTTCCCATACCACATATGGATCCACCAGTGTCACTGAAAGGTGTGTTCTCTTCAGAGACCACACATGGATCCACCAGTATCATTGCATGTATGCTCTTTTCACTAACAACAACTGGAGTCATTGCATGTGTGTTCTTTTCACATACCACATATGGATCCACCAGTGTCATTGCATGTGTGCTCTTTTCACAATCCACCTATGGATCCACCACTGTCATTGCATGTGTGTTCTTTTTACTAACAACAACCAGAGTACTTGAAATGTGTGTTCTTTTCACATACCACCTGTGGATCCACTAGTGTCATTGCATGTGTGTTCTTTTCACTAACAACAAACGTAGTCATTGCATGTGTGTTCTTTTCACATACCACATATGGATCCACCAGTGTCATTGTATGTGTGTTCTTTCCACAATCCACCTATGGATCCACCAGTGTCATTGCATGTGTGTTCTTTTTACTAACAACAACTAGAGTCACTTCATGACTGTTCTTCTCACATACCACATATGGATCCACCATTGTCATTGCATGTGTGTTCTTTTTAGTAACAACAAAATGAGTCATTGCATGTGTGTTATTTTCCCATACCACATATGGATCCACCAGTGTCATTGAAAGGTGTGTTCTCTTCAGAGACCACACATGGATCCACCAGTGTCATTGCATGTATGCTCTTTTCACTAACAACAACTGGAGTCATTGCATGTGTGTTCTTTTCACATACCACATATGGATCCACCAGTGTCATTGCACGTGTGCTCTTTTCACAATCCACCTATGGATCCACCACTATCATTGCATGTGTGTTCTTTTTACTAACAACAACCAGAGTCATTGAAATGTGTGTTCTTTTCACATACCACCTGTGGATCCGCTAGTGTCATTGCATGTGTGTTCTTTTCACTAACAACAAACATAGTCATTGCATGTGTGTTCTTTTCACATACCACATATGGATCCACCATTGTCATTGTATGTGTGTTCTTTCCACAATCCACCTATGGATCCACCAGTGTCATTGCACGTGTGTTCTTTGCACTAACAACAACTAGAGTCATTGCATGTGTGTTCTTTTCACATACCACATATGGATCCACCAGTGTCATTGCATATGTGCTCTTTTCACAATCCACATATGGATCCACCAGTGTCATTGCATGTGTGTTCTTTTTAGTAACAACAACCAGAGTCATTGAAATGTGTGTTCTTTTCACATACCACCTATGGATCCACCACTGTCATTGCATGTGTGTTCTTTTTAGTAACAACAACCAGAGTCATTGAAATGTGTGTTCTTTTCACATACCACCTATGGATCCACTAGTGTCATTGCATGTGTGTTCTTTTTAGTAACAACAACCAGAATCATTGCATGTGTGTTCTTTTCACATACCACATATGGATCCACCAGTGTCACTGCATGTATGTTCTTTTCACTAACAACAATTGGAGTCATTGCATTTGTGTTCTTTTCACATACCACATATGGATCCACCAGTATCATTGCATGTGTGCTCTTTTCGCAATCCACCTATGGATCCACCAGTGTCATTGCATGTGTGTTCTTTTTACTAACAACAACCAGAGTCATTGAAATGTGTGTTATTTTCACGTACCACCTATGGATCCACTAGTGTCATTGAAAGGTGTGTTCTCTTCAGAGACCACACATGGATCCACCAGTGTCATTGCATGTATATTCTTTTCACTAACAACAACTGGAGTCATTGCATGTGTGTTCTTTTCACATACCACATATGGATCCACCAGTGTCATTGCATGTGTGCTCTTTTCAGAATCCACCTATCGATCCACCAGTGTCATTGCATGTGTGTCCTTTTTACTAACAACAACCAGAGTCATTGAAATGTGTGTTCTTTTCACATACCACCTATGGATCCACCAGTGTCATTGAAATGTGTGTTCTCTTCAGAGACCACACATGGATCCACCAGTGTCATTGCATGTATGTTCTTTTCACTAACAACAACTAGAGTCATTGCATGTGTTTTCTTTTCACATACCACATATGGATCCACCAATGTCATTGCATGTGTGCTCTTTTCACAATCCACCTATGGATCCATCAGTGTCATTGCATGTGTGTTCTTTTTACTAACAACAACTGGAGTCATTTCATGACTGTTCTTCTCGCATACCACATATGGATCCACCAGTGTCATTGCATGTGTGTTCTTTTTAGTAACAACAACATGACTCATTGCATGCGTGTTATTTTCCCATACCACATATGGATCCACCAGTGTCATTGAAAGGTGTGTTCTCTTGAGACCACACATGGATCCTGATGTCATTGCATGTATGTTCTTTTCACTAACAACAACTGGAGTCATTGCATGTGTGTTCTTTTCACATACCACATATGGATCCACCAGTGTCATTGCATGTGTGCTCTTTTCACAATCCACCTATGGATCCACCACTGTCATTGCATGTGTGTTCTTTTTACTAACAACCAGAGTCATTGAAATGAGTGTTCTCTTCAGATACCACCAATGGATCCACTAGTGTCATTGCATGTGTGTTCTTTTCACTAACAACAAACATAGTCATTGCATGTGTGTTCTTTTCACATACCACATATGGATCCACCAGTGTCATTGTATGTGTGTTCTTTCCACAATCCACCTATGGATCCACCAGTGTCATTGCATGTGTGTTCTTTTCACTAACAACACCTAGAGTCATTGCATGTGTGTTCTTTTCATATACCACATATGGATCCACCAGTGTCATTGCATGTGTGCTCTTTTCACAATCCACATATGGATCCACCAGTGTCATTGCATGTGTGTTCTTTTTAGTAACAACAACCAGAGTCATTGCAATGTGTGTTCTTTTCACATACCACCTATGGATCCACCAGTGTCATTGCATGTGTGTTCTTTTTAGTAACGACAACCAGAGTCATTGAAATGTGTGTTCTTTTCACATACCACCTATGGATCCACTAGTGTCATTGCATGTGTGTTCTTTTTAGTAACAACAACCAGAATCATTGCATGTGTGTTCTTTTCACATACCACATATGGATCCACCAGTGTCACTGCATGTATGTTCTTTTCACTAACAACAATTGGAGTCATTGCATGTGTGTTCTTTTCACATACCACATATGGATCCACCAGTGTCATTGCACGTGTGCTCTTTTCACAATCCACCTATGGATCCACCACTATCATTGCATATGTGTTCTTTTTACTAACAACAACCAGAGTCATTGAAATGTGTGTTCTTTTCACATACCACCTGTGGATCCGCTAGTGTCATTGCATGTGTGTTCTTTTCACTAACAACAAACATAGTCATTGCATGTGTGTTCTTTTCACATACCACATATGGATCCACCATTGTCATTGTATGTGTGTTCTTTCCACAATCCACCTATCGATCCACCAGTGTCATTGCATGTGTGTCCTTTTTACTAACAACAACCAGAGTCATTGAAATGTGTGTTCTTTTCACATACCACCTATGGATCCACCAGTGTCATTGAATGTGTGTTCTTTTTAGTAACAACAACAAGAGTCATTGCATGTGTGTTCTTTTCACATACCACATATGGATCCACCAGTGTCATTGAAATGTGTGTTCTCTTCAGAGACCACACATGGATCCACCAGTGTCCTTGCATGTATGTTCTTTTCACTAACAACAACTGGAGTCATTGCATGTGTTTTCTTTTCACATACCACATATGGATCCACCAATGTCATTGCATGTGTGCTCTTTTCACAATCCACCTATGGATCCACCAGTGTCATTGCATGTGTGTTCTTTTTACTAATAACAACCAGAGTCATTGAAATGTGTGTTCTTTTCACATACCACCTATGGATCCACCGGTGTCATTTCATGTGTGTTGTTTTTAGTAACAACAACCAGAGTCACTGCATGTGTGTTCTGTTCACATACCACATATGGATCCACTAGTGTCATTGAAATGTGTGTTCTATTCAGAGACCACACATGGATCCACCAGTGTCATTGCATGTATGTTCTTTTCACTAACAACAACTGGAGTCATTGCATGTGTGTTATTTTCACATACCACATATGGATCTACCAGTGTCATTGCATGTGTGCTCTTTTCACAATCCACCTATGGATCCTTTAGTGTCATTGCATGTGTGTTCTTTTTACTAACAACAACTGGAGTCATTTCATGACTGTTCTTCTCACATACCACATATGGATCCACCAGTGTCATTGCATGTGTGTTCTCTTCACAATCCACACATGGATCCACCAGTGTCATTGCTTGTGTGCTCTTTTTACTAACAACAACCAAAGTCATTGCATGTGTGTTCTCTTCAGAGACAACACATGAATCCACCAGTGTCATTGCATGTGTGTTCTTTTTAGTAACAACAACCGGAGTCATTGAACTGTGTGTTCTTTTCACATACCACCTATGGATCCACCAGTGTCATTGCATGTGTGTTCTTTTTAGTAACAACAACCAGAGTCATTACATGTGTGTTCTTTTCACATACCACATATGGTTCCACCTGTGTAATTGAACGGTGTGTTCTCTTCAGAGACCACACATGGATCCACCAGTGTCATTGCATGTATGTTGTTTTCACTAACAACAACTGGAGTCATTGCATGTGTGTTCTTTTCACATACCACATATGGATCCACCAGTGTCATTGCATGTGTGCTCTTTTCAAAATCCACCTATCGATCCACCAGTGTCATTGCATGTGTGTTCTTTTTAGTAACAACAACCAGAGTCATTGAAATGTGTGTTCTTTTCACATACCACCTATGGATCCACCAGTGTCATTGCATGTGTGTTCTTTTTAGTAACAACAACCAGAGTCATTGCATGTGTGTTCTTTTCACATACCACATATGGATCCACCAGTGTCATTACATGTGTGTTCTTTTCACAATCCACCTACGGATCCACCAGTGTCATTGAAATGTGTGTTCTCTTCAGAGACCACACATGGATCCTGATGTCCTTGCATGTATGTTCTTTTCACTAACAACAACTGGAGTCATTGCATGTGTGTTCTTTTCACATACCACATATGGATCCACTAGTGTCATTGCATGTGTGCTCTTTTCACAATCCACCTATGGATCCACCAGTGTCATTGCATGTGTGTTCTTTTTAGTAACAACAACCAGAGTAATTGAAATGTGTGTTCTTTTCACATACCACCTATGGATCCAGCAGTGTCATTGCATCTGTGTTCTTTTTAGTAACAACAACCAGAGTCATTGCATGTGTGTTCTTTTCACATACCACATATGGATCCACCAGTGTCATTGAAATGTGTGTTCTCTTCAGAGACCACACATGGATCCACCAGATGTCATTGCATGTATGTTCTTGTCACTAACAACATCTGGAGTCATTCCATGTGTGTTCTTTTCACATACCACATATGGATCCACCAGTGTCATTGCATGTGTGATCTTTTCACAATCCACATATGGATCCACCAGTGTCATTGCATGTGTGTTCTTTTTAGTAACAACAACCAGAGTCATTGAAATGTGTGTTCTTTTCACATAGCACCTATGGATCCACCAGTGTCATTGCATGTGTGTTCTTTTTAGTAACAACAACCAGAGTTATTGCATGTGTGTTCTTTTCACATACCACATATGGATCCACCAGTGTAATGGAAATGTGTGTTCTCTTCAGCGACCACACATGGATCCACCAGCGTCATTGCATGTATGTCCTTTTCACTAACAATAACTGGAGTCATTGCATGTGTGTTCTTTTCACATACCACATATGGATCCACCAGTGTCATTGCATGTGTGCTCTTTTCAGAATCCACCTATCGATCCACCAGTGTCATTGCATGTGTGTTCTTTTTACTAAAAACAACCAGAGTCATTGAAATGTGTGTTCTTTTCACATAGCACCTATGGATCCACCAGTGTCATTGCATGTGTGTTCTTTTTAGTAACAACAACCAGAGTCATTGCATGTGTGTTCTTTTCACATACCACATATGGATCCACCAGTGTCATTGAAATGTGTGTTCTCTTCAGAGACCACACATGGATCCACGAGTGTCATTGCATGTATGTTCTTTTCACTAACAACAATTGGAGTCATTGCATGTGTTTTCTTTTCAAATACCACATATGGATCCACCAATGTCATTGCATGTGTGCTCTTTTTACAATCCACCTATGGATCCATCAGTGTCATTGCATGTGTGTTCTTTTTACTAACAACAACTGGAGTCATTTCATGACTGTTCTTCTCACATACCACATATGGATCCACTAGTGTCATTGCATGTGTGTTCTTTTTAGTAACAACAACATGAGTCATTGCATGTGTGTTATATTCACATACCACATATGGATCCACCAGTGTCATTGAAAGGTGTGTTCTCTTGAGAGAGCACACATGGATCCACCAGTGTCATTGCATGTATGTTCTTTTCACTAAAAACAACTGGAGTCATTGCATGTGTGTTCTTTTCACATACCACATATGGATCCACCAGTGTCATTGCATGTGTGCTCTTTTCACAATCCACCTATGGATCCACCACTGTCATTGCATGTGTGTTCTTTTTACTAACAACAACCAGAGTCATTGAAATGTGTGTTCTTTTCACATACCACCTGTGGATCCACTAGTGTCATTACATGTGTGTTCTTTTCACTAACAACAAACATAGTCATTGCATGTGTGTTCTTTTCACATACCACATATGGATCCACCAGTATCATTTCATGTGTGTTCTTTTTAGTAACAACAACCAGAGTCACTGCATGTGTGTTCTTTTCACATACCACATATGGATCCACCAGTGTCATTGAAATGTGTGTTATATTCAGAGACCACACATGGATCCACCAGTGTCATTGCATGTATGTTCTTTTCACTAACAACAACTGGAGTCATTGCATGTGTGTTATTTTCACATACCACATATGGATCCACCAGTGTCATTGCATGTGTGCTCTTTTCACAATCCACCTATGGATCCTTTAGTGTCATTGCATGTGTGTTCTTTTAACTAACAACAACTGGAGTCATTTCATGACTGTTCTTCTCACATACCACATACGAATCCACCAGTGTCATTGCATGTGTGTTCTCCTCACAATCCACACATGGAACCACCAGTGTCATTGCATGTGTGCTCTTTTTACTAACAACAACCAAAGTTATTGCATGTGTGTTCTCTTCAGAGAACACACATGAGTCCACCAGTGTCATTGCATGTGTGTTCTTTTTAGTAACAACAACCGGAGTCATTGAAATGTGTGTTCTTTTCACATACCACCTATGGATCCACCAGTGTCATTGCATGTGTGTTCTTTTTAGTAACAACAACCAGAGTCATTGCATGTGTGTTCTTTTCACATACCATATATGGATCCACCAGTGTCATTGAAAGGTTTGTTCTCTTCAGAGACCACCCATGGATCCACCAATGTCATTGCATGTATGTTCTTTTCACTAACAACAATTGGAGTCATTGCATGTGTGCTCTTTTCACATACCACATATGGATCCACCAGTGTCATTGCATGTGTGCTCTTTTCAAAATCCACCTATCGATCCACTAGTGTCATTGCATGTGTGTTCTTTTTAGTAAAAACAACCAGAGTCATTGAAATATGTGTTCTTTTCACATACCACCTATGGATCCACCAGTGTCATTGCATGTGTGTTCTTTTTAGTAACAACAACCAGAGTCATTGCATGTGTGTTCTTTTCACATACCACATATGGATCCACCAGTGTCATTGCATGTGTGTTCTTTTCACGATCCACCTATGGATCCACCAGTGTCATTGCACGTATGTTCTTTTCACTAACAAAAACTAGAGTCATTGCATGTCTGTTCTTTTCAGATACCACATATGGATCCACCAGTGTCATTGCATGTGTGCTCTTTTTAGAATCAACCTATCTATCCACCAGTGTCATTGCATGTGTGTTCTTTTTACTAACAACAACCAGAGTCATTGAAATGTGTGTTCTTTTCACATACCACCTATGGATCCACCAGTGTCATTGCATGTGTGTTCTTTTTAGTAACAACAACCAGAGTCATTGCATGTGTTTTTTTTGCACATGCCACATATGGATCCACCAGTGTCATTGCATGTGTGTTCTTTTCACAATCCACCTATGGATCCACCAGTGTGATTGCATGTATGTTCTTTTCACTAACAACAACTGGAGTCATTGCATGTGTGTTCTTTTCACATACCACATATGGATCCCCCAGTGTCATTGCATGTGTGTTCTTTTCACAATCCACCTATGGATCCACCAGTGTCATTGCATGTGTGTTCTTTTTAGTAACAACAACCAGAGTCATGCAAATGTGTGTTCTTTTCACATACCACCTATGGATCAACTAGTCTCATTGCATGTGTGTTCTTTTTAGTAACAACAACCAGAGTCATTGCATGTGTGTTCTTTTCACATACCACATATGGATCCACCAGTGTCATTGAAATGTGTGTTATCTTTAGAGACCACACATGGATCCACCATTGTCATTGCATGTATGTTCTTTTCACTAACAACAACTGGAGTCATTGCATGTGTGTTCTTTTCACATACCACATATGGATCCACCAGTGTCATTGCATGTGTTCTCTTTTCAGAATCCACCTATCGATCCACCAGTGTCATTGCATGTGTGTCCTTTTTACTAACAACAACCAGAGTCATTGAAATGTGTGTTCTTTTCACATACCACCTATGGATCCACCAGTGTCATTGAATGTGTGTTCTTTTTAGTAACAACAACAAGAGTAATTGCATGTGTGTTCTTTTCACATACCACATATGGATCCACCAGTGTCATTGAAATGTGTGTTCTCTTCAGAGACCACACATGGATCCACCAGTGTCCTTGCATGTATGTTCTTTTCACTAACAACAACTGGAGTCATTGCATGTGTTTTCTTTTCACATACCACATATGGATCCACCAATGTCATTGCATGTGTGCTCTTTTCACAATCCACCTATGGATCCATCAGTGTCATTGCATGTGTGTTTTTTTTAGTAACAACAACTGGAGTCATTTCATGACTGTTCTTCTCACATACCACATATGGATCCACCAGTGTCATTGCATGTGCGTTCTTTTTAGTAACAACAACATGAGTTATTGCATGTGTGTTATTTTCCCATACCACATATGGATCCACATGTGTCACTGAAAGGTGTTCTCTTGAGAGACCACACATGGATCCACATGTCATTGCATGTATGCTCTTTTCACTAACAACAACGGGAGTCATTGCATGTGTGTTCTTTTCACATACCACATATGGATCCACCAGTGTCATTGCATGTGTGCTCTTTTCACAATCCACCTATGGATCCACCTTGTCATTGCATGTGTGTTCTTTTTACTAACAACAACCAGAGTACTTGAAATGTGTGTTCTTTTCACATACCACCTGTGGATCCACTAGTGTCATTGCATGTGTGTTCTTTTCACTAACAACAAACGTAGTCATTGCATGTGTGTTCTTTTCACATACCACATATGGATCCACCAGTGTCATTGTATGTGTGTTCTTTCCACATCCACCTATGGATCCACCAGTGTCATTGCATGTGTGTTCTTTTTACTAACAACAACTAGAGTCACTTCATGACTGTTCTTCTCACATACCACATATGGATCCACCATTGTCATTGCATGTGTGTTCTTTTTAGTAACAACAAAATGAGTCATTGCATGTGTGTTATTTTCCCATACCACATATGGATCCACCAGTGTCATTGAAAGGTGTGTTCTCTTCAGAGACCACACATGGATCCACTGATGTCATTGCATGTATGCTCTTTTCACTAACAACAACTGGAGTCATTGCATGTGTGTTCTTTTCACATACCACATATGGATCCACCAGTGTCATTGCACGTGTGCTCTTTTCACAATCCACCTATGGATCCACCACTATCATTGCATGTGTGTTCTTTTTACTAACAACAACCAGAGTCATTGAAATGTGTGTTCTTTTCACATACCACCTGTGGATCCGCTAGTGTCATTGCATGTGTGTTCTTTTCACTAACAACAAACATAGTCATTGCATGTGTGTTCTTTTCACATACCACATATGGATCCACCATTGTCATTGTATGTGTGTTCTTTCCACAATCCACCTATGGATCCACCAGTGTCATTGCACGTGTGTTCTTTGCACTAACAACAACTAGAGTCATTGCATGTGTGTTCTTTTCACATACCACATATGGATCCACCAGTGTCATTGCATGTGTGCTCTATTCACAAACCACATATGGATCCACCAGTCTCATTGCATGTGTGTTCTTTTATTAACAACAACCAGTCATTGAAATGTGTGTTCTTTTCACATACCACCTATGGATCCACCAGTGTCATTGCATGTGTGTTCTTTTTAGTAACAACAACCAGAGTCATTGAAATGTGTGTTCTTTTCACATACCACCTATGGATCCACTAGTGTCATTGCATGTGTGTTCTTTTTAGTAACAACAACCAGAATCATTGCATGTGTGTTCTTTTCACATACCACATATGGATCCACCAGTGTCACTGCATGTATGTTCTTTTCACTAACAACAATTGGAGTCATTGCATTTGTGTTCTTTTCACATACCACATATGGATCCACCAGTATCATTGCATGTGTGCTCTTTTCGCAATCCACCTATGGATCCACCAGTGTCATTGCATGTGTGTTCTTTTTACTAACAACAACCAGAGTCATTGAAATGTGTGTTATTTTCACGTACCACCTATGGATCCACTAGTGTCATTGAAAGGTGTGTTCTCTTCAGAGACCACACATGGATCCAGATGTCATTGCATGTTTGTTCTTTTCACTAACAACAATCCGACTCATTGCATGTGTGTTCTTTTCACATACCACATATGGATCCACCAGTGTCATTGCATGTGTGCTCTTTTCAGAATCCACCCATCGATCCACCAGCCATTGCATGCATGTATGTCCTTTTTACTAACAACAACCAGAGTCATTGAAATGTGTGTTCTTTTCACATACCACCTATGGATCCACCAGTGTCATTGAAATGTGTGTTCTCTTCAGAGACCACACATGGATCCACCAGTGTCATTGCATGTATGTTCTTTTCACTAACAACAACTAGAGTCATTGCATGTGTTTTCTTTTCACATACCACATATGGATCCACCAATGTCATTGCATGTGTGCTCTTTTCACAATCCACCTATGGATCCATCAGTGTCATTGCATGTGTGTTCTTTTTACTAACAACAACTGGAGTCATTTCATGACTGTTCTTCTCGCATACCACATATGGATCCACCAGTGTCATTGCATGTGTGTTCTTTTTAGTAACAACAACATGACTCATTGCATGCGTGTTATTTTCCCATACCACATATGGATCCACCAGTGTCATTGAAAGGTGTGTTCTCTTCAGACCACATGGATCCACCAGTGTCATTGCATGTATGTTCTTTTTAGTAAAAACAACCTGAGTCATTGCATGTGTGTTCTTTTCACATACCACATATGGATCCACCAGTGTCATTGCATGTGTGCTCTTTTCACAATCCACCTATGGATCCACCACTGTCATTGCATGTGTGTTCTTTTTACTAACAACAACCAGAGTCATTGAAATGTGTGTTCTTTTCAGATACCACCTGTGGATCCACTAGTGTCATTGCATGTGTGTTCTTTTCACTAACAACAAACATAGTCATTGCATGTGTGTTCTTTTCACATACCACATATGGATCCACCAGTGTCATTGTATGTGTGTTCTTTCCACAATCCACCTATGGATCCACCAGTGTCATTGCATGTGTGTTCTTTTCACTAACAACACCTAGAGTCATTGCATGTGTGTTCTTTTCATATACCACATATGGATCCACCAGTGTCATTGCATGTGTGCTCTTTTCACAATCCACATATGGATCCACCAGTGTCATTGCATGTGTGTTCTTTTTAGTAACAACAACCGAGTCATTGCAATGTGTGTTCTTTTCACATACCACCTATGGATCCACCAGTGTCATTGCATGTGTGTTCTTTTTAGTAACGACAACCAGAGTCATTGAAATGTGTGTTCTTTTCACATACCACCTATGGATCCACTAGTGTCATTGCATGTGTGTTCTTTTTAGTAACAACAACCAGAATCATTGCATGTGTGTTCTTTTCACATACCACATATGGATCCACAGTCACTGCATGTATGTTCTTTTCACTAACAACAATTGGAGTCATTGCATGTGTGTTCTTTTCACATACCACATATGGATCCACCAGTGTCATTGCACGTGTGCTCTTTTCACAATCCACCTATGGATCCACCACTATCATTGCATATGTGTTCTTTTGACTAACAACAACCAGAGTCATTGAAATGTGTGTTCTTTTCACATACCAATTGTGGATCCGCTTAGTGTCATTGCATGTGTGTTCTTTTCACTAACAACAAACATAGTCATTGCATGTGTGTTCTTTTCACATACCACATATGGATCCACCATTGTCATTGTATGTGTGTTCTTTCCACAATCCACCTATGGATCCACCAGTGTCATTGCACGTGTGTTCTTTGCACTAACAACAACTAGAGTCATTGCATGTGTGTTCTTTTCACATACCACATATGGATCCACTAGTGTCATTGCATGTGTGCTCTTTTCACAATCCACATATGGATCCCCCAGTGTCATTGCATGTGTGTTCTTTTAGTAATAACAACCGAGTCATTGAAATGTGTGTTCTTTTCACATACCACCTATGGATCCACCAGTGTCATTGCATGTGTGTTCTTTTTAGTAACAACAACCAGAGTCATTGAAATGTGTGTTCTTTTCACATACCACCTATGGATCCACTAGTGTCATTGCATGTGTGTTCTTTTTAGTAACAACAACCAGAATCATTGCATGTGTGTTCTTTTCACATACCACATATGGATCCACCAGTGTCACTGCATGTATGTTCTTTTCACTAACAACAATTGGAGTCATTGCATTTGTGTTCTTTTCACATACCACATATGGATCGAGCAGTGTCATTGAATGTGTGCTCTTTTACCTTTAAACCTATGGATCCACCAGTGTCATTGCATGTGTGTTCTTTTTACTAACAACAACCAGAGTCATTGAAATGTGTGTTATTTTCACGTACCATCTATGGATCCACTAGTGTCACTGAAAGGTGTGTTCTCTTCAGAGACCACACATGGATCCACCAGTGTCATTGCATGTATATTCTTTTCACTAACAACAACTGGAGTCATTGCATGTGTGTTCTTTTCACATACCACATATGGATCCACCAGTGTCATTGCATGTGTGCTCTTTTCAGAATCCACCTATCGATCCACCAGTGTCATTGCATGTGTGTCCTTTTTACTAACAACAACCAGAGTCATTGAAATGTGTGTTCTTTTCACATACCACCTATGGATCCACCAGTGTCATTGAAATGTGTGTTCTCTTCAGAGACCACACATGGATCCACCAGTGTCATTGCATGTATGTTCTTTTCACTAACAACAACTAGAGTCATTGCATGTGTTTTCTTTTCACATACCACATATGGATCCACCAATGTCATTGCATGTGTGCTCTTTTCACAATCCACCTATGGATCCATCAGTGTCATTGCATGTGTGTTCTTTTTACTAACAACAACTGGAGTCATTTCATGACTGTTCTTCTCGCATACCACATATGGATCCACCAGTGTCATTGCATGTGTGTTCTTTTTAGTAACAACAACATGACTCATTGCATGCGTGTTATTTTCCCATACCACATATGGATCCACCAGTGTCATTGAAAGGTGTGTTCTCTTCAGAGACCACACATGGATCCACCAGTGTCATTGCATGTATGTTATTTTCACTAACAACAACTGGAGTCATTGCATGTGTGTTCTTTTCACATACCACATATGGATCCACCAGTGTCATTGCATGTGTGCTCTTTTCACAATCCACC
Organism: Avena insularis; assembly: GCA_023614405.1. Classification (NCBI taxonomy): domain Eukaryota; kingdom Viridiplantae; phylum Streptophyta; class Magnoliopsida; order Poales; family Poaceae; genus Avena; species Avena insularis. The sequence continues at coordinate 731,648 of JAJUPC010000067.1, read as the reverse complement.
TATGGATCCACCACTGTCATTGCATGTGTGTTCTTTTTACTAACAACAACCAGAGTCATTGAAATGTGTGTTCTTTTCAGATACCACCTGTGGATCCACTAGTGTCATTGCATGTGTGTTCTCTTCAGAGACCACACATGGATCCACCAGTGTCATTGCATGTATGTTCTTTTCACTAACAACAACTAGAGTCATTGCATGTGTTTTCTTTTCACATACCACATATGGATCCACCAATGTCATTGCATGTGTGCTCTTTTCACAATCCACCTATGGATCCATCAGTGTCATTGCATGTGTGTTCTTTTTACTAACAACAACTGGAGTCATTTCATGACTGTTCTTCTCGCATACCACATATGGATCCACCAGTGTCATTGCATGTGTGTTCTTTTTAGTAACAACAACATGACTCATTGCATGCGTGTTATTTTCCCATACCACATATGGATCCACCAGTGTCATTGAAAGGTGTGTTCTCTTCAGAGACCACACATGGATCCACCAGTGTCATTGCATGTATGTTCTTTTCACTAACAACAACTGGAGTCATTGCATGTGTGTTCTTTTCACATACCACATATGGATCCACCAGTGTCATTGCATGTGTGCTCTTTTCACAATCCACCTATGGATCCACCACTGTCATTGCATGTGTGTTCTTTTACTAACAACAACAGTCATTGAAATGTGTGTTCTTTTCAGATACCACCTGGATCCACTAGTGTCATTGCATGTGTGTTCTTTTCACTAACAACAAACATAGTCATTGCATGTGTTCTTTTCACATACCACATATGGATCCACAGTGTCATTGTATGTGTGTTCTTTCCACAATCCACCTATGGATCCACAGTGTCATTGCATGTGTGTTCTTTTCACTAACACCAACTAGAGTCATTGCATCTGTTTTCTTTTCATATCCCCCATATGGATCCACAAGTGTCATTGCATGTGTGCTCTTTTCACAATCCACATATGGATCCACCAGTGTCATTGCATGTGTGTTCTTTTTAGTAACAACAACCAGAGTCATTGCAATGTGTGTTCTTTTCACATACCACCTATGGATCCACCAGTGTCATTGCATGTGTGTTCTTTTTAGTAACGACAACCAGAGTCATTGAAATGTGTGTTCTTTTCACATACCACCTATGGATCCACTAGTGTCATTGCATGTGTGTTCTTTTAGTAACAACAACCAGAATCATTGCATGTGTGTTCTTTTCACATACCACATATGGATCCACCAGTCTCACTGCATGTATGTTCTTTTCACTAACAACAATTGGAGTCATTGCATGTGTGTTCTTTTCACATACCACATATGGATCCACCAGTGTCATTGCACGTGTGCTCTTTTCACAATCCACCTATGGATCCACCACTATCATTGCATATGTGTTCTTTTTACTAACAACAACCAGAGTCATTGAAATGTGTGTTCTTTTCACATACCACCTGTGGATCCGCTAGTGTCATTGCATGTGTGTTCTTTTCACTAACAACAAACATAGTCATTGCATGTGTGTTCTTTTCACATACCACATATGGATCCAACATTGTCATTGTATGTGTGTTCTTCACAATCCACCTATGGATCCACAGTGTCATTGCATGTGTTCTTTGCACTAACAACAACTAGAGTCATTGCATGTGTGTTCTTTTCACATACCACATATGGATCCACTAGTGTCATTGCATGTGTGCTCTTTTCACAATCCACATATGGATCCACCAGTGTCATTGCATGTGTGTTCTTTTTAGTAACAACAACCAGAGTCATTGAAATGTGTGTTCTTTTCACATACCACCTATGGATCCACCAGTGTCATTGCATGTGTGTTCTTTTTAGTAACAACAACCAGAGTCATTGAAATGTGTGTTCTTTTCACATACCACCTATGGATCCACTAGTGTCATTGCATGTGTGTTCTTTTTAGTAACAACAACCAGAATCATTGCATGTGTGTTCTTTTCACATACCACATATGGATCCACGGTGTCCTTGCATGTATGTTCTTTTCACTAACAACAATTGGAGTCATTGCATTTGTGTTCTTTTCACATACCACATATGGATCCACCAGTATCATTGCATGTGTGCTCTTTTCGCAATCCACCTATGGATCCACCAGTGTCATTGCATGTGTGTTCTTTTTACTAACAACAACCAGAGTCATTGAAATGTGTGTTATTTTCACGTACCATCTATGGATCCACTAGTGTCACTGAAAGGTGTGTTCTCTTCAGAGACCACACATGGATCCACCAGTGTCATTGCATGTATATTCTTTTCACTAACAACAACTGGAGTCATTGCATGTGTGTTCTTTTCACATACCACATATGGATCCACCAGTGTCATTGCATGTGTGCTCTTTTCAGAATCCACCTATCGATCCACCAGTGTCATTGCATGTGTGTCCTTTTTACTAACAACAACCAGAGTCATTGAAATGTGTGTTCTTTTCACATACCACCTATGGATCCACCAGTGTCATTGAAATGTGTGTTCTCTTCAGAGACCACACATGGATCCACCAGTGTCATTGCATGTATGTTCTTTTCACTAACAACAACTAGAGTCATTGCATGTGTTTTCTTTTCACATACCACATATGGATCCACCAATGTCATTGCATGTGTGCTCTTTTCACAATCCACCTATGGATCCATCAGTGTCATTGCATGTGTGTTCTTTTACTAACAACCTGAGTCATTTCATGACTGTTCTTCTCGCATACCACATATGGATCCACATGTGTCTTTGCATGTGTTTTATTTTTAGTAACAACAACATGACTCATTGCATGCGTGTTATTTTCCCATACCACATATGGATCCACCAGTGTCATTGAAAGGTGTGTTCTCTTCAGAGACCACACATGGATCCACCAGTGTCATTGCATGTATGTTATTTTCACTAACAACAACTGGAGTCATTGCATGTGTGTTCTTTTCACATACCACATATGGATCCACCAGTGTCATTGCATGTGTGCTCTTTTCACAATCCACCTATGGATCCACCACTGTCATTGCATGTGTGTTCTTTTTACTAACAACAACGAGTCATTGAAATTTGTGTTGTCTTCAGATAACACAGATGGTTCCACTAGTGTCATTGCATGTGTGTTCTTTTCAGTAACAACAAACATAGTCATTGCATGTGTGTTCTTTTCATACCACATATGGATCCACAAAGTGTCATTGTATGTGTGTTCTTTCCACAATCCACCTATGGATCCACCAGTGTCATTGCATGTGTGTTCTTTTCACTAACAACACCTAGAGTCATTGCATGTGTGTTCTTTTCATATACCACATATGGATCCACCAGTGTCATTGCATGTGTGCTCTTTTCACAATCCACATATGGATCCACCAGTGTCATTGCATGTGTGTTCTTTTTAGTAACAACAACCAGAGTCATTGCAATGTGTGTTCTTTTCACATACCACCTATGGATCCACCAGTGTCATTGCATGTGTGTTCTTTTTAGTAACGACAACCAGAGTCATTGAAATGTGTGTTCTTTTCACATACCACCTATGGATCCACTAGTGTCATTGCATGTGTGTTCTTTTTAGTAACAACAACCAGAATCATTGCATGTGTGTTCTTTTCACATACCACATATGGATCCACCAGTCTCACTGCATGTATGTTCTTTTCACTAACAACAATTGGAGTCATTGCATGTGTGTTCTTTTCACATACCATATGGATCCACAGTGTCATTGCACGTGTGCTCTTTTCACAATCCACCTATGGATCCACCACTATCATTGCATATGTGTTCTTTTACTAACAACAACGAGTCATTGAAATGTGTGTTCTTTTCACATACCACCTGTGGATCCGCTAGTGTCATTGCATGTGTGTTCTTTTCACTAACAACAAACATAGTCATTGCATGTGTGTTCTTTTCACATACCACATATGGATCCACCATTGTCATTGTATGTGTGTTCTTTCCACAATCCACCTATGGATCCACCAGTGTCATTGCACGTGTGTTCTTTGCACTAGAAACAACTAGAGTCATTGCATGTGTGTTCTTTTCACATACCACATATGGATCCACTAGTGTCATTGCATGTGTGCTCTTTTCACAATCCACATATGGATCCACCAGTGTCATTGCATGTGTGTTCTTTTAGTAATAACAACCAGAGTCATTGAAATGTGTGTTATTTTCACATACCACCTATGGATCCACCAGTGTCATTGCATGTGTGTTCTTTTTAGTAACAACAACCAGAGTCATTGAAATGTGTGTTCTTTTCACATACCACCTATGGATCCACTAGTGTCATTGCATGTGTGTTCTTTTTAGTAACAACAACCAGAATCATTGCATGTGTGTTCTTTTCACATACCACATATGGATCCACCAGTGTCACTGCATGTATGTTCTTTTCACTAACAACAATTGCAGTCATTGCATTTGTGTTCTTTTCACATACCACATATGGATCCACCAGTATCATTGCATGTGTGCTCTTTTCGCAATCCACCTATGGATCCACCAGTGTCATTGCATGTGTGTTCTTTTTACTAACAACAACCAAAGTCATTGAAATGTGTGTTATTTTCACGTACCATCTATGGATCCACTAGTGTCACTGAAAGGTGTGTTCTCTTCAGAGACCACACATGGATCCACCAGTGTCATTGCATGTATATTCTTTTCACTAACAACAACTGGAGTCATTGCATGTGTGTTCTTTTCACATACCACATATGGATCCACCAGTGTCATTGCATGTGTGCTCTTTTCAGAATCCACCTATCGATCCACCAGTGTCATTGCATGTGTGTCCTTTTTACTAACCACAACATGACTCATTGCATGCGTGTTATTTTCCCATACCACATATGGATCCACCAGTGTCATTGAAAGGTGTGTTCTCTTCAGAGACCACACATGGATCCACCAGTGTCATTGCATGTATGTTCTTTTCACTAACAACAACTGGAGTCATTGCATGTGTGTTCTTTTCACATACCACATATGGATCCACCAGTGTCATTGCATGTGTGCTCTTTTCACAATCCACCTATGGATCCACCACTGTCATTGCATGTGTGTTCTTTTTACTAACAACAACCAGAGTCATTGAAATGTGTGTTCTTTTCAGATACCACCTGTGGATCCACTAGTGTCATTGCATGTGTGTTCTTTTCACTAACAACAAACATAGTCATTGCATGTGTGTTCTTTTCACATACCACATATGGATCCACCAGTGTCATTGTATGTGTGTTCTTTCCACAATCCACCTATGGATCCACCAGTGTCATTGCATGTGTGTTCTTTTCACTAACAACACCTAGAGTCATTGCATGTGTGTTCTTTTCATATACCACATATGGATCCACCAGTGTCATTGCATGTGTGCTCTTTTCACAATCCACATATGGATTCACCAGTGTCATTGCATGTGTGTTCTTTTTAGTAACAACAACCAGAGTCATTGCAATGTGTGTTCTTTTCACATACCACCTATGGATCCACCAGTGTCATTGCATGTGTGTTCTTTTTAGTAACGACAACCAGAGTCATTGAAATGTGTGTTCTTTTCACATACCACCTATGGATCCACTAGTGTCATTGCATGTGTGTTCTTTTTAGTAACAACAACCAGAATCATTGCATGTGTGTTCTTTTCACATACCACATATGGATCCACCAGTCTCACTGCATGTATGTTCTTTTCACTAACAACAATTGGAGTCATTGCATGTGTGTTCTTTTCACATACCACATATGGATCCACCAGTGTCATTGCACGTGTGCTCTTTTCACAATCCACCTATGGATCCACCACTATCATTGCATATGTGTTCTTTTTACTAACAACAACCAGAGTCATTGAAATGTGTGTTCTTTTCACATACCACCTGTGGATCCGCTAGTGTCATTGCATGTGTGTTCTTTTCACTAACAACAAACATAGTCATTGCATGTGTGTTCTTTTCACATACCACATATGGATCCACCATTGTCATTGTATGTGTGTTCTTTCCACAATCCACCTATGGATCCACCAGTGTCATTGCACGTGTGTTCTTTGCACTAACAACAACTAGAGTCATTGCATGTGTGTTCTTTTCACATACCACATATGGATCCACTAGTGTCATTGCATGTGTGCTCTTTTCACAATCCACATATGGATCCACCAGTGTCATTGCATGTGTGTTCTTTTTAGTAACAACAACCAGAGTCATTGAAATGTGTGTTCTTTTCACATACCACCTATGGATCCACCAGTGTCATTGCATGTGTGTTCTTTTTAGTAACAACCAGAGTCATTGAAATGTGTGTTCTTTTCACATACCACCTATGGATCCACTAGTGTCATTGCATGTGTGTTCTTTTTAGTAACAACAACCAGAATCATTGCATGTGTGTTCTTTTCACATACCACATATGGATCCACCAGTGTCACTGCATGTATGTTCTTTTCACTAACAACAATTGGAGTCATTGCATTTGTGTTCTTTTCACATACCACATATGGATCCACCAGTATCATTGCATGTGTGCTCTTTTCGCAATCCACCTATGGATCCACCAGTGTCATTGCATGTGTGTTCTTTTTACTAACAACAACCAGTCATTGAAATGTGTGTTTTTCACTTACCATCTATGGATCCACTAGTGTCACTGAAAGGTGTGTTCTCTTCAGAGACCACACATGGATCCACCAGTGTCATTGCATGTATATTCTTTTCACTAACAACAACTGGAGTCATTGCATGTGTGTTCTTTTCACATACCACATATGGATCCACCAGTGTCATTGCATGTGTGCTCTTTTCAGAATCCACCTATCGATCCACCAGTGTCATTGCATGTGTGTCCTTTTTACTAACAACAACCAGAGTCATTGAAATGTGTGTTCTTTTCACATACCACCTATGGATCCACCAGTGTCATTGAAATGTGTGTTCTCTTCAGAGACCACACATGGATCCACCAGTGTCATTGCATGTATGTTCTTTTCACTAACAACAACTAGAGTCATTGCATGTGTTTTCTTTTCACATACCACATATGGATCCACCAATGTCATTGCATGTGTGCTCTTTTCACAATCCACCTATGGATCCATCAGTGTCATTGCATGTGTGTTCTTTTTACTAACAACAACTGGAGTCATTTCATGACTGTTCTTCTCGCATACCACATATGGATCCACCAGTGTCATTGCATGTGTGTTCTTTTTAGTAACAACAACATGACTCATTGCATGCGTGTTATTTTCCCATACCACATATGGATCCACCAGTGTCATTGAAAGGTGTGTTCTCTTCAGAGACCACACATGGATCCACCAGTGTCATTGCATGTATGTTCTTTTCACTAACAACAACGAGTCATTGCATGTGTGTTCTTTTCACATACCACATATGGATCCACAGTGTCATTGCATGTGTGCTCTTTCACAATCCACCTATGGATCCACCACTGTCATTGCATGTGTGTTCTTTTTACTAACAACAACCAGAGTCATTGAAATGTGTGTTCTTTTCAGATACCACCTGTGGATCCACTAGTGTCATTGCATGTGTGTTCTTTTCACTAACAACAAACATAGTCATTGCATGTGTGTTCTTTTCACATACCACATATGGATCCACCAGTGTCATTGTATGTGTGTTCTTTCCACAATCCACCTATGGATCCACCAGTGTCATTGCATGTGTGTTCTTTTCACTAACAACAACTAGAGTCATTGCATGTGTGTTCTTTTCATATACCACATATGGATCCACCAGTGTCATTGCATGTGTGCTCTTTTCACAATCCACATATGGATCCACCAGTGTCATTGCATGTGTGTTCTTTTTAGTAACAACAACCAGAGTCATTGCAATGTGTGTTCTTTTCACATACCACCTATGGATCCACCAGTGTCATTGCATGTGTGTTCTTTTTAGTAACGACAACCAGAGTCATTGAAATGTGTGTTCTTTTCACATACCACCTATGGATCCACTAGTGTCATTGCATGTGTGTTCTTTTTAGTAACAACAACCAGAATCATTGCATGTGTGTTCTTTTCACATACCACATATGGATCCACCAGTGTCACTGCATGTATGTTCTTTTCACTAACAACAATTGGAGTCATTGCATGTGTGTTCTTTTCACATACCACATATGGATCCACCAGTGTCATTGCACGTGTGCTCTTTTCACAATCCACCTATGGATCCACCACTATCATTGCATATGTGTTCTTTTTACTAACAACAACCAGAGTCATTGAAATGTGTGTTCTTTTCACATACCACCTGTGGATCCGCTAGTGTCATTGCATGTGTGTTCTTTTCACTAACAACAAACATAGTCATTGCATGTGTGTTCTTTTCACATACCACATATGGATCCACCATTGTCATTGTATGTGTGTTCTTTCCACAATCCACCTATGGATCCACCAGTGTCATTGCACGTGTGTTCTTTGCACTAACAACAACTAGAGTCATTGCATGTGTGTTCTTTTCACATACCACATATGGATCCACTAGTGTCATTGCATGTGTGCTCTTTTCACAATCCACATATGGATCCACCAGTGTCATTGCATGTGTGTTCTTTTTAGTAACAACAACCAGAGTCATTGAAATGTGTGTTCTTTTCACATACCACCTATGGATCCACCAGTGTCATTGCATGTGTGTTCTTTTTAGTAACAACAACCAGAGTCATTGAAATGTGTGTTCTTTTCACATACCACCTATGGATCCACTAGTGTCATTGCATGTGTGTTCTTTTTAGTAACAACAACCAGAATCATTGCATGTGTGTTCTTTTCACATACCACATATGGATCCACCAGTGTCACTGCATGTATGTTCTTTTCACTAACAACAATTGGAGTCATTGCATTTGTGTTCTTTTCACATACCACATATGGATCCACCAGTATCATTGCATGTGTGCTCTTTTCACAATCCACCTATGGATCCACCAGTGTCATTGCATGTGTTCTTTTTACTAACAACAACCAGAGTCATTGAAATGTGTGTTATTTTCACGTACCATCTATGGATCCACTAGTGTCACTGAAAGGTGTGTTCTCTTCAGAGACCACACATGGATCCACCAGTGTCATTGCATGTATATTCTTTTCACTAACAACAACTGGAGTCATTGCATGTGTGTTCTTTTCACATACCACATATGGATCCACCAGTGTCATTGCATGTGTTCTCTTTTCAGAATCCACCTATCGATCCACCAGTGTCATTGCATGTGTGTCCTTTTTACTAACAACAACTAGAGTCATTGAAATGTGTGTTCTTTTCACATACCACCTATGGATCCACCAGTGTCATTGAAATGTGTGTTCTCTTCAGAGACCACACATGGATCCACCAGTGTCATTGCATGTATGTTCTTTTCACTAACAACAACTAGAGTCATTGCATGTGTTTTCTTTTCACATACCACATATGGATCCACCAATGTCATTGCATGTGTGCTCTTTTCACAATCCACCTATGGATCCATCAGTGTCATTGCATGTGTGTTCTTTTTACTAACAACAACTGGAGTCATTTCATGACTGTTCTTCTCGCATACCACATATGGATCCACCAGTGTCATTGCATGTGTGTTCTTTTTAGTAACAACAACATGACTCATTGCATGCGTGTTATTTTCCCATACCACATATGGATCCACCAGTGTCATTGAAAGGTGTGTTCTCTTCAGAGACCACACATGGATCCACCAGTGTCATTGCATGTATGTTCTTTTCACTAACAACAACTGGAGTGTAACATCCCTAAAAAAATCATGTTTCAAAACTCATTCATATCATTCTTGCATCATTCATTCATATAGGGTTTTTCTCAAAAATCATTTAGAGGCAGAAGTTTGAGCTATGATTTCATGTGGGCATTTTATCTCAAATGGCCATCACCCTTTGGGTTTTGTTTGTTTAGGGACTTGTTTGCTTGCCTCCATGATTAGAAAGATTAGGAGTAGCATTTAAACCCAAGATTCCAATTTAGAAATATTTTCTAAACCCTATTCCAAATTTTTGCAAAGAGACAAAGTCTCTGTTTATTTCAAAGACCCAAGCTTGACCAAGCCTTGCAAGGTGACCACATGGTTATTTGACTGCATTTGAACCCACAAGAACCCTGCAAAAATCCCCAAAGAAGTTTGAATTCAAAAGGATTTGAATTCATATCAAATTCATTCCAGAAAATGAAATTAGAAAAAGAAAAAGGCTAAGGAAAAGAAAAGGGGCGGCGAATCAGCCAGCCCGGCAGAGATCCAGCCCAGAAGCCCACGGGATCTTCTTTCTTCTTCTCTCACGCCAAGCGCTTGCTGGCAGCCGGCAGACCCCACCTGCACACCGCGCACCTCGCTGACGAACGGGCCCGGTCCACGTCGCCCTCGTCTTCCCCAGACCGCGCCTGCGACCACGTCGCCGCGGCAGTGAAGACCGGTAATGGCGCGGCGTAAATGGGCATTAAACCCGAGCGTTTCCTGTCGACTCCCCGGCTATAAGATCCTCTCTGCTCCACGATCTTTTTCCCCCAGACACCTCGCTCACTCCGCCACCAGGCTGCCCTCAATCAGCTTTACCGCCATGACAGACCTCTCCGGCGATCGATTCGGTGAGCCGGTGTTCCCCTCGCCTCTCGTTCTTGCTATCACCTCGGTGAATCCTTGCGCATCTCACCGACCTCGCTATGCATCTGTCTTTGCCCAGGTCGCCGGTTCCACTTGACACCGCGAGCACCGACGGCGACATCAACTCCGACGAGCTCTAGTGGTAAGTCCAGACCGCCCCGCGCCTCCTAGTTCATGCTCACTACTTCGCCTTGACCCTGTGAACCTAACCGTGTCCTCGACTTGCCTTGGGGTGATCCACAGCGACGTCCCCGACGACCACCCGACGCCGCCGCGAACTCCGGTGAGGAATCGCGGCCGTGTGAGCGCCCTTGACCAACCGCAGTACGACGGCCAGCGTGACCTCCCGAGCCGGTGAGCTACTCCTCGATCTTCCTTACTCTCGCATCGCCAGCAGCGTCGTTGACCGGCCAGTTCGCCGGTAGCCACTGCGCCGCCCATCTGTGGCGGCGGCAATTGTTAGATCTGGATCGACGCCTACGATAGATCACTTAAACCCGAAGCGATGCAGCGATCTGAGCCGCACCTGCCCTTTAGATCCTACTGTGGAGCTCGATCCGGTCTTGAACGATGCAGGCGAATAAGAATAAGACGCGTGGCTAGGTTAGATCTGAGAATAGAATTTAAAACCAGAAATTTGATCCAAATTCAAATGCCTATATCTTTTGAATGCCACGTTGGAATTTTGCAAACTTTATACCGTTGGATTCAGAAAAACAAGACCTTTCTGCCTATCCTTTTTGTTTAGCATATAGTAACCATTAGATGTGATAAAATTGCAGAGACTTGTTTGAGGCCATTTTAAGTATAGATTTAGTTTAGTATTTTTGTTTTAGGGTTATTTAAGTTGTCTGGATATATTTGTGACTTGTTTAGATTCTGTAAACATGCACTTGCTTGGTTGAAGTTTTCAAAAAAATCATCACTTGGTAGATTCATGCATGCATGCATTCATAATACTTTTGTTTGTATATATTTGTGTGTAATTGTATGCTACAACCTTGTGTGTAGATTTTGCTAGTGATTGTGATTGTGACGAGTGCTACTCCACACTACCAAGGCAAGTGATATCATCATGAATATTCCATTCCTATATTTTTATATATGCATTAGTATTATTTTTCTAAGTATAGGACTTGCATGGTTTTTAAGTACAAGCTATGCTTTGGGAAAACCTATTAGAATAAGCCTTAGTGAAAATTTCCTAAGTCCAAATTCCTATTACTATCATGCTTAGCCTAGCTACTAGAAAACAAGGGTGGTTTATAAATTCACTATGGAAAAATTTCTAAGTCTAAGGACTTATGTTTTTGTAGAATAAAACAACTAAGTTAATGAACCACCTGGTGGAATGGAAGGAATGGCTTATGTTGAGTGGTTCACAAGGCGAGGGACTGGCTTGTGTATCTCACTTGTGGATGGCCACCGAAACAAAGAGATTTGAGATGTCAAATGTTGAAAAGCTTCAAGTGCAACCACTTGGCATTATGGGCTCTGCCATGATCTTAGGATGCTGGAACTTAGTCTTTTGGACGTGGGTGGTAGATGGAATGATAGGTTGGAGCGTCCATTTGACTAAGGAAAGGCTATGAAGGATCATCCTTGGGAAACCAAGGCTTGTGGGGAAAGTGCACCACCTCTGCAGTGTAAAACCTAAGTACTTAGCCATGTCCTGGTAAAGGACAATTTGAGCATCAAGACATGGAAACTTCAAGGATCTCATCACTCCAATTTCTAAATAAAACTTGTGGGTGAACAAAGGGATAAAAGGATCTTCAGTCATTGATTGCTAGATGCCCTGAGTGGATCTAGAGTCTTTGTTGATAGATGCCTTGGGTGTTTTTGCCAAGTATATCTTCAGTCCTTGATTAGTAGATGCCTTGAGTGGATCTTCAGTCTTGGATTGGAAGATGTCTTGGAAAGTTTTTGCCAAACAAAAACTTAGTATTTTCAAAAGATAGGGAAAAATCTATTTTTGAGCAATGCAAGCCTAAACTCCACCAGCCAAATGCATATAGTATTTTTAGTCCACTTAAAATATATTAAGGTATCACTTGCCAATACTATTCCAAAGTATTGACCCTTGTGGCTGTAACTTATGATGTTGCAGGTTACTCTGATGATGATTAGGTGTCATGAGTCTACACTCAACATGCTTGCCTGTGGCACATGAAGATGAAGACTTATGTTTATTTACTTATTCCATAAACTCTTGTACTAGGCCTTTGGCCATGAGTTGTAAAAGACTATGTTTTATCTCTGGAATGACTGTAATAAACGACCTTTGTATCTGTGTACTTCATCTTAAACTGTGGATGCTAGCAATGATCCAGGGACTAGCATTGCAATCACAGGGATCTTTTCCTTTAATAAGGAGGGATCTTACATGGAGTCATTGCATGTGTGTTCTTTTCACATACCACATATGGATCCACCAGTGTCATTGCATGTGTGCTCTTTTCACAATCCACCTATGGATCCACCACTGTCATTGCATGTGTGTTCTTTTTACTAACAACAACCAGAGTCATTGAAATGTGTGTTCTTTTCACATACCACCTGTGGATCCACTAGTGTCATTGCATGTGTGTTCTTTTTACTAACAACAAACATAGTCATTGCATGTGTGTTCTTTTCACATACCACATATGGATCCACCAGTGTCATTGTATGTGTGTTCTTTCCACAATCCACCTAGATCCACCAGTGTCATTGCATGTGTGTTCTTTTCACTAACAACAACTAGAGTCATTGCATGTGTGTTCTTTTCACATACCACATATGGATCCACCAGTGTCATTGCATGTGTGCTCTTTTCACAATCCACATATGGATCCACCAGTGTCATTGCATGTGTGTTCTTTTTAGTAACAACAACCAGAGTCATTGCAATGTGTGTTCTTTTCACATACCACCTATGGATCCACCAGTGTCATTGCATGTGTGTTCTTTTTAGTAACAACAACCAGAGTCATTGAAATGTGTGTTCTTTTCACATACCACCTATGGATCCACTAGTGTCATTGCATGTGTGTTCTTTTTAGTTACAACAACCAGAATCATTGCATGTGTGTTCTTTTCACATACCACATATGGATCCACCAGTGTCACTGCATGTATGTTCTTTTCACTAACAACAATTGGAGTCATTGCATTTGTGTTCTTTTCACATACCACATATGGATCCACCAGTGTCATTGCATGTGTGCTCTTTTCACAATCCACCTATGGATCCACCAGTGTCATTGCATGTGTGTTCTTTTTACTGACAACAACCAGAGTCATTCAAATGTGTGTTATTTTCACGTACCACCTATGGATCCACCAGTGTCATTGAAAGGTGTGTTCTCTTCAGAGACCACACATGGATCCACCAGTGTCATTGCATGTATGTTCTTTTCACTAACAACAACTGGAGTCATTGCATGTGTGTTCTTCTCACATACCACATATGGATCCACCAGTGTCATTGCATGTGTGCTCTTTTTAGAATCCACCTATGGATCCACCAGTGTCATTGCATGTGTGTTCTTTTTACTAACAACAACCAGAGTCATTGAAATGCGTGTTCTTTTCACATACCACCTATGGATCCACTAGTGTCATTGCATGTGTGTTCTTTTTAGTAACAACAACCAGAATCATTGCATGTGTGTTCTTTTCACATACCACATATGGATCCACCAGTGTCATTGAAATGTGTGTTCTCTTCAGAGACCACATGGATCCTGATGTCATTGCATGTATGTTATTTTCACTAACAACAACTGGAGTCATTGCATGTGTTTTCTTTCCACATACCACATATGGATCCACCAATGTCATTGCATGTGTGCTCTTTTCACAATCCACCTATGGATCCATCAGTGTCATTGCATGTGTGTTCTTTTTACTAACAACAACGGGAGTCATTTCATGACTGTTCTTCTCACATACCACATATGGATCCACCAGTGTCATTGGATGTGTGTTCTTTTTAGTAACAACAACATGAGTCATTGCATGTGTGTTATTTTCCCATACCACATATGGATCCACCAGTGTCATTGAAAGGTGTGTCTTCTTCAGAGACCACACATGGATCCACCAGTGTCATTGCATGTATGTTCTTTTCACTACAACAACTGGATTCATTGCATGTGTGTTCTTTTCACATACCACATATGGATCCACCAGTGTCATTGCATGTGTGCTCTTTTCACAATCCACCTATGGATCCACCACTGTCATTGCATGTGTGTTCTTTTTACTAACAACAACCAGAGTCATTGAAATGTGTGTTCTTTTCACATACCACCTGTGGATCCACTAGTGTCATTGCATGTGTGTTGTTTTCACTAACAACAAACATAGTCATTGCATGTGTGTTCTTTTCACATACCACATACGGATCCACCAGTGTTATTGTATGTGTGTTCTTTCCACAATCCACCTATGGATCCACCAGTGTCATTGCATGTATGTTCTTTTCACTAACAACAACTAGAGTCATTGCATGTGTGTTCTTTTCACATACCACATATGGATCCACCAGTGTCATTGCATGTGTGCTCTTTTCACAATCCACATATGGATCCACCAGTGTCATTGCATGTGTGTTCTTTTTAGTAACAACAACCAGAGTCATTGAAATGTGCGTTCTTTTCACATACCACTTATGGATCCACCAGTGTCATTGCATGTGTGTTCTTTTTAGTAACAACAACCAGAGTCATTGAAATGTGTGTTATTTTCACATACCACCTATGGATCCACTAGTGTCATTGCATGTGTGTTCTTTTTAGTAACAACAACCAGAATCATTGCATGTGTGTTCTTTTCACATACCACATATGGATCCACCAGTGTCACTGCATGTATGTTCTTTTCACTAACAACAATTGGAGTCATTGCATTTGTGTTCTTTTCACATACCACATATGGATCCACCAGTGTCATTGCATGTGTGCTCTTTTCACAATCCACCTAAGGATTCATCAGTGTCATTGCATGTGTGTTCTTTTTACTAACAACGGGAGTCATTTCATGACTGTTCTTCTCACATACCACATATGGATCCGCCAGTGTCATGGAATGTGTGTTCTTTTTAGTAACAACAACATGAGTCATTGCATGTGTGTTATTTTCCCATACCACATATGGATCCACCAGTGTCATTGAAAGGTGTGTCTTCTTCAGAGACCACACATGGATCCACCAGTGTCATTGCATGTATGTTCTCTTCACTAACAACAACTGGAGTCATTGCATGTGTGTTCTTTTCACATACCACATATGGATCCACCAGTGTCATTGCATGTGTGCTCTTTCCACAATCCACCTATGGATCCACCAGTGTCATTGCATGTATGTTCTTTTCACTAACAACAACTAGAGTCATTGCATGTGTTCTTTTCACATACCACATATGGATCCACCAGTGTCATTGCATGTGTGCTCTTTTCACAATCCACATATGGATCCACCAGTGTCATTGCATGTGTGTTCTTTTTAGTAACAACAACCAGAGTCATTGAAATGTGCGTTCTTTTCACATACCACTTATGGATCCACCAGTGTCATTGCATGTGTGTTCTTTTTAGTAACAACAACCAGAGTCATTGAAATGTGTGTTCGTTTCACATACCACCTATGGATCCACTAGTGTCATTGCATGTGTGTTCTTTTTAGTAACAACAACCAGAATCATTGCATGTGTGTTCTTTTCACATACCACATATGGATCCACCAGTGTCACTTCATGTATGTTCTTTTCACTAACAACAACTGGAGTCATTGCATGTGTTTTCTTTTCACATACCACATATGGATCCACCAATGTCATTGCATGTGTGCTCTTTTCACAATCCACCTATGGATCCATCAGTGTCATTGCATGTGTGTTCTTTTTACTAACAACAACGGGAGTCATTTCATGACTGTTCTTCTCACATACCATATGGATCCACCAGTGTCATTGCATGTGTGTTCTTTTTAGTAACAACAACATGAGTCATTGCATGTGTGTTATTTTCCCATACCACATATGGATCCACCAGTGTCATTGAAAGGTGTGTCTTCTTCAGAGACCACACATGGATCCACCAGTGTCATTGCATGTATGTTCTTTTCACTAACAAAAACTGGAGTCATTGCATGTGTGTTCTTTTCACATGCCACATATGGATCCACCAGTGTCATTGCATGTGTGCTCTTTTCACAATCCACCTATGGATCCACCACTGTCATTGCATGTGTGTTCTTTTTACTAACAACAAGAGGAGTCATTGAAATGTGTGTTCTTTTCACATACCACCTGTGGATCCACTAGAGTCATTGCATGTGTGTTCTTTTCACTAACAACAAACATAGTCATTGCATGTGTGTTCTTTTCACATACCACATATGGATCCACCAGTGTCATTGTATGTGTGTTCTTTCCACAATCCACCTATGGATCCACCAGTGTCATTGCATGTATGTTCTTTTCACTAACAACAACTAGAGTCATTGCATGTGTGTTCTTTTCACATACCACATATGGATCCACCAGTGTCATTGCATGTGTGCTCTTTTCACAATCCACATATGGATCCACCAGTGTCATTGCATGTGTGTTCTTTTAGTAACAACAACCCGAGTCATTGAAATGTGCGTTCTTTTCACATACCACTTATGGATCCACAGTGTCATTGCATGTGTGTTCTTTTTAGTAACAACAACGAGTCATTGAAATGTGTGTTCGTTTCACATACCACCTATGGATCCACTAGTGTCATTGCATGTGTGTTCTTTTTAGTAACAACAACCAGAATCATTGCATGTGTGTTCTTTTCACATACCACATATGGATCCACCAGTGTCACTGCATGTATGTTCTTTTCACTAACAACAACTGGAGTCATTGCATGTGTTTTCTTTTCACATACCACATATGGATCCACCAATGTCATTGCATGTGTGCTCTTTTCACAATCCACCTATGGATCCATCAGTGTCATTGCATGTGTGTTCTTTTTACTAACAACAACGGGAGTCATTTCATGACTGTTCTTCTCACATACCACATATGGATCCACCAGTGTCATTGCATGTGTGTTCTTTTTAGTAACAACAACATGAGTCATTGCATGTGTGTTATTTTCCCATACCACATATGGATCCACCAGTGTCATTGAAAGGTGTGTCTTCTTCAGAGACCACACATGGATCCACCAGTGTCATTGCATGTATGTTCTTTTCGCTAACAAAAACTAGAGTCATTGCATGTGTGTTCTTTTCACATGCCACATATGGATCCACCAGTGTCATTGCATGTGTGCTCTTTTCACAATCCACCTATGGATCCACCACTGTCATTGCATGTGTGTTCTTTTTACTAACAACAACCAGAGTCATTGAAATGTGTGTTCTTTTCACATACCACCTGTGGATCCACTAGAGTCATTGCATGTGTGTTCTTTTCACTAACAACAAACATAGTCATTGCATGTGTGTTCTTTTCACATACCACATATGGATCCACCAGTGTCATTGTATGTGTGTTCTTTCCACAATCCACCTATGGATCCACCAGTGTCATTGCATGTATGTTCTTTTCACTAACAACAACTAGAGTCATTGCATGTGTATTCTTTTCACATACCACATATGGATCCACCAGTGTCATTGCATGTGTGCTCTTTTCACAATCCACATATGGATCCACCAGTGTCATTGCATGTGTGTTCTTTTTAATAACAACAACCAGAGTCATTGAAATGTGCGTTCTTTTCACATACCACTTATGGATCCACCAGTGTCATTGCATGTGTGTTCTTTTTAGTAACAACAACCAGAGTCATTGAAATGTGTGTTCTTTTCACATACCACCTATGGATCCACTAGTGTCATTGCATGTGTGTTCTTTTTAGTAACAACAACCAGAATCATTGCATGTGTGTTCTTTTCACATACCACATATGGATCCACCAGTGTCATTGCATGTATGTTCTTTTCACTAACAACAATTGGAGTCATTGCATTTGTGTTCTTTTCACATACCACATATGGATCCACCAGTGTCATTGCATGTGTGCTCTTTTCACAATCCACCTATGGATCCACCAACGTCATTGCATGTGTGTTCTTTTTACTAACAACAACCAGAGTCATTGAAATGTGTGTTATTTTCACGTACCACATATGGATCCACCAGTGTCATTGAAATGTGTTTTCTCTTTAGAGACCACACATGGATCCACCGGTGTCATTTCATGTGTGTTCTTTTTAGTAACAACACCCAGAGTCATTGCATGTGTGTTCTTCTCACATACGACATATGGATCCACCAGTGTCATTGCATGTGTGCTCTTTTCAGAATCCACCTATCGATCCACTAGTGTCATTGCATGTGTGTTCTTTTTAGTAACAACAACCAGAGTCATTGAAATGTGTGTTCGTTTCACATACCACCTATGGATCCACTAGTGTCATTGCATGTGTGTTCTTTTTAGTAACAACAACCTGAATCATTGCATGTGTGTTCTTTTCACATACCACATATGGATCCACCAGTGTCACTGCATGTATGTTCTTTTCACTAACAACAACTGGAGTCATTGCATGTGTTTTCTTTTCACATACCACATATGGATCCACCAATGTCATTGCATGTGTGCTCTTTTCACAATCCACCTATGGATCCATCAGTGTCATTGCATGTGTGTTCTTTTTACTAACAACAACGGGAGTCATTTCATGACTGTTCTTCTCACATACCACATATGGATCCACCAGTGTCATTGCATGTGTGTTCTTTTTAGTAACAACAACATGAGTCATTGCATGTGTGTTATTTTCCCATACCACATATGGATCCACCAGTGTCATTGAAAGGTGTGTCTTCTTCAGAGACCACACATGGATCCACCAGTGTCATTGCATGTATGTTCTTTTCACTAACAAAAACTAGAGTCATTGCATGTGTGTTCTTTTCACATGCCACATATGGATCCACCAGTGTCATTGCATGTGTGCTCTTTTCACAATCCACCTATGGATCCACCACTGTCATTGCATGTGTGTTATTTTACTAACAACAACCAGAGTCATTGAAATGTGTGTTCTTTTCACATACCACCTGTGGATCCACTAGAGTCATTGCATGTGTGTTCTTTTCACTAACAACAAACATAGTCATTGCATGTGTGTTCTTTTCACATACCACATATGGATCCACCAGTGTCATTGTATGTGTGTTCTTTCCACAATCCACCTATGGATCCACCAGTGTCATTGCATGTATGTTCTTTTCACTAACAACAACTAGAGTCATTGCATGTGTATTCTTTTCACATACCACATATGGATCCACCAGTGTCATTGCATGTGTGCTCTTTTCACAATCCACATATGGATCCACCAGTGTCATTGCATGTGTGTTCTTTTTAATAACAACAACCAGAGTCATTGAAATGTGCGTTCTTTTCACATACCACTTATGGATCCACCAGTGTCATTGCATGTGTGTTCTTTTTAGTAACAACAACCAGAGTCATTGAAATGTGTGTTCTTTTCACATACCACCTATGGATCCACTAGTGTCATTGCATGTGTGTTCTTTTTAGTAACAACAACCAGAATCATTGCATGTGTGTTCTTTTCACATACCACATATGGATCCACCAGTGTCACTGCATGTATGTTCTTTTCACTAACAACAATTGGAGTCATTGCATTTGTGTTCTTTTCACATACCACATATGGATCCACCAGTGTCATTGCATGTGTGCTCTTTTCACAATCCACCTATGGATCCACCAACGTCATTGCATGTGTGTTCTTTTTACTAACAACAACCAGAGTCATTGAAATGTGTGTTATTTTCACGTACCACATATGGATCCACCAGTGTCATTGAAATGTGTGTTCTCTTTAGAGACCACACATGGATCCACAGTGTCATTTCATGTGTGTTCTTTTTAGTAACAACACCCAGAGTCATTGCATGTGTGTTCTTCTCACATACGACATATGGATCCACCAGTGTCATTGCATGTGTGCTCTTTTCAGAATCCACCTATCGATCCACTAGTGTCATTGCATGTGTGTTCTTTTTACTAACAACAACCAGAGTCATTGAAATGTGTGTTCGTTTCACATACCACCTATGGATCCACTAGTGTCATTGCATGTGTGTTCTTTTTAGTAACAACAACCTGAATCATTGCATGTGTGTTCTTTTCACATACCACATATGGATCCACCAGTGTCACTGCATGTATGTTCTTTTCACTAACAACAACTGGAGTCATTGCATGTGTTTTCTTTTCACATACCACATATGGATCCACCAATGTCATTGCATGTGTGCTCTTTTCACAATCCACCTATGGATCCATCAGTGTCATTGCATGTGTGTTCTTTTTACTAACAACAACGGGAGTCATTTCATGACTGTTCTTCTCACATACCACATATGGATCCACCAGTGTCATTGCATGTGTGTTCTTTTTAGTAACAACAACATGAGTCATTGCATGTGTGTTATTTTCCCATACCACATATGGATCCACCAGTGTCATTGAAAGGTGTGTCTTCTTCAGAGACCACACATGGATCCACCAGTGTCATTGCATGTATGTTCTTTTCACTAACAAAAACTAGAGTCATTGCATGTGTGTTCTTTTCACATGCCACATATGGATCCACCAGTGTCATTGCATGTGTGCTCTTTTCACAATCCACCTATGGATCCACCACTGTCATTGCATGTGTGTTCTTTTTACTAACAACAACCAGAGTCATTGAAATGTGTGTTCTTTTCACATACCACCTGTGGATCCACTAGAGTCATTGCATGTGTGTTCTTTTCACTAACAACAAACATAGTCATTGCATGTGTGTTCTTTTCACATACCACATATGGATCCACCAGTGTCATTGTATGTGTGTTCTTTCCACAATCCACCTATGGATCCACCAGTGTCATTGCATGTATGTTCTTTTCACTAACAACAACTAGAGTCATTGCATGTGTATTCTTTTCACATACCACATATGGATCCACCAGTGTCATTGCATGTGTGCTCTTTTCACAATCCACATATGGATCCACCAGTGTCATTGCATGTGTGTTCTTTTTAATAACAACAACCAGAGTCATTGAAATGTGCGTTCTTTTCACATACCACTTATGGATCCACAGTGTCATTGCATGTGTGTTCTTTTTAGTAACAACAACGAGTCATTGAAATGTGTGTTCTTTTCACATACCACCTATGGATCCACTAGTGTCATTGCATGTGTGTTCTTTTTAGTAACAACAACCAGAATCATTGCATGTGTGTTCTTTTCACATACCACATATGGATCCACAGGTGTCCTTTGCATGTATGTTCTTTTCACTAACAAAAAATTTAGTCATTGCATTTTTTTTCTCTTCACATACCACATATGGATCCACCAGTGTCATTGCATGTGTGCTCTTTTCACAATCCACCTATGGATCCACCAACGTCATTGCATGTGTGTTCTTTTTACTAACAACAACCAGAGTCATTGAAATGTGTGTTATTTTCACATACCACATATGGATCCACCAGTGTCATTGAAATGTGTTTTCTCTTTAGAGACCACACATGGATCCACCGGTGTCATTTCATGTGTGTTCTTTTTAGTAACAACACCCAGAGTCATTGCATGTGTGTTCTTCTCACATACGACATATGGATCCACCAGTGTCATTGCATGTGTGCTCTTTTCAGAATCCACCTATCGATCCACTAGTGTCATTGCATGTGTGTTCTTTTTACTAACAACAACCAGAGTCATTGAAATGTGTGTTCTTTTCACATACCACCTATGGATCCACCAGTGTCAATGCATGTGTGTTCTTTTTAGTAACAACAACCTGAGTCATTGCATGTGTGTTCTTCTCACATACCACATATGGATCCACCAGTGTCATTGAAATGTGTGTTCTCTTTAGAGACCACACATGGATCCTGATGTCATTGCATGTATGTTCTTTTCACTAACAACAACTGGAGTCATTGCATGTGTGTTCTTCTCACATACCACATATGGATCCACCAGTGTCATTGCATGTGTGCTCTTTTTAGAATCCACCTATGGATCCACCAGTGTCATTGCATGTGTGTTCTTTTTACTAACAACAACCAGAGTCATTGAAATGTGTGTTCTTTTCACATACCACCTATGGATCCACCAGTGTCATTTCATGTGTGTTCTTTTCACTAACAACAACTAGAGTCATTGCATGTGTGTTCTTTTCACATACCACATATGGATCCACCAGTGTCATTGCATGTGTGCTCTTTTCACAATCCACATATGGATCCACCAGTGTCATTGCATGTGTGTTCTTTTTAGTAACAACAACCAGAGTCATTGAAATGTGCGTTCTTTTCACATACAACTTATGGATCCACCAGTGTCATTGCATGTGTGTTCTTTTTAGTAACAACAACCAGAGTCATTGAAATGTGTGTTATTTTCACATACCACCTATGGATCCACTAGTGTCATTGCATGTGTGTTCTTTTTAGTAACAACAACCAGAATCATTGCATGTGTGTTCTTTTCACATACCACATATGGATCCACCAGTGTCACTGCATGTATGTTCTTTTCACTAACAACAATTGGAGTCATTGCATTTGTGTTCTTTTCACATACCACATATGGATCCACCAGTGTCATTGCATGTGTGCTCTTTTCACAATCCACCTAAGGATTCATCAGTGTCATTGCATGTGTGTTCTTTTTACTAACAACAACGGGAGTCATTTCATGACTGTTCTTCTCACATACCACATATGGATCCGCCAGTGTCATGGCATGTGTGTTCTTTTTAGTAACAACAACATGAGTCATTGCATGTGTGTTATTTTCCCATACCACATATGGATCCACCAGTGTCATTGAAAGGTGTGTCTTCTTCAGAGACCACACATGGATCCACCAGTGTCATTGCATGTATGTTCTCTTCACTAACAACAACTGGAGTCATTGCATGTGTGTTCTTTTCACATACCACATATGGATCCACCAGTGTCATTGCATGTGTGCTCTTTCCACAATCCACCTATGGATCCACCAGTGTCATTGCATGTATGTTCTTTTCACTAACAACAACTAGAGTCATTGCATGTGTGTTCTTTTCACATACCACATATGGATCCACCAGTGTCATTGCATGTGTGCTCTTTTCACAATCCACATATGGATCCACCAGTGTCATTGCATGTGTGTTCTTTTTAGTAACAACAACCAGAGTCATTGAAATGTGCGTTCTTTTCACATACCACTTATGGATCCACCAGTGTCATTGCATGTGTGTTCTTTTTAGTAACAACAACCAGAGTCATTGAAATGTGTGTTCGTTTCACATACCACCTATGGATCCACTAGTGTCATTGCATGTGTGTTCTTTTTAGTAACAACAACCAGAATCATTGCATGTGTGTTCTTTTCACATACCACATATGGATCCACCAGTGTCACTGCATGTATGTTCTTTTCACTAACAACAACTGGAGTCATTGCATGTGTTTTCTTTTCACATACCACATATGGATCCACCAATGTCATTGCATGTGTGCTCTTTTCACAATCCACCTATGGATCCATCAGTGTCATTGCATGTGTGTTCTTTTTACTAACAACAACGGGAGTCATTTCATGACTGTTCTTCTCACATACCACATATGGATCCACCAGTGTCATTGCATGTGTGTTCTTTTTAGTAACAACAACATGAGTCATTGCATGTGTGTTATTTTCCCATACCACATATGGATCCACCAGTGTCATTGAAAGGTGTGTCTTCTTCAGAGACCACACATGGATCCACCAGTGTCATTGCATGTATGTTCTTTTCACTAACAAAAACTGGAGTCATTGCATGTGTGTTCTTTTCACATGCCACATATGGATCCACCAGTGTCATTGCATGTGTGCTCTTTTCACAATCCACCTATGGATCCACCACTGTCATTGCATGTGTGTTCTTTTTACTAACAACAACGAGTCATTGTAATGTGTGTTCTTTTCACATACCACCTGTGGATCCACTAGAGTCATTGCATGTGTGTTCTTTTCACTAACAACAAACATAGTCATTGCATGTGTGTTCTTTTCACATACCACATATGGATCCACCAGTGTCATTGTATGTGTGTTCTTTCCACAATCCACCTATGGATCCACCAGTGTCATTGCATGTATGTTCTTTTCACTAACAACAACTAGAGTCATTGCATGTGTGTTCTTTTCACATACCACATATGGATCCACCAGTGTCATTGCATGTGTGCTCTTTTCACAATCCACATATGGATCCACCAGTGTCATTGCATGTGTGTTCTTTTTAATAACAACAACCAGAGTCATTGAAATGTGCGTTCTTTTCACATACCACTTATGGATCCACCAGTGTCATTGCATGTGTGTTCTTTTTAGTAACAACAACCAGAGTCATTGAAATGTGTGT
Organism: Avena insularis; assembly: GCA_023614405.1. Classification (NCBI taxonomy): domain Eukaryota; kingdom Viridiplantae; phylum Streptophyta; class Magnoliopsida; order Poales; family Poaceae; genus Avena; species Avena insularis. Next base: position 706,500 of record JAJUPC010000067.1, on the reverse strand, counting down.
TCTTTTCACATACCACCTATGGATCCACTAGTGTCATTGCATGTGTGTTCTTTTTAGTAACAACAACCAGAATCATTGCATGTGTGTTCTTTTCACATACCACATATGGATCCACCAGTGTCACTGCATGTATGTTCTTTTCACTAACAACAATTGGAGTCATTGCATTTGTGTTCTTTTCACATACCACATATGGATCCACCAGTGTCATTGCATGTGTGCTCTTTTCACAATCCACCTATGGATCCACCAACGTCATTGCATGTGTGTTCTTTTTACTAACAACAACCAGAGTCATTGAAATGTGTGTTATTTTCACGTACCACATATGGATCCACCAGTGTCATTGAAATGTGTTTTCTCTTTAGAGACCACACATGGATCCACCGGTGTCATTTCATGTGTGTTCTTTTTAGTAACAACACCCAGAGTCATTGCATGTGTGTTCTTCTCACATACGACATATGGATCCACCAGTGTCATTGCATGTGTGCTCTTTTCAGAATCCACCTATCGATCCACTAGTGTCATTGCATGTGTGTTCTTTTTACTAACAACAACCAGAGTCATTGAAATGTGTGTTCTTTTCACATACCACCTATGGATCCACCAGTGTCAATGCATGTGTGTTCTTTTTAGTAACAACAACCTGAGTCATTGCATGTGTGTTCTTCTCACATACCACATATGGATCCACCAGTGTCATTGAAATGTGTGTTCTCTTTAGAGACCACACATGGATCCACCAGTGTCATTGCATGTATGTTCTTTTCACTAACAACAACTGGAGTCATTGCATGTGTGTTCTTCTCACATACCACATATGGATCCACCAGTGTCATTGCATGTGTGCTCTTTTTAGAATCCACCTATGGATCCACCAGTGTCATTGCATGTGTGTTCTTTTTACTAACAACAACCAGAGTCATTGAAATGTGTGTTCTTTTCACATACCACCTATGGATCCACCAGTGTCATTGCATGTGTGTTCTTTTTAGTAACAACAACCAGAGTCATTGTGTAACATACCTAAATTCATATTTCAAAGCTCATTCATATCACCCTTGCATCCTTCATTCATTTAGGGTTTTTCTCAAAAATCATTTCAGAAACAGAAGCTTGTGCTATGATTTCATGTGAGCAGATTTAATTCAAATGGCCATCACCCTTTGAGGCTTGAATGTTTAGGAACTTGTTTGCTTGGCTCCATTGTTGGAAAGTGTGTGAGAAAAATTTAGACCAAAGTTATAATTTAGAAATAATTTCAAAACCCCTATTTCAAACATTTGCAAAATAGAAGCAAAGTCTCTGTTTCTTTGAATTCAACGTGTGACCAAGCCCTTGCAAAGTAGCCCCATGAGTTTTGACCCATTTCTAAGACCAAATCACCACTACAAAACCTCAGGAAGATTTGAATTCAAATTGATTTTGAAACCATTTGAAAACCCATTCAGAAATTCGAAATAGAAAAGAAAAAGAAGTAAACAAAGGAAAAAGGCCGCGCGCCAGATATCTAGCCCAGCAGTGAATCAAGCCCAACAAGCCCACCCGGGACTTTTCTTTTTCTCTCTCACGCGGCCTTAGACGCACCTAGTCGACGGCCTAGACCCCACCTACACCGCAGACACTTCGCTGACGCGGGCCACATCACGTCGACCTCGTCTTCCCCAAACCGCGCCCGCGACCACGTCGCTGCTGCAGTCATAGCCGGTAATGGCGCGGCGTAATTGGGCATTAATCCGCAAGCGTTTCCTGTCGCAACCGAGCCTATTTAACCCTCTCTGCCTCACGAGCATTTTCCCCCAAACACCTCACTCACTCCGCCACGGCTGCAGCAATGCTTTCCAGCTGAACCGAGAACTCCGGCGACCAAATCTGGTGAGCCTCGGCCACCTTCCCTCTGGTTCAAGCAGCGATTCGCAATCTCTGCGCACCTCCGACCCACTAGTTCATCTGTCTTGCCCAGTCGCCGTTTCCACTCGACACCGCAAGCACCGACGACAACCTCGACTCCGACGACCTCTAGTGGTATGTCCAGACCGCCCCGAACCTTGTCATTCACGCACGCGTTTACCCCGTGACCATCTGCATCTGACCACACCTCCCGTTTGCATCCTAGTGATCTGGCGTCGCCGACCTCAAGCAGAGCCACCGTTGCTAGATCCAACTCCAACGAGGAATCAGCGCCGTAACAGCACGCCCCTTCGCAAACCGACGCTACCTTGAGCTTCAGCAACTTCCTGCGAACCTGGTATGACCCTTCTCCCTCTCGCGACCGGAACACTAAGCGCCCGCCGTGAAGCGCTCGCGTCATTCGACGCCGCGCGGCGCCAGGACATGGTTGTTTGAGCGAGCACCGTTAGATCGGATCCGGCGCCAGGATAGATTCATTTAGCTCGAAGCGATACGCGATCAGAGCGTGCGATCTGTTTAGATCCTGCTGCCAGCGATCAACCAAGTGGTACGCGCCAATCACAACACGACGCGTGGCCGGGAATAGATCTAAAAACAGATTTTAAATCAGAATTTTGATCCAAATTCAAATGCTTATAACTTTTGATTTCCACGTTGGAATTTTGCAAACTTTATACCGTTGGATTCAGTGAATCAAGGCCTTTCTGTCCATGCAAAGTGTTTAACAAATAGTAACCATTAGAATGACTTTGTTTGTAGAAACATGTTTAAGGCTATTTTTGAGTATGGATTTAGTTTAGTAATTTGTTTTAGGGTTAAATAAGTTTAGTTGGAAAACTTGTGACTTGTTAAGTTTCTGTAAACATGCACTTGCTTGGTAGAGTTTTCAAAATCACCACTTAGTAAATTCATGCATGCATTCATATTATTTTTGATTGTATATAAATTGTGTGTAATTGTATGCTACAATTTTGTGTAGATTTTGCTAGTGATTGTGATGAAGTGCTACTCTCCTCATTACCAAGGCAATGATGCTTCATACTTTTGTCCCATTATTTTCACTATGCATTAGTGATATTTCTAAGTAGGACTTGCATGGAATTTTTGCTAAGTATAAACTATGCTATGGGGAAACCTAGTAGATGAAACCTTAGTAGAAATTTCCTAAGTTAAGATTCCTATTACTTTCATGCTTAGCATAGCTAATAGAAAACAAGGGTGGAATATATATTCATGCTATGGAAAATTCCTAAGTCTGTGGACTTATGTTTTGTTTAATAAAACAACTAAGTGAATGAATCACCTGGGTGGAATGGAAGGAATGGCTTGTGTTGAGTGGTTCATAAGGCCATGGACTTGGCTTGTGTATCTCACTTGTGGATGGCCACCCAGGAACAAAGAGATTTGAGATGTCAAATGTTGAGAAGCTTCAAGTGCAGCCACTTGGCAATATGGGCTCTCCCTGGATCATATAGGTTGCAATAACTTAGCCAAATGGACAGTGGGTGGTAGGGGTTTGATAGGTTGGAGCGCGTCCATGTTGGTCTAAGGGAAGGCTTCTGAAAGATCTTGTCTTGGTGAAACCAAGTCTTGTGGGGAAAGTGCACCACCTCTGCAGAGTGAAAAACCTAAGTACTTAGCCATGTCCCTGGAAAAGGACAATTTGAGCATCAAGACATGGAAGCTATCAAGAATCTCCTCATCCCAATTTCTAACTAAAACTTGTGGGTGAACAAGGGTTAAAGGATCTTCAGTCTTTGATTGGTAGATGCCTTGGGAAAGATTTTTGTCAAGCAAAAACTTAGTGTTTTAAAATGTTAAGGAAAAATATATTTTGAGCAATGCAAGCCTAAGCTCCACTTAGCCAAATGCATATAGTATTATAGTCCACTTTAAATAAGCTAAGGTATCACTTGCCAATACTATTCCAAAGTATTGACCTCTGTGTACTGTAACTTTGTAATGTTGCAAGTTACTCGATGATGATTAGGAGTCATGAGTCTACACTCAACATGCTTGCATGGCACATGAAGATGAAGATTTATGTTTATTTACTTATTCCATAAACTCTTGTATTAGGCCTTTGGCCTGAGTTGTAAAGACTATGTTTTATCTACTGGAATGATGTAATAAACGACCTTTGTATTTGTGTACTTCATCTTAAGCTGTGGATGCTAGCATTGATCGAGGACTAGCATTGCAATCACGAGGATCCTTTCCTTTATAAAGGAGGGTCTTACAGATGGTATCAGAGCACTGTGTTGCCTATAGGATTATGACCCTAGGATTGGAAACCACTAAGGAAAATCTTTAACTACTTCTACACTTGTCTATTCTTCTCGTAAACTTTTCTAATCTTCTCATTCTCATCTCTATTTGTAGATGAACTCCATCAACGAAGCCGTGAAGATAGGACCACTCATGACCATGACCTTGGAGTGTGGCTGGTTTCCCAAGATTCTCAAGGACCTCATGGAGGCAATGGAAGCACATGGTGCAGCTGTGTACAAGGGCTTTCCGGTGATGGAGGAAGGAGTGGAGTATTGGTGGGTGCAACTTCACTTGTACAAAACAAGGAAGACAACCACAAAGAAAGAGGCTTCTGCATGTACACCAACACTTTGATGCACACCACATTCTTTGAGTCGACTAGAGAAGCAGCTTGGAAGACTATCAAAGAACTGGGTGCTAGAGTCAAGTGCAAGATGCTCAACCTCCAAAAGACTTAGAGAAAGAAAAGGAACTTACCCAAGAGATGGAAGTCACCAACCAAACCTTAAGGGGAGATATTATAGACTTAGTGATGGAAGCATGTGAACAAGATAGGCTGATTGCCTCTAGGAACATTGTGTTAGCCACCAGATCCAGTGAGATAGGTTTGTGAGCGCGCCGTTAGTTGGAGCACCACCTATCACCTTATTTTCCAAATGATACCTTAAATAAGTTTGAACCTTGGTTGATGTAATGGATTCATGTATGCATGACTTGTGTGATTTTGTGTTCCATGGATTTGTATGAATGTTTGTCTTGTTTTTTAAATTGTGTTGTCTAACTTTTCAATCTTATAAATAGATGCCTATTACCATCAGCCTTTGTTGAGGAGTTCAGGTTACCCATTTTGGTCCTCGTATCGTAGAGCTTACTACCTTGCTCGATCTCCTCTTCCCACCATTACGGTGCACCCACTCACCAAGTTTGAGAGGAAGGACCTCTGGGGCTTCAAGGTGAACCAGCCAGGGGCCTTGATGAGCCTACTACGGAGGCCATCGTCTTCAAGCTTATGCGATGTGAGGGGAGAGAGGCATGGAGGTTGTCATGCAGGATCGATAGGGCGTTTGTTAGCCGTCACTCCCGACAGGTTAGAGCACTCACTTCCACGCCGGAAGGCGTGATGATGTGGAGAGTCCATCGACTTTGAGGACGACTCGAGGGCCACAATGAGCCGATCGCTGTACCTCCGGGACTTAGAGACTCTTATTAGGCACGTGGATCTTGGCAGGACCAACATCATGCTTAGCAATGGCGAGCTCAGTGCAGCTTGCGAGAAGGACAAGCTCTTGGCGGCAGAGACGAGGTAGTCAAGGAGATGGGCGAAGTTCGAGACCCAAGACCGTAAGTTCAAGAGTCAAGAAAGCGTGTCGAGGATAGGAACAAGAGGATTGAACATGACCGAGGAACTGCAGTCCAAGGACTTTGAGTTAGAGCAGCAGCGGCGGTGATTGAGAGACTTCGTTCCCGGAAGAGGGCTCTCGAGGCCAAGATCGACTCCTTGACCACTACTATCGAGGAGAGCAAGACCACAATGGAGAGCAGGTCTTACCTTTGTCGAGGAGGAGATTGATCTTGACGAGTAGACTTGACTACTCGATTATCTTTATTTACCGTACTTGTTATTTGTGAACTTATTATTGGACCATCCGACATGTGGATGGCTTGCCACTGTGTGTTTTACTTTGAGACTTTTGTTATCTTGTTGTTGAGCTTTTATCCTTGTGTTGCATGCTATGTGTTTGCTTGTGTGATGTATTGTGCATGAATCATGTAAGGGTATCTCATTCTTATCTCTATATGAACAAACCAGATGCCTCCCGTCGCGCAAACCCCAACCCCAACAACATTACCGGAAATGCAACAAATGATGAATGCGCAAACACGCTTATGCAAATGATGGCGACATTCATCAAAACCAGAACAACAACCCCAATAATAACAACAACAACAACAACAACAACCCTCGGGTTTGATATGCTCACCAGATTTCTGCGTGCGAGGCCAGCTAAGTTTTCGAGGAACGATCCCACGGTGGCCAATGATTGGCTACGTTACGTGAACAAAGACTTAGTGACCGTGAAATTTTACGGATGCTGAAAAAGTCAGGTTCATGACACATCTATGGAAGGACCAGCCGCATGGTGGGACAACTTCAGATCACCACTCCTATCGATGAGGTGACTTGGGCTATCTTTGAAGATGGCTTCGCTACTCATATCTCACCGGGAATGATGAGCACGAAAAGAAGGAGTTTCACAACTGGCGAGCGCCACCACAGTGGCTGAATATATTGAAGAGTTCAACAATCTGGCGCTATGCACGGATGAGGTTGACGGATGCCAAAAGAAAGGAAAAGTTTGGAAGGCTTGAATGATGAGCTGAATCTGCGGTATGCGTGGCATATGTTCCAACTTATCGATCATTTGTGTGACAAGGCTGTTATTGTGGAGAATAAAATGAAGCAAGTCGAGAGTAGAAGAGGAAACACTCCGACAAGCACAGCTCGGGATTGTCTCATAAGCGATCTCACTATGATGATAGTGTCATTTCGATCCCACAAGCATGGGAAATTTAACAAGCACCACAACCACAAATCATGACAACAAGCATCATCGATCATGACCATGATAAATACAAGAATCACAAGAGTGGACATAAGAGCCACCACAATGGAAGTGGAAGTGGAAGTCAGCCTAAAGGGACATCGGTCGGGTTGAATGCTTCAAATGCAAGAAATGGGGCATTATGCTAATGAGTGCCCTGAAAGAAAGTTGAAGGACCTAACAAGCCCAATCCTTTTCGGAAAGGACAGGTTAACCACATCAATGTGGAGGAGGTCTATGAAGAGCGATCTTCTTTGGTAAGTTCGGACTCAATTCCATCTCAGCATTTGTACTCTTTGACACTGGTGCATCTCATTCATTCATATCAAAAGCATTTGTTGAAAGAAATGAACTACCGTAGAAACCATTGGGTGTCCTATAAAGTTAGTTCTCCCGGTGGAGAAATGATAGTGAGTCTTGGATGTCATGATTTAGTCATAGAGTTTGGAAAACATAAGTTTCGAGTGAACCTAATAATCCTAAATTCCCAAGGATTAGATGTGATTTTGGGAATGGATTGGATGGCTAAGTATGAGGGAGTATTAGATTGTGCCAATAAATGCAGTTGCACTCACAACCCCTGAAGGTAAGAGGATAAAATTCAAGTCAATTTTAAATCTAAAGGAAGTAAGCTGAATTCTCTTAAGGGATTAGCATGGACCTTGCCAATTGTGTGAATATCCGGATGTGTTTAGGAAGATTTACCGGGAATGCCACCAGATAGAGATGTAGAGTTTATAATAGATTTGGTACCAGGTTCTGGACCAAGAGCAAAGAGGCCTTATAAAATGTCAGTTGACGAACTAAAGGAACTCAAGAAACAACTTGGAGAACAATTGTAGAAAGGATTTATCCAGCCAAGTTCTTCATCTTGGGGAGCTCCAGTTTTGTTCGTAGAAAAGAGAGACAGAACTCAAAGGTTATGCATAGATTACCGTTCGCTCAACGAGGTAACCATCAAGAACAAATATCCTTTGCCAAGAATCAATGACTTGTTTGATCAGCTAGAAGGAGCATGTGTATTCTCGAAGATTGATCTTCGGTCAGGCTATTTTCAACTAAAGATAAGAGAGCAAGACATACCTAAAACAGCATTCACCACAAGGTATGGATTGTATGAGTACACTGTGATGCCTTTTGGTTTAACCAACGCTCCAGCCTACTTCATGAATATGATGAACAAAGTGTTCATGGAATTTCTCGACAAGTTCGTTGTCGTTTTCATCGATGACATCTTAGTCTACTCCAAGAGCAAGGAAGAGCATGAAAGACATCTACGCTTGATACTTGAGAAACGGAGGGAACATAAGCTTTATGCCAAATTCAGCAAGTGTGAGTTTTGGTTAGAGGAAGTTGGATTTCTTGGTCACGTTATGACAAAGGATGGTGTAGCAGTTGATCCTGCTAAAGTTTCAGCTGTGACAGAATGGGAATCTCCTAAGAACGTAAAAGAGGTTCGTAGTTTCCTTGGTTTAGCAGGATACTACAGAAGATTCATTGAAAAAATTTCAAAGGTTGCTAAACCAATGACATAATTGTTAAAGAAAGATAAGAAATTTGCTTGGTCTGAAGGTTGTGAACTCAGCTTTCAGGAATTAAAGAAGAGGCTTGTGTCAGCACCAGTTCTGTGCCTACCAGACTTGGAAAAGGATTTTCAAGTGTATTGTGATGATTCTCATCAAGGATTAGGCTCCGTACTTATGCAAGGCGGAAAAGTTGTGGCTTATGCCTCGAGACAACTCAAAACTCATGAAGTAAATTATCCTACTCATGATTTAGAGTTAGCCGCTGTTGTCCATGCACTCAAAACATGGAGACACTACCTTTTGGGAAAATGCTGTGAAGTATTCACCGATCATAAGAGTTTGAAGTATATCTTCACCTAGAAGGAAATCAATATGAGACAAAGGAGATGGCTAGAACTTATCAAGGATTACGACTTGAGTTTGCAATACCATCCTGGTAAAGCAAATGTAGTAGCAGAGGCTCTAAGTCGTAAGGCATTTGTAAATGGCCTTACCAAAGGTGAATTGCCAGATGACTTGTGCAAGCAATTCCAGGAACTCAGATTAGAGATTGTGCCAGAAGGACATCTTATGTCTTTGGATGTTCAACCCATTCTGTTGGATAAGATTAAAGAAGCCCAAAAGACGGATAAAGAAATCGAAGAGATTAAGGAAAGGATTAGCCAAGGGAAAGCTAAAAGTTTCCACATAGACGAACAAGGTACTTTATGGCACAGGAAACGTATTTGTGTTCCACAAGATCCGAATTGAAACTGATTCTACAAAGCCCATAACTCTCCATATTCTATTCACACGGGAAACACCAAAATGTACATGGATATGAAAGAAAGATTTTGGTGGAACAATCTCAAAGGGACATCATGAACACATTGCTTTGTGTGATGTGTGTAGTAGAGTGAAAGCGAACATCAGAAACCAGCAGGTTTGCTTCAACCAATGCCTATTCCTGAATGGAAGTGGGAAAATATTGGTATGGATTTCATTACCGGATTACCAAGGACCAGGTCAGGGTATGATTCCATATGGGTAGTAGTGGACCGCCTAACTAAAGTGGCTCATTTTATACCCGTAAGGACAACTTATACCAGTGCCAAGTTAGCCAAAATCTACATGAGCAGAATTGTATGCCTTCACGGTGTGCCAAAGAGTATTGTGTCTGATAGAGGAACTCAGTTCACTTCTCATTTTTGGAGACAGCTTCATGAATCTTTGGGAACGAGGTTGGAATTCACCTTTGCTTTTCATCCTCAAACCGATGGACAAGCAGAAAGGACTAATCAAATTCTTGAAGACATGTTGAGGCATGTGCCCTAGACTATGGAGCAAGTTGGGATGAAAGTCGCCTTCATGAGTTCTCTTACAATATGATTACCAATCTAGCATTGGGATGGCACCATTTGAGTTTCTCTAGGAAGGAAGTGTACCACCCGTTGCTATGGAATGGTGTGGGAGAAAGAAGTTTGTTTGGACCAGATCTTATCAAAGGCAGAAGAAAAGGTCAAATTGGTTGGGGACAGGTTGAAGATAGCAGTCTCGACGGAAAAGCTACTGATTCTAAGCGTAGAGAAGTCACCTACGAAGTTGGGGATAGAGCTTATCTTAGAGTATCACCACTTCGTGGAGTGAAAAGATTTGGAGTCAAAGGAAAGTTGGCACCAGGATATGTTGGACCATTCAACATTCTAAGTCGCAAGGGAGAAGTTGCCTATGAAATCGAACTGCCGGTATCTTTATCAGCGGTCCATAATGTTTTTCATGTGAGTCAGCTCAAGAAATGTCACCCAGAAATGGAAGAATCATCTTTGAAGGATACCATACCTTTGGAGGAAGTTCAACTAGAAAGTGATCTCACCTATGAAGAAAAGCTGTCAAGATTCTTGAGACATGAGAAGAGTCACAAGGACAAAAACTATCAAGTTTTGCAAGGTACAATGGAATCATCATTCCGAAGAGGAAGCAACATGGGAAAGAGAAGATGATCTTCGGAAAGACCACCCTCACCTATTTGCTAGCCAATCCGAATCTCGAGGGCGAGATTCATCTTAAGGGGGTTAGATTTGTAACATCCCTAAATTAATATTTCAAAGCTCATTCATATCATCATTGCATCCTTCATCATTTAGGGTTTTTCTCAAAATCATTTCAGAAACAGAAGCTTGGTGCTATGATTTCATGTGAGCAGATTTAATTCAATTGGCCATCACCCTTTGAGACTTGAATGTTTAGGAACTTGTTTGCTTGCCTCCATTGTTGGAAAGTTTAGGTGTAGCAATTTAACCAAAGTTTTCAACTTAGAAATAAATTTCAAACCCTATTTTGTTTTATCAACATTTGCAAACCAGAGGCAAATTCTCTGTTTGTTTTAAGCCCAAGCTTGACCAAGCCCTTGCAGGGTAACTACTTGTTAAATAACTGGTTTTTGAAACCACAGAACCCTGCAAAGATCCCCAAAATTGTTTGAATTCAAAAAGGATTTGAATTCATATCAAAATCATTTCAGAAAATGGAATTAGAAAAAGAAAATGATTAATCAAATGAAAAGGGCCACGCGCCACCATTTCAGCCCAGCATCGAATCGAGCCCAACAAGCCCACCCGGGACTTTTCCTTTTCTTCTTTCACGCAGCGTGGCCACCACCACTCACAGAAGGACCCACTCACATTTCCCTCTATCGGACAATGGCCCACACGAGCATCGTCGTCTCCACCATACGACCAGTTCATCCCCAAATCAACGCGGCGTTTTCTGTTTTAAATTCGGCTTCAATTAGTATCAATGCGAGTGATTCTCGTGACCAGGCTATATAAACCCCTCGCCCCTCTCCTTCTCCCTCAAACACCCGAGCACAGCGCCACCAGTGCGTGCATTGCTTCTTGTAGCCCCGTCTCGGCACTTGTCTGCAAATTCCGGTGAGCCTCGTGTTCCCCTCTATCTCTCGTTTTTGCTATCATGTTCAGTGAGTCTCTGCGCACCTCCTGACCCCACTAGTTCATCTGTCTGCCCAGTCGCCGTTTCCACTCGACACCGCAAGCACCGACGACAACATCAACTCCGGCGAGCTCTAGTGGTAAGTCCAGACCACCCCAAACCTTTCCCTTCACGCACGCATCTTCGCCATGATCTTCTGCATCTGACCATACCCTTCGTTTGCCTCTTAGTGATCTACAACATCGCCTTTAACCTCAAGCAGAGCCACCGTTGCCAGATCCAACTCCGGCGAGAAATCCACCGCAACCCTGAGCGCCCCTTGCCGAGCTGACCACACATTGAGCACCCCCACGTCCTTGCGGTCTCGGTGAGTATCTTCCCTATCCTCCTAGCGATCTGTATCGCCGTCGCCGCCATCGTCCGACCGTCGCCGCCGCGCGCAGCCGATAAGCGCCGCCAGATTTTGGCTTGATGATTTAGACAGTTGGATCTGTATCGTAGGGCTAGGATAGAATTTTAAACGAAGGGGTATGCGCGTGTCTGAGCCGCCAGTTCCCATTTAAATCCTGTGGCTGTGGAGCTCGATCCAGTGCGAACCGGTACGCGCCAGTGAGGTTGCGACGCGTGGCTAGGACGAATTCAAAAACAGAATTTAAACCAGAATTAGATCCAAACTTCAAACTGCCATAACTTTTGAATGCCACGTTAGATTTCTGCAAACTTTATACCGTCGGATTCAGTGAAACAAGACCTTTCTGAATATCCAATGTGTTTGGCAAATAGTAACCATTAGAACGACTTTATTTGTAGAAACTTGTTTAAGGCTATTTTTGAGTATGGATTTAGTTTAGTTATTGTTTTAGGGTTAAATAAGTTTAGTTGGCAAACTTGTGACTTGTTAAGTTGCTGTAAACATGCACTTGCTTGGTAGAGTTTTCAAAATCACCACTTAGTAAAATTCATGCATGCATGCATTCATATTATTGTTGATTGTATATAATTGTGTGTAATTGTGTGTTATAATCTTTGTGTAGATTTTGCTAGTGATTGTGACTGTGACGAGTGCTACTCTCCCCATTACCAAGGCAAGTGATATTTTCATGAATATTCCATTCCTATATTTTATACTAGCATTAGATTTTTTTGCTAAGACTTGCATGCTACTTTTGTCAAATGATGTTGGGAAATCCTATGTAGATTAGAATGGTAGAGTTGCTAGGAAATTTCCCTAAGGATAAGTTGCCATGCCATGCTTAGCCTAGCTAATAGAAAACAAGGGTGGATTATATATTCATGCTATGGAAAAACTTCTAAGTCTGAGGACTTGTGTTTTGATTAATAAAACAACTAAGTTAATGAATCACCTGGGTGGAATGGGACTTGCTTGGTGGTTTTTGGTTGAGTGATTCACAAGGCCCATGTCTATGGTTTACCTTGTGTATCTCACTTGTGGATGGCCACCCAGGAACAAAGAGATTTGAGATGTCAAATGTTGAGAAGCTTCAAGTGCAACCACTTGGCAATATGGGCTATGCCATGATCATATAGGTTGCTAGAACTTAGTCTCTTGGACAGTTGGTGGTAGAGGGAATGATAGGTTGGAACGCGTCCATTTGACTAAGGAAAGGCTTCTGAAAGATCTTGTCTTGGGAAACCAAGTCTTGTGGGGAAAGTGCACCACCTCTGCAGAGTGTAAAATCTAAGTACTTAGCCATGTCCCTGGTAAAGGACAATTTGAGCATCAAGACATGGAAGCTTCAAGAATCTCATCACTCCAATTTCTAAATAAAACTTGTGGGTGAACAAGGGTGAAGGACCCCAATGTCTATTGGAGGTTCCTTGGGAAGCTTAGGACTCCAATGTCTATTGGAGGTTCCTTGGAAGTTTTGACAAAGAAAAACTTAATGATTTCTACTAATAGGAAAAACCTATTTTGAGCAAAGCAAGCCAAGCTACACCTAGCCAAAATGCATATAGTAGTATAGTCCACTTAAAAATATACTATTCCAAAGTATTGACCCTTTGTGGCTATAACTTGTGATGTTGCAGGTTACTCTGATGATGAATAGGAGTCATGAGTCTACACTCAACATGCTTGCATGTGGCACATGAAGATGAAGACTTATGTTTATTTACTTATTCCTTAAACTCTTGTATTAGGCCTTTGGCCCTAAGTTGTAAAAGACTATGTTTTATCTCTGGAATGACTGTAATAAACGACCTTTGTATCTGTGTACTTCATCTTAAACTGTGGATGCTAGCATTGATCCAGGGACTAGCATTGCAATCACAGGGATCCTTTCCTTTACAAAGGAGGTGTCTGACAGCAATGACCATTGGTTGATCCATATGTGGTTTTTGGAAAAGAACACAAATGCAATGACCACTGCTGGATCCATGTGTGGTTTGTGGAAAGAACACACATGCAATGACCACTTGTTGATCCATAAGTGGTTTGTGGAAACGAACACACATGCAATGACAACTGGTTGATCCATGTGTGGTTTGTGGATAGAACACACATGCAATGAACACTGGTGTATCCATAAGTGGTTTGTGGAAAGAACACACAAGCAATGACCACAGGTTGATCCATAAGTAGTTTGTGGAAAGAACACACATGCAGTGACCACTGGTGGATCCATATGTTTTTGTGAAAAGAACACACATGCAATGAACACTGGTGGATCCATAAGTGGTTTGTGGAAAAGAACACACATGCAATGACTCAAATGGATCCATGTGTGGTTTGTGAAAGGAACATACATGCAATGACTCTAGTGGTTGATCCATGTGTGGTTTGTGGAAATAACACACATGCAATGACTCTAATGGATCCATAAGTGGTTTGTGAAAACAACACACATGCAATGACCACTGGTTGATCCATATGTGGTTTGTGGAAAGAACACACATGCAATGACACTGGTTGATCCATGTGTGGTTTGTGGAAAGGACACACATGCAATGACCACTGGTTGATCCATGTGTGGTTTGTGGAAAGAACACACATGCAATGACTCTAGTGTTAGTTTTAGTATAAGAACACACATACAATGACTCTAGTGGGTCCACATGTAGTTTGTGAAAAGAACAAACATGCAATGACCACTGGTTGATCCATAAGTTGTTTGTGGAAAAGAACACACATACAATGAACACTGGTGGATCCATTTGTGGTTTGTGGAAAGAACAGACATGCAATGACCACTTGTTGATCCATAAGTGGTTTGTAGAAAAGAACACACATGCAATGACCACTGGTTTATCCATGTGTGGTTTCTGGATAGAACACACATGCAATGAACACTAGTGGATCCATAAGTGGTTTATGGAAAGAACACACATGCAATGACCACTGGTTGATCCATATGTGGTTTTTGGAAAAGAACACACATGCAATGAACACTGGTGGATCCACGTGTGGTTTGTGGAAAGAACACACATGCAATGACCACTGGTTGATCCATAAGTGGTTTCTGGAAAAGAACAAACATGCAATGACTCAAATGGATCCATATGTGGTTTGTGGAAAGAACACACATGCAATGACAATGGTGGATCCATGTGTGGTTTGTGGAAAAGAACACACATGCAATGACCACTGGTGGATCCATATGTTGTTTGTGAAAAGAAACACATGCAATGAACACTGGTGGTTCCATAAGTGGTTTGTGGAAAGAACACACATGTAATGACAGTGGTGGATCCATGTGTGGTTTGTGATAGGAACACACATGCAATGACTCTAGTGGTTGATCGATGTGTGGTTTGTGGAAATAACACACATGCAATGACTCTAATGGATCCATAAGTGGTTTGTGAAAAGAACACACATGCAATGACCACTGGTTGATCCTTATGTGGTTTGTGGAAAGAACACACATGCAATGACATTGGTTGATCCATGTGTGGTTTGTGGAAAAGAACACACATGCAATGACCACTGGTTGATCCATGTGTGATTTGTGGAAAGAACACACATGCAATGACTCTAGTGCTAGTTTTAGTATAAGAACACACATACAATGACTCTAGTGGGTCCACATGTAGTTTGTGAAAAGAACACACATGCAATGACCACTGGTTGATCCATAAGTTGTTTGTGGAAAAGAGCACACATGCAATGAGTCTAGTGGATCCATGTGTGGTTTGTGGAAAAGAACACACATGCAATGACCACTGGTTGATCCATATGTGGTTTTTGGAAAAGAACACACATGCAATGAACACTGGTGGATCCATGTGTGGTTTGTGGAAAGAACACACATGCAATGACCACTTGTTGATCCATAAGTGGTTTGTGGAAAAGAACACACATGCAATGACCACTGGTTGATCCATGTGTGGTTTGTGGATATAACACACATGCAATGAACACTGGTGGATCCATCAGTGGTTTGTGGAAAGAACACACATGTAATGACCACTGGTTGATCCATATGTGGTTTTTGGAAAAGAACACACATGCAATGAACACTGAAGGATCCATGCGTGGTTTGTGGAAAGAACACACATGCAATGACCACTGGTTGATCCATAAGTGGTTGGTGGAAAAGAACAAACATGCAATGACTCAAATGGATCCATATGTGGTTTGTGGAAAGAACGCACATGCAATGACAGTGGTGGATCCATGTGTGGTTTGTGAAAAGAACACACATGCAATGACCACTGGTTGATCCATGTGTGGTTTGTGAAAAGAACACACATGCAATGAACACTGGTGGATCCATATATTGTTTGTGAAAAGAACACACATGCAATGAACACTAGTGGATCCATAAGTGGTTTGTGGAAAGAACACACATGCAATGACAGTGGTGCATCCATGTGTGGTTTTGATAGGAACACCCATGCAATGACTCTAGTGGTTGATCCATGTGTGGTTTGTGGAAATAACACACATGCAATGACTCTAATGGATCCATAAGTGGTTTGTGAAAAGAACACGCATGCAATGACCACTAGTTGATCCATATGTGGTTTGTGGAAAGAACACACATGCAATGACACTGGTTGATCCATGTGTGGTTTGTGGAAAAGAACACACATGCAATGACCACTGGTTGATCCATGTGTGGTTTGTGGAAAGAACACACATGCAATGACTCTAGTGCTAGTTTTAGTATAAGAACACACATACAATGACTCTAGTGGGTCCACATGTAGTTTGTGAAAAGAACACACATGCAATGACCACTGTTTGATCCATAAGTTGTTTTTGGAAAAGAACACACATGCAATGAGTCTAGTGGATCCATGTGTGGTTTGTGGAAAAGAACACACATGCAATGAGTCTAGTGTTGGTTTTAGTACAAGAACACACATGCAATGACTCTAGTGGGTCCACATGTGGTTTGTGAAAAGAACATACATGCAATGACCACTAGTTGATCCATATGTGGATTTTGGAAAAGAAAACACATGCAATGAACACTGGTGGATCCATGTGCGGTTTGTGGAAAGAACACACATGCAATGACCACTTGTTGATCCATAAACGGTTTGTGGAAAAGAACACACATGCAATGACCACTGGTTGATCCATGTGTGGTTTGTGGATAGAACACACATGCAATGAACACTGGTGGATCCATAAGTGGTTTGTGGAAAGAACACACATGCAATGACCACTGGTCTATCCATATGTGGTTTTTGGAAAAGAACACACATGCAATGAACACTGGTGGATCCATGTGTGGTTTGTGGAAAGAACACACATGCAATGACCACTTGTTAATCCATAAGTGGTTTGTGGAAAGAACACACATGCAATGACTCTAGTGCTAGTTTTAGTATAAGAACACACATGCAATGACTCTATTAGATCCATATGTGGTTTATGAAAAGAACACACATGCAATGACCACTGGTTGATCCATATGTGCTTTGTGGAAAGAACACACATGCAATGACACTGGTTGATCCATGTGTGGTTTGTGGAAAAGAACACACATGCAATGACCACTGGTTGATCCATGTGTGGTTTGTGGAAAGAACACACATGCAATGACCACTTGTTGATCCATGTGTGGTTTGTGGATAGAACACACATGCAATGAACACTGGTGGATCCATGTGTGGTTTGTGGAAAGAACACACATGCAATGACCACTTATTGATCCATAAGTGGTTTGTGGAAAAGAACACACGTGCAATGACTCAAATGGATCCATATGTGGTTTGTGGAAAGAACACACATGCAATGACAGTGGTGGCTCCATGTGTGGTTTGTTAAAAGAACACACATGCAATGAACACTTGTGGATCCATAAGTGGTTTCTGGAAAGAACACACATGCAATGAAAGTGGTGGATCCATGTGTGGTTTGTGATAGGAACACACATGCAATGACTCTAGTGGTTGATCCATGTGTGGTTTGTGGAAATAACACACATGCAATGACTCTAATGGATCCATAAGTGGTTTGTGAAAAGAACACACATGCAATGACCACTGGTTGATCCATATGTGGTTTGTGGAAAGAACACACATGCAATGACACTGGTTGATCCATGTGTGGTTTGTGGAAAAGAACACACATAAAATGACTCTAGTGGGTCCACATGTAGTTTGTGAAAAGAACACACATGCAATGACCACTGGTTGATCCATAAGTTGTTTTTGGAAAAGAATACACATGCAATGAGTCTAGTGGATCCATGTGTGGTTTGAGGAAAAGAACACACATGCAATGACTCTAGTGCTGGTTTTAGTATAAGAACACACATGCAATGACTCTAATTGATCCATATGTGGTTTGTGAAAAGAACACACATGCAATGCCACTGGTTGATCCATAAGTGGTTTGTGGAAAGAACACACATGCAATGGCCACTGGTTGATCCATCAGTGGTTTGTGGAAAAGAACACACAGGCAATGACTCTAGTTGGTCCATATGTGGTTTGTGGAAAGAATACACATGAAGTGACCACTGGTTGATCCATGTGTGGTTTGTGAAAAGAACACACATGCAACGCCACTGGTTGATCCATGTGTGGTTTGTGGAAAGAACACACATGCAATGACCACTAGTTGATCCATAAGTGGTTTCTGGAAAGAACACACATGCAGTGACCACTAGTGGATCCATATGTTGTTTGTGAAAAGAACACACATGCAATGAACACTGGTGGATCCATAAGTGGTTTGTGGAAAGAACACACATGCAATGACTCTAGTGCTAGTTTTAGTATAAGAACACACATGCAATGACTCTAATGGATCCATATGTGGTTTGTGAAAAGCACACATGCAATGACCACTTGTTGATCCATGTGTGGTTTGTGGAAAGAACACACATGCAATGACAGTGATGGATCTATGTGTGGTTTGTGAAAAGAACACACATGCAATGACTCTAGTGTTGGTTTTAGTATAAGAACATACATGCAATGACTCTAGTGGGTTCACATGTGGTTTGTGAAAAGAACACATATGCAATGACCACTGGTTGATCCATATGTGGTTTGTGGAAAGAACACACATGCAATGAAACTGCTTGATCCATGTGTGGTTTGTGGAAAAGAACACACATGCAATGACCACTCGTTGAACCATGTGTGGTTTGTGGAAAGAACACACATGTAATGACCACTGGTTGATCCATATGTGGTTTGTGGAAAAGAACACAGATGCAATGGCCACTGGTTGATCCATATGTGGTTTGTGGAAAGAACACACATGCAATGACCACTGGTTGATCCGGGTGTGGTTTGTGAAAAGAACACATATGCAATGAACACTAGTGGATCCATATGTTGTTTGTGAAAAGAACACACATGCAATTGAACACTGGTGGACCCATATGTGGTTTGTGGAAAGAACACACATGCAATGACAGTGGTGGATCCATGTGTGATTTGTGATAGGAACGCACATGCAGTGACTCTAGTGGTTGAACCATGTGTGGTTTGTGGAAATAACACACATGCAATGACCACTTGTTGATCCATATGTGCTTTGTGGAAAGAACACACATGCAATGACACTGGTTGATCCATGTGTGGTTTGTGGAAAAGAACACACATGCAATGACCACTGGTTGATCCATGTGTGGTTTGTGGAAAGAACACACATGCAATGACTCTAGTGCTAGTTTTAGTATAAGAACACACATACAATGACTCTAGTGGGTCCACATGTAGTTTGTGAAAAGAACACACATGAAATGACCACTGGTTGATCCATAAGTTGTTTGTGGAAAATAACACACATGCAATGAGTCTAGTGGATCCATATGTGGTTTGTGGAAAAGAACACACATGCAATGAGTCTAGTGCTGGTTTTAGTATAAGAACACACATGCAATGACTCTAGTGGGTCCACATGTGGTTTGTGAAAAGAACACACATGCAATGACCACTGGTTGATCCATATATGGTTTTTGGAAATGAACACACATGCAATGAACACTGGTGGATCCATGTGTGGTTTGTGGAAAGAACACACATGCAATGACCACTGGTTGATCCATAAGTGGTTTGTGGAAAAGTACACACATGCAATGACCACTGGTTGATCCATGTGTGGTTTGTGGATAGAACACACATGCAATGAACACTGGTGGATCCATAAGTGGTTTGTGAAAGAACACACATGCAATGACCACTGGTTGATAAATATGTGGTTTGTGGAAAGAACACACATGCAGTGAACACTGGTGGATCCATAAGTGGTTTGTGGAAAAAACACACATGCAATGACCACTGGTTGATCCATATGTGGTTTGTGGAAAGAACACACATGCAGTGAACACTGGTGGATCCATATGTTGTTTGTGAAAAGAACACACATGCAATGACTCTAGTGCTGGTTTTATTATAAGAACACACATGCAATGACTCTAGTGGGTCCTCATGTAGTTTGTGAAAAGAACACACATGCAATGCCACTGGTTGATCCATAAGTGGTTTGTGGAAAGAACACACATGCAATGGCCACTGGTTGATCCATAAGTGGTTTGTGGAAAGAACACACATGCAATGACCACTGGTTGATCCATAAGTGGTTTGTGGAAAGAACACACATGTAGTGACCACTAGTGGATCCATATGTTGTTTGTGAAAAGAACACACATGCAATGAACACTGGTGGATCCATAAGTGGTTTGTGGAAAGAACACACATGCAATGACTCTAGTGCTAGTTTTAGTATACGAACACACATGCAATGACTCTAATGGATCCATATGTGGTTTGTGAAAAGAACACGCATGCAATGACCACTTGTTGATCCATGTGTGGTTTGTGGAAAGAACACATATGCAATGACAGTGGTGGATCCATGTGTGGTTTGTGACAAGAACACACATGCAATGACTCTAGTGTTTCCACATGTAGTTTGTGAAAACAACACGCATGCAATGCCACTGGTTGATCCATAAGTGGTTTGTGGAAAGAACACACATGCAATGACTCTAGTGCTAGTTTTAGTATAAGAACACACATACAATGACTCTAGTGGGTTCACATGTAGTTTGTGAAAAGAACACACATGCAATGACCACTAGTTGATCCATAAGTTGTTTGTGGAAAATAACACACATGCAATGAGTCTAGTGGATCCATGTGTGCTTTGTGGAAAAGAACACACATGCAATGAGTCTAGTGCTGGTTTTAGTATAAGAACACACATGCAATGAACACTGGTGGATCCATGTGTGGTTTGTGGAAAGAACACACATGCAATGACCACTTGTTGATCCATAAGTGGTTTTTGGAAAAGAACACACATGCAATGACCACTGATTGATCCATATGTGGTTTGTGGAAAAGAACACACATATAATGACCACTGGTTGATCCATATGTGGTTTGTGAAAGAACACACATGCAATGACCACAGGTTGATCCATTTGTGGTTTGTGAGAAGAACACACGTGCAATGAACACTGGTGGATCCATATGTTGTTTGTGAAAAGAATAAACATGCAATGACTGTAGTGTTGGTTTTATTATAAGAACACATATGCAATGACTCTAGTGGGTCCACATGTAGTTTGTGAAAAGAATACACATGCAATGCCACTAGTTGATCCATAAGTGGTTTGTGGAAAGAACACACATGCAATGGCCACTGGTTGATCCATAAGTGGTTTGTGGAAAGAACACACATGCAATGACCACTAGTTGATCCATAAGTGGTTTGTGGAAAGAACACACATGCAGTGACCACTGGTGGATTCATATGTTGTTTGTGAAAAGAACACACATGCAATGAACACTGGTGAATCCATAAGTGGTTTGTGGAAAGAACACACATGCAATGACAGTGGTGGATCCATGTGTGGTTTGTGAAAGGAACATACATACAATGACTCTAGTGGTTGATCCAAGTGTGGTTTGTGGAAATAACACACATGCAATGACTCTAATGGATCCATAAGTGGTTTGTGAAAAGAACACACATGCAATAACCACTGGTTGATCCATATGTGGTTTGTGGAAAGAACACACATGCAATGACACTGGTTGATCCATGTGTGGTTTGTGGAAAAGAACACACATGCAATGACCACTGGTTGATCCATGTGTGGTTTGTGGAAAGAACACACATGCAATGACTCTAGTGCTAGTTTTAGTATAAGAACACACATATAATGACTCTAGTGGGTCCACATGTAGTTTGTGAAAAGAACACACATGCAATGACCACTGGTTGATCCATAAGTTGTTTGTGGAAAAGAACACACATGCAATGAGTCTAGTGGATCCATGTGTGGTTTGTGGAAAAGAACACGCATGCAATGACTCTAGTGCTGGTTTTAGTATAAGAACACACATGCAATGACTCTAGTGGGTCCACATGTGGTTTGTGAAAAGAAACACATACAATGACCACTGGTTGATCCATATATGGTTTTTGGAAATGAACACACATGCAATGAACACTGGTGGATCCATGTATGGTTTGTGGAAAGAACACACATGCAATGACCACCGGTTAATCCATAAGTGGTTTGTGGAAAAGTACACACATGCAATGACCACTGGTTGATCCATGTGTGGTTTGTGGATAGAACACACATGCAATGAACACTGCTGGATCCATAAGTGGTTTGTGGAAAGAACACACATGCAATGACCACTGGTTGATCCATATGTGGTTTTTGGAAAAGAACACACATGCAATGAACACTGGTGGATCCATGTGTGGTTTGTGGAAAGAACACACATGCAATGACCACTGGTTGATCCATAAGTGGTTGTGGAAAAGAACAAACATGCAATGACTCAAATGGATCCATATGTGGTTTGTGGAAAGAACACACATGCAATGACAGTGGTGGATCCATGTGTGGTTTGTCGAAAAGAACACACATGTAGTGACCACTGGTGGATCCATATTCTGTTTGTGAAAAGAACACACATGCAATGAACACTTGTGGATCCATAAGTGGTTTGTGGAAAGAACACACATGCAATGACAGTGGTGGATCCATGTGTGGTTTGTGATAGGAACAAACATGCAGTGACTCTGGTGGTTGATCCATGTGTGGTTTGTGGAAATAACACACATGCAATGATTCTAATGGATCCATAAGTGGTTTGTGAAAAGAACACACATGCAATGACCACTGGTTGATCCATATGTGCTTTGTGGAAAGAACACACATGCAATGACTTTGGTTGATCCATGTGTGGTTTGCGGAAAAGAACACACATGCAATGACCACTGGTTGATCCATGTGTGGTTTGTGGAAAGAACACACATGTAATGACTCTAGTGCTAGTTTTAGTATAAGAACACAGATACAATGACTCTAGTGGGTCCACATGTAGTTTGTGAAAAGAACACACATGCAATGACCACTGGTTGATCCATAAGTTGTTTGTGGAAAAGAACACACATGCAATGTGTCTAGTGGATCCATGTGTGGTTTGTGGAAAAGAACACACATGCAATGAGTCTAGTGCTGGTTTTAGTATAAGAACACACATGCAATGACTCTAGTGGGTCCACATGTGGTTTGTGAAAAGAACACAGATGCAATGACCACTGGTTGATCCATATGTGGTTTTTGGAAAAGAACACACATGCAATGAACACTGGTGGATCCATGTGTGGTTTGTGGAAAGAACACACATGCAATGACCACTTGTTGATCCATAAGTGGTTTGTGGAAAAGAACACACATGCAATGACCACTGGTTGATCCATAAGTGGTTTGCGGATATAACACACATGCAATGAACACTGGTGGATCCATAAGTGGTTTGTGTAAAGAACACACATGCAATGACCACTGGTTGATCCATATGTGGTTTTGGAAAAGAACACACATGCAATGAACACTGGTGAATCCATGTGTGGTTGGTGGAAAGAACACACATGCAATGACCACTGGTTGATCCATAAGTGGTTTGTGGAAAAGAACAAACATGAAATGACTCAAATGGATCCATATGTGGTTTGTGGAAAGAACACACATGGAATGACAGTGGTTGATCCATGTTTGGTTTGTGAAAAGAACACACATGCAATAACCACTGGTTGATCCATATGTGGTTTGTGGAAAGAACACACATGCAATGAACACTTGTGGATCCATAAGTGGTTTGTGGAAAGAACACAAATGCAATGACAATGGTGGATCCATGTGTGGTTTGTGATAGGAACACACATGCAATGACTCTAGTGGTTCATCCATGTGTGGTTTGTGGAAATAACACACATGCAATGACTCTAATGGATCCATACGTGGTTTGTGAAAAGAACACACATGCAATGACCACTGGTTGATCCATATGTGGTTTGTGGAAAGAACACACATGCAATGACACCGGTTGATCCATGTGTGGTTTGTGGAAAAGAACACACATGCAATGACCACTGGTTGATCCATGTGTGGTTTGTGGAAAGAACACACATGCAATGACTCTAGTGCTAGTTTTAGTATAAGAACACACATACAATGACTCTAGTGGGTCCACATGTGGTTTGTGAAAAGAACACACATGCAATGACCACTGGTTGATCCATATGTGGTTTTTGGAAAAGAACACACATGCAATGAACACTGGTGGATCCATGTGTGGTTTGTGGAAAGAACACACATGCAATGACCACTTGTTGATCCATAAGTGGTTTGTGGAAAAGAACACGCATGCAATTGTAGGGGTTCGTAGCATGGAAAACAAAAAATTTCTACCGCATGAACACACAATCAAGATCTAATCTATGATCAAGCCAAGATCTATCTACTAGATTGTAGCAACGAGTCGATAGAGGAACTCACCCTCGAAGATTCCAAAGCGGTTAACGAGGCGATTCTCGTGGGTGATGTAGTCATACACTTGCCGATCTCAAGATCGCGTGAGCGATCCTTCCGGCTGCGTTCGGCAGCGCTTCATGATCGGTCACACGTTAAATTTTCGATGAAGACCTTCCTCTCCTTGTTCCAGCAGCGGAGGTTGTAGCACTCTCCTCGCGATTCCGGCGTGGTAATGCAGGAAGTAGAGGAGATCTCGAGGCTTCGCCTTAAGCCGGAGCGAGTATGGTGGAGTATGAGAGAGCTTTGGTGATCTAGGGTTTAGACACACCAATTAGAAGGCTCTAAACTGGAGGCTAGGGCAATTAGAAGCTCTAACTTGACGGCTTGGGAGAAATCCCTAGGCTGTGGCTAGGGTTTAGGTTTAGAGGAGAGGGACTTGTGTGTTAGGAGGGGCAGCCCTGCCCCTCCCTTTATAGGTGGAGGCGGACAGGGAGGAGTCCCTCCCCAACTCGGCTTGGAGGTGGGCCGGCGGTTGGAGGAGGGAATCCCTCCCCAACTCGGTTTCCCACTCCTCCTCCTCTTTCCAAAACTTGCCGTTTGACTTTCAAACTAGCCGTTTGACTTTCAAACTAGCCGTTTGACTTTTCAATTTAGGATTTGAATAAACCCTTTATTTTGGACAGCGAATACACTTAGTACATGATGCAATCATTCCAACTTATAATGACACACTCATGTACCCCTTCCCCTCCGGAGTGACGGACATTCCGGAACCTTCTAGAATGTTCCCGATGAAAACACCGGAATCATTCCCCAATTCCGAAATGGGACTTTCCTTATATGAATCTTATTCTCCGGACCATTCCGGATCTCCTCGTGATATCCCGGATCCCATCCTAGACTCCGAACAACATTCGGACTCTTTCTCATCATTCCATAACTACTCAAACAACGTCGAATCCTTAAGTGTGTCTCCCTACGGTTCGTGAATTATGCGGACATGATCGAGACACTTCTCCGATCAATAACCAATAGAGGAATCTGGAAATTCATATGGCTCCCACATATTTCTACGATTACTTTGCGATCGAATGAACCACTTACATACGATACCAATTTCCCTTTGTCTCACGATAGTTTACTTATCCGAGGTTATGATCGTCGGTATCTCTGCATACCTAGTTCAACCTCGTTACTGATAAGTACTCTTTTCTCGTTCCCGTGATATGTGATCCCTTGTGAGCCAGTCACATGCTTGCAAGCTAATTGGATGACATTTCACCGAGAGGGCCCAGAGTATATCTATCCGTCATATGGATGGACAAATCCCACTCTTGATCCATGTGTCTCAACCAATACTTTTCGAACACTCAATGCCACCTTTATAGCCACCCTGTTACGGTGTGGTGTTTGATGACATCAAAGCATCCATCCGGTAAAGGTGATATGCATGATCTCATGGTCGAAGGAATTAGGTCACTATTATCAGAAAGCATATAGCAATTGAACTATTAAAATGACTTGATCTTTATGCTACGCTTAACTATAGGAGTATGTCCATCACATCATTCTCCTAATGATATGACCCTGTTGTTAATAACATCTCTATGTTCATGATCAGGAAACCATGATCATATATTAACCAACAAGCTAGTTTAACAAGAGGCTTTACTAGGGACTCTTTTATGTTTACAAATCACACAAGTATTAATGTTTCCGGTTAATACAATTATAGCATGGTATGTAAACATTTATCATAAGTATGAAGATATGATAATAACCACTTTATTATTGCCTCTTGGGCATATCTCCAACAGTCTCCCACTTGCACTAGAGTCAATAATCTAATTTCAAACCTTTGTGTATTCAACACCTATGGCTTTCCGGTGTTGTATGTACACGTTTGCAAGTGGTCAACTGATCTCCGGATCTGACACTTCTAGGTCCGTGTGTAATTGCATGTCTTTGCGTCTCTACGCATCACTCATTCTTTAATGAGATGGCTTTGTATAAATTTGGTCCTTTGGTGAGACCTTTAGTTCTTTGGGGTTAAAACATGTTGATAATATTGTCGTACAATATATCTTCATAGTATTATCCCGCTGTGAACTACACCTAGTTTGACAACAAACTACTTGACACAATGCCCTCTTTAGCTGCTATTATAGCAGTCATATACTTAGCCTTTTGTTGTAGTATCTGTCACAATGTCTTAACTTTGGAACTCATCCAAATCCATTATGGAACTTACTTTCCATTATATTGTGCCACCCTTAGTTTAGATTGAGATAAACTTAATTTGTACTCTGTGACAAAACTAGTATCAATGTAGTATTTTTACAATGAACTAACCATCTATTTGTCACTTCTACAAATAATATACTCTTAGTTCTTCCAAAAGATCATAAGAATATCCTTACTATCGTCCAATGATCATCTTATGAATCATTCTGGTATATGCTCATAACATTTAGAGCATAGGACATATCTGGATTTGTACATATCACAGTATGATTGATATAAATACTCTTTGTGATTTCATACATCAAGTATCAATCTATACTTGAATCTATGTTTCACTTTACCAAATGTCAATACACTTGAATATATCATCAACATCGAACTCTTTCGATCCTTTCTGTGCGACAAGAACCTTTCTTGTAGTTTCTATATTGAACTCATTCAATATTTCGTCTATGTACTTCTGGCACAACCATATTAGCGTCAATTGATGCAAAATATTTGGGTTTTTGCCTAAGTCTTTCATCGGGATGAAATTCTTAATATGTGTTAATAAAAGATACATTATTTCCAATCAACAATATGTCTTCCACATAATGTATTAGAAACATGTCTTAGCGCTCCCACTTAATTTCTTGCAAACGCAAGCATCTTCATCGTCTCTAATGAACTTTTAAACTCCTTTAACAGTTTCATCACAGTGAAGATTCCAACTCCGCGATGCTCACTTCAACTATTGAAGTTTACACATGCTTTTAGCATCCTTTGAATTAACAAAACCCTATGGACCGTGTTATGCACATGTCCTAGGTAATAATTCTATTAGAAGAACTTGATTTGTTTATTCAACTACCATATAACAAAATTATATGTAGTGGTTGCTACATTAATCCGTTTAGACTAAATATCACTATGAAAGATCAAATCTTGTCATAGTCAACCTTTGAACATTTTGTGAACTCTTTCCCAACATGTCGACTATTTCATAGATGTGAAAACATCCATGTCTATTTCTTTATAGATCCAAACACAACTGTAAGGTCTTACACCTTTCTTGAGGGTCCTTCAAGTTCAAAACTTGATTTCTCGTGTATGGAACTATCACGGATTTTATGGCTTCAAGCCATTTGACGGAGTCAGGGCTCATCATTGCTTCTTTGCATGTAGTCGGATCATTATTGTCAAATAATGATTTAACTCTCAAATCTTGGTATTCGATTGTTCATCCGACCTACTTGTTTCAATAGGAACTTAGATCTCAATGACCACAACCTTTGAGGTACGTGAGCCATGAGCATTATTCTTTGCCTCCGAACACTTTTGGTTTGCGCAACTTTGATTATATAGCTAAGGTTCTTTTATCCTTATCAAAGTTCTATTGTCCTCCCACTTAACTTTTCATGAAAAATTCCTTCTTAAAGAAACTTGACGTTCCAAGCAACAAACACTTTTGTCTCCGGTGTTTATGGAGGAATACTTAATTGTTTATACAAAGACAGGTTCATCCGACTTTGGTTGCACACATCTTTCTTATGCATAGCATACCAATGTTTTAAGAAAGGACTACTTGGGTTTTATCCCAAACCATAACCTTATATGGTGTCATTTCAACGGATTATGATGAAGCTCTTTTCAGTGGAAAAACGGTATTCTCTAAAGCTTTTAATCTTTAAAATATGATGACAGTTTTATGATTTATACCTTTGATCTTACCATGTCAAACAAGGTTTAATTACATATCTCGAACGCTCCATACTCTTATGGTGTTTCGGGAAATGCAAATCCACGGAACGATTCCTTAAATCTTAAGGTATTATGCTAAACTTGTAACTCAAATATCTTCCTTTATGATCTTTATCATAAAATTTTTATATTGTTATTACAATGATTTTGCACTTAATCTTGAAAGACTTTGAACTTTTTCAAATGTTTCATACTTCATCCTTATTAAGTAAATATTCATATATTCACTCAAATTTTCGGAGAAAGCATATGAAGTTGAAATCCATCGCTCTTGACTACATATAATGGATTTCATACAACAATATGTACAAGTTCCAATAAGATAGTCATTCGTTCCCTTTTGGCCTATGAACGAAGTTTTAATTATCTCTAGGAAAGTTTCTGGCGTCATGTGATCAAAATCAAAAGACTCCAAAATTCCATCCACATGGAGTTTCTTCATGTTTTCTTTCCAATATAATTTAAACGGCGATGTCACTTCCTAAGTGATCTTTCAATCAATTTGTCTTTCGACATTTTTAGCACTAGTTTTATGGATGTGATTTCTCCAACGAGATTTGTGAACCATCCATCTTTTATGGATTACGGCAATTATTTGAACAACCCTTTTGTTCTCATAATACCTGATAAAACAAATCTTGAAGGCAAGCTTTGATGTTTAACGAGCAACACAATAACCCTTTATTTGTTCTCGATGAACATCATCACATATTATTTTGCTAGTTACTTAGGCCATTGTAGTTCATGAATTGTGTTGTTTCGTATGACGATTCACACCAACAAATTCAGTATCAAATACTTAAGAACCACATTGTTTAATAAGCAAAGAATATAGCCATAACATGTATATCATCTATATACTTAAACTGAACAATTCCAGTCTTTTCTTTTCTGCCATATATTTATGAGATTCTCTTTCAGTATTTATTTTCTATTTGAAAGAATCTATCAACATCAACAGTGGAGTCATACATATGACACATAGTCCAAAGGGTGTATAGTTAAATACCAATGTCTTTGGACTTGCACTTTGAAGTATATCACCATCATCAAATGTTTGGTGTTCTTTCAAATTCCTTTCTTTAGTAATCTATTGGTGTAGTAAACACTTTACCTACATCAAATATTCACCCTTATCATGGAATTATCCATGATCAAGCTACTTTTAGCTTATAACGGTGAGCTAGAGTATAATGTTGCTCTCCAAAACATTTTGGAGGATTAGGACAACTAGAGACTTCAACCTTTTGCAAATTCTCATCAAATACGATAACATGACTATTTCCATATTATACTCTATAATGTTGCAAACAAAAATTTGTTTAAGATATCACAATATATTCAACACATCATGGTTTCGAAACAACTCTTTCAGATCCTAGATAACCTTGATATTAAGACAATCCTTTGAATATCAAGAATCATGGAGACAAACATGATACTCATACACTAACACTTGGAATTGTCACTCTTGATTTAATACTAATTATTAAACTTCATGGAGTAACCGGAACTTACTGAAAGTTTGCAATAGGACTTTTAAACTTTAGATTAACACTTCAAAACAATACGATACCAGTTCGTAAAGTAACTAACCAGAATTCTATAGTTCTATCATCTCAATCAAAACTAAGCGCAAGGTGGTAAACGGATGCCAATGACTACAACAACTATGCAAATTCACTTTGATTTAATTTATGATAAATAGTGTTCAACTTTTAATCATATTGCCGTTGAACTCCCACTCAAAACAATATCCCTCACATTGTTTTAGTGATCACACGAACCAAATCCACCATATCAAAACCGATCATCACGAGAGTTGATATAGTTTCAATGGCGAACAATCGACATGTTCATCATATCTACTATATGATTCATGCTTTACCTTCGGTGATCCGTGTTCACGAGACCATGTCTGCATACATGCTAGGCTCGTCAAGATCAAACCTTAGCTTCCGCATAAGCAAATCTGGCTTGCTTACGTTGTATACACTTGCGGAATCTAACACACCCGATCATCACGTGGTGCTTCGAAACAACAAGCTTTAGCAACGGTGCATACTAAGGGTGAACACTTTAGAACTTGAAATTTATGTGCATGAGGGATCATCTTATAATGCTACCGTCGTCTACTAAGCAATACAAGATGCATAAAGGATTAACATCACATGCAATTCATAATATGTGATATGATATGGCCTTTCTTCTTTGTGCTTCCGATCTCCATCTTCAAGCACGAACATGATCTCCATCATCACCGGCATAGCATCAAGGTCAATGACGCTTTCTTCATGGTTGTCGTCCACCAGCTTCAACTATTACAACTACTTTGAATAGACACGCGGGTCTTAACAGAAATTAAAGACAACCATATGGCTCCTGCCGGTTGCCGACTTACAATAAGGAACATTGCATACATCATATATAATCACAATCATGGCCATATCACATCACTGCACACCCCTGCAAAACAAAGTTAGACGCCTCTACTTTCTTTGCATGTTTTACATGGTTTGGGGCTTTCAATAAGTGTCGCTCTAACTTACGAACAAGAACCACAACATTGATACTAGTATTGTTAATCACCCGTTGTAATTTGGATCTTAACTATGCTAGGAGAAATAGGCACCCGCAAAGCCACTTATGCAATACAAGTTGCATGTCAAGCGTGGAGCAAGTCTCATGAACGATGTCATGTAAGGTTAGCCCGGGCCGCTTCATCCCAACATACCGCAAGATGCAAAGTACACAAGAAGCAATCGACAATAAAAGCATCAACTCCCACAATGACCATTGTGTTCTACTCGTGCAACAGATCTACATATAGACACGGCTCTGTTACCACTGTAGGGGTTCGTAGCATGGAAAACAAAAAATTTCTACCGCATGAACACACAATCAAGATCTAATCTATGATCAAGCCAAGATCTATCTACTAGATTGTAGCAACGAGTTGATAGAGGAACTCACCCTCGAAGATTCCAAAGCGGTTAACGAGAGCAGATTCTCGTGGGTGATGTAGTCGTACACTTGCCGATCTCAAGATCGCGTAGACGATCCTTCCGGCGCTGCGTTCTGGCAGCGCTTCCTTGATCGGTCACAATTTTCGATGAAGACCTTCCTCTCCCTTGTTCCAGTGAGCGGAGGTTGTAGCACTCTCCTCGCGATTAAAGGCGGCCTGTCAGTGGTATGCAGGAAGTAGAGGGAGATCTCAGGCTTCGCCTTAAGCGGGCAGTATGGTGGAGTATGAGAGAGATTTGGTGATCTAGGGTTTAGACACACCAATTAGAAGGCTCTAAACCGGAGGCTAGGGCAATTAGAAGCTCTAACTTGGCTTGGGAGAAATCCCAAGGATGAGGCTAGGGTTTAGGTTTAGAGGAGAGGGACTTGTGTGTTAGGAGGGGCAGCCCTGCCCCTCCCTTTATAGGTGGGAGGTGTGGCCAAGGGGAGGGGAGTCCCTCCCCAACTCGTCTTGGAGGTGGGCCGGCGGTTGGAGGAGGGAATCCCTCCCCAACTCGGTTTCCCACTCCTCCTCCTCTTTCCAAAACTTGCCGTTTGACTTTCAAACTAGCCGTTTGACTTTTCAATTTAGGATTTGAATAAACCCTTTATTTTGGACAGCGAATACACTTAGTACATGATGCAATCATTCCAACTTATAATGACACACTCATGTACCCTTCCTCCGGTCTGGGACATTCCGAACCTTCTAGAATGTTCGATGAAACACCGGAATCATTCCCCAACTCCGAAACGGGACTTTCCTTATATGAATCTTATTCTTCGGACCATTCCGGATCTCCTCGTGATATCCCGGATCCCATCCGAGACTCCGAACAACATTCGGACTCTTTCTCATCATTCCATAACTACTCAAACAACGTTGAATCCTTAAGTGTGTCTCCCTACGGTTCGTGAATTATGCGGACATGATCGAGACACTTCTCCGATCAATAACCAATAGAGGAATCTGGAAATTCATATGGCTCCCACATATTTCTACGATTACTTTGCGATCGAATGAACCACTTACATACGATACCAATTTCCCTTTGTCTCACGATAGTTTACTTATCCGAGGTTATGATCGTCGGTATCTCTGCATACCTAGTTCAACCTCGTTACTGATAAGTACTCTTTTCTCGTTCCTGTGATATGTGATCCCTTGTGAGCCAGTCACATGCTTGCAAGCTAATTGGATGACATTTCACCGAGAGGGCCCAGAGTATATCTATCCGTCATATGGATGGACAAATCCCACTCTTGATCCATGTGTCTCAACCAATACTTTCCGAACACTCAATGCCACCTTTATAGCCACCCTGTTATGGTGTGGTGTTTGATGACATCAAAGCATCCATCTGGTAAAGGTGATATGCATGATCTCATGGTCGAAGGAATTAGCTCACTATGTATCAGAAAGCATATAGCAATTGAACTATTAAAATGACTTGATCTTTATGCTACGCTTAACTATAGGAGTATGTCCATCACATCATTCTCCTAATGATATGACCCTGTTGTTAATAACATCTCTATGTTCATGATCGGGAAACCATGATCATATATTAACCAACAAGCTAGTTTAACAAGAGGCTTTACTAGGGACTCTTTTATGTTTACAAATCACACAAGTATTAATGTTTCCGGTTAATACAATTATAGCATGGTATGTAAACATTTATCATAAGTATGAAGATATGATAATAACCACTTTATTATTGCCTCTTGGGCATATCTCCAACAGCAATGACCACTGGTTGATCCATGTGTGGTTTGCGGATATAACACACATGCAATGAACACTGGTGGATCCATAAGTGGTTTGTGGAAAGAACACACATGCAATGACCACTGGTTGATCCATATGTGGTTTTGGAAAAGAACACACATGCAATGAACACTGGTGAATCCATGTGTGGTTTGTGGAAAGAACACACATGCAATGAGCACTGGTTGATCCATAAGTGGTTTGTGGAAAAGAACAAACATGAAATGACTCAAATGGATCCATATGTGGTTTGTGGAAAGAACACACATGGAATGACAGTGGTGGATCCATGTTTGGTTTGTGAAAAGAACACACATGCAATGACCACTAGTTGATCCATGTGTGGTTTGTGAAAAGAACACACATGCAATGAACACTGGTGGATCCATATGTTGTTTGTGAAAAGAACACACATGCGATGAACACTTGTGGATCCATAAGTGGTTTGTGGAAAGAACACACATGCAATGACTCTAGTGGTTCATCCATGTGTGGTTTGTGATAGGAACACACATGCAATGACTCTAGTGGTTCATCCATGTGTGGTTTGTGGAAATAACACACATGCAATGACTCTAATGGATCCATAAGTGGTTTGTGAAAAGAACACACATGCAATGACCACTTGTTGATCCATATGTGGTTTGTGGAAAGAACACACATGCAATGACACCGGTTGATCCATGTGTGGTTTGTGGAAAAGAACACACATGCAATGACCACTGGTTGATCCATGTGTGGTTTGTGGAAAGAACACACATGCAATGACTCTAGTGCTAGTTTTAGTATACGAACACACATACAATGACTCTAGTGGGTCCACATGTAGTTTGTGAAAAGAACACACATGCAATGACCACTGGTTGATCCATAAGTTGTTTGTGGAAAAGAACACACATGCAATGAGTCTAGTGGATCCATGTGTGGTTTGTGGAAAAGAACACACATGCAATGATTCTAGTGCTGGTTTTAGTATAAGAACACACATGCAATGACTCTAGTGGGTCCACATGTGGTTTGTGAAAAGAACACACATGCAATGACCACTGGTTGATCCATATGTGGTTTTTGGAAAAGAACACACATGCAATGAACACTTGTGGATCCATCTGTGGTTTGTGGAAAGAACACACATGCAATGACCACTTGTTGATCCATAAGTGGTTTGTGGAAAATAACACACATGCAATGACCACTGGTTGATCCATGTGTGGTTTGTGGATAGAACACACATGCAATGAACACTGGTGGATCCATAAGTGGTTTGTGGAAAGAACACACATGCAATGACCACTAGTTGATCCATATGTGGTTTTTGGAAAAGAACA
This sequence comes from Avena insularis, assembly GCA_023614405.1. Lineage (NCBI taxonomy): Eukaryota > Viridiplantae > Streptophyta > Magnoliopsida > Poales > Poaceae > Avena > Avena insularis. The sequence continues at coordinate 671,952 of JAJUPC010000067.1, read as the reverse complement.
CACATGCAATGAACACTGGTGGATCCATGTGTGGTTTATGGAAAGAACACGCATGCAATGACCACTTGTTGATCCATAAGTGGTTTGTGGAAAAGAACACACATGCAATGACCACTGGTTGATCCATATGTGGTTTGTGGAAAAGAACACACATGTAATGACCACTGGTTGATCCATATGTGGTTTGTGGAAAGAACACACATGTAATGACCACTGGTTGATCCATGTGTGGTTTGTGAAAGGAACACACATGCAATGAACACTGGTGGATCCATATGTTGTTTGTGAAAAGAACACACATGCAATGACTCTAGTGCTGGTTTTATTATAAGAACACATATGCAATGACTCTAGTGGGTCCACATGTATTTTGTGAAAAGAACACACATGCAATGCCACTAGTTGATCCATAAGTGGTTTGTGGAAAGAACACACATGCAATGGCCACTGGTTGATCCATAAGTGGTTTGTGGAAAGAACACACATGCAAGGACCACTGGTTGATCCATAAGTGGTTTGTGGAAAGAACACACATGCAGTGACCACTGGTGGATCCATATGTTGTTTGTGAAAAGAACACACATGCAATGAACACTGGTGGATCCATAAGTGGTTTGTGGAAAGAACACACATGTAATGATAGTGGTGGATCCATATGTGGTTTGTGAAAGGAACATACATGCAATGACTCTAGTGGTTGATCCAAGTGTGGTTTGTGGAAATAACACACATGCAATGACTCTAATGGATCCATAAGTGGTTTGTGAAAAGAACAAACATGCAATGACCACTGGTTGATCCATATGTGGTTTGTGGAAAGAACACCCATGCAATGACACTGGTTGATCCATGTGTGGTTTGTGGAAAAGAACACCCATGCAATGACCAATGATCGATCCATGTGTGGTTTCTGGAAAGAACACACATGCAATGACTCTAGTGCTAGTTTTAGTATAAGAACACACATACAATGACTCTAGTGGGTCCACATGTAGTTTGTGAAAAGAACACACATGCAATGACCACTGGTTGATCCATAAGTTGTTTGTTGAAAAGAACACACATGTAATGAGTCTAGTGGATCCATGTGTGGTTTGTGGAAAAGAACACACATGCAATGAGTCTAGTGCTGGTTTTAGTATAAGAACACACATGCAATGACTCTAGTGGGTCCACATGTGGTTTGTGAAAAGAACACACATGCAATGACCACTTGTTGATCCATATGTGGTTTTTGGAAAAGAACACACATGCAATGAACACTGGTGGATCCATGTGTGGTTTGTGGAAAGAACACACATGCAATGACCACTTGTTGATCCATAAGTGGTTTGTGGAAAAGAACACACATGCAATGACCACTGGTTGATCCATGTGTGGTTTGTGGATAGAACACACATGCAATGAACTCTGGCGGATCCATCAGTTGTTTGTGGAAAGAACACAGATGCAATGACCACTAGTTGATCCATATGTGGTTTTTGGAAAAGAACACACATGCAATGAACACTGGTGGATCCAAGTGTGGTTTGTGGAAAGAACACACATGCAATGACCACTTGTTGATCCATAAGTGGTTTGTGGAAAAGAACACACATGCAATGACTCAAATGGATCCATATGTGGTTTGTGTAAAGAACACACATGCAATGACCACTGCTTGATCCATGTGTGGTTTGTGAAAAGAACACACATGCAATGAACACTGGTGGATCCATATGTTGTTTGTGAAAAGAACACACATGCAATGACAGTGGTGGATCCATGTGTGGTTTGTGATAGGAACACACATGCAATGACTCTAGTGGTTGATCCATATGTGGTTTGTGGAAATAACACACATGCAATGACTCTAATGGATCCATAAGTGGTTTGTGAAAAGAACACACATGCAATGACCACTTGTTGATCCATATGTGCTTTGTGGAAAAAACACACATGCAATGACACTGGTTGATCCATGTGTGGTTTGTGGAAAAGAACACACATGCAATGACCACTGGTTGATCCATGTGTGGTTTGTGGAAAGAACACACATGCAATGACTCTAGTGCTAGTTTTAGTATAAGAACACACATACAATGACTCTAGTGGGTCCACATGTCGTTTGTGAAAAGAACACACATACAATGACCACTGGTTGATCCATAAGTTGTTTGTGGAAAGGAACACACATGCAATGAGTCTAGTGGATCCATGTGTGGTTTGTGGAAAAGAACACACATGCAATGAGTCTAGTGCTGGTTTTAGTATAAGAACACACATGCAATGACTCTAGTGGGTCCACATGTGGTTTGTGAATAGAACACACATGCAATGACCACTGGTTGATCCATATATGGTTTTTTGGAAATGAACACACATGCAATGAACACTGGTGGATCCATGTGTGGTTTATGGAAAGAACACACATGCAATGACCACCAGTTGATCCATAAGTGGTTTGTGGAAAAGTACACACATGCAATGACCACTGGTTGATCCATGTGTGGTTTGTGGATATAACACACATGCAATGAACACTGGTGGATCCATAAGTGGTTTGTGGGAAGAACACACATGCAATGACCACTAGTTGATCCATATGTGGTTTGTGGAAAGAACACACATGCATTGAACACTGGTGGACCCATAAGTTGTTTGTGGAAAGAACACACATGCAATGACCACTGGTTGATCCATATGTGGTTTGTGTAAAGAACACACATGCAGTGAACACTGGTGGATCCATATGTTGTTTGTGAAAAGAACACACATGCAATGACTCTAGTGTTGGTTTTAGTATAAGAACACACATGCAATGACTCTAGTGGGTCCTCATGTAGTTTGTGAAAAGAACACACATGCAATGCCACTGGTTGATCCATAAGTAGTTTGTGGAAAGAACACACATGCAATGGCCACTGGTTGATCCATAAGAGGTTTGTGGAAAGAACACACATGCAATGACCACTGGTTGATCCATAAGTGGTTTGTGGAAAGAACACACATGTAGTGACCACTGGTGGATCCAAATGTTGTTTGTGAAAAGAACACACATGCAATGAACACTGGTGGATCCATAAGTGGTTTGTGGAAAGAACACACATGCAATGACTCTAGTGCTAGTTTTAGTATAAGAACACACATGCAATGACTCTAATGGATCCATATGTGGTTTGAAAAAAGAACACACATGTAATGACCACTTGTTGATCCATGTGTGGTTTGTGGAAAGAACACACATGCAATGACAGTGGTGGATCCATGTGTGGTTTGTGAAAAGAACACACATGCAATGACTCTAGTGTTTCCACATGTAGTTTATGAAAAGAACACGCATGCAATGCCACTGGTTGATCCATAAGTGGTTTGTGGAAAGAACACACATGCAACGACTCTAGTGCTAGTTTTAGTATAAGAACACAGATACAATGACTCTAGTGGGTCCACATTTAGTTTGTGAAAAGAACACACATGAAATGACCACTGGTTGATCCATAAGTTGTTTGTGGAAAAGAACACACATGCAATGAGTCTGGTGGATCTATGTGTGGTTTGTGGAAAAGAACACACATGCAATGAGTCTAGTGCTAGTTTTAGTATAAGAACACACATGCAATGACTCTAGTGGGTCCACATGTGGTTTGTGAAAAGAACACACATGCAATGACCACTGGTTGATCCATGTGTGGTTTTTGGAAAAGAACACACATGCAATGAACACTGGTGGATCCATGTGTGGTTTGTGGAAAGAACACACATGCAATGACGACTTGTTGATCCATAAGTGGTTTGTGGAAAAGAACACACATGAAATGACCACTGGTTGATCCATGTGTGGTTTGTGGATAGAACACACATGCAATGAACACTGGTGGATCCATAAGTGGTTTGCGAAAAGAACACACATGCAATGACCACTAGTTAATTCATATGTGGTTTTTGGAAAAGAACACACATGCAATAAACACTGGTGGATCCAAGTGTGGTTTGTGGAAAGAACACACTTGCAATGACCACTTGTTGATCCATAAGTTGTTTGTGGAAAAGAACACACATGCAATGACTCAAATGGATCCATATGTGGTTTGTGGAAAGAACACACATGCAATGAGAGTGGTGGATCCATGTGTCGTTTGTGAAAAGAACACACATGCAATGACCACTGGTTGATCCATAAGTGGTTTGTGGAAAGAACACACATGTAGTGACCACTGGTGGATCCAAATGTTGTTTGTGAAAAGAACACACATGCAATGAACACTGGTGGATCCATAAGTGGTTTGTGGAAAGAACACACATGCAATGACTCTAGTGCTAGTTTTAGTATAAGAACACACATGCAATGACTCTAATGGATCCATATGTGGTTTGAAAAAAGAACACACATGTAATGACCACTTGTTGATCCATGTGTGGTTTGTGGAAAGAACACACATGCAATGACAGTGGTGGATCCATGTGTGGTTTGTGAAAAGAACACACATGCAATGACTCTAGTGTTTCCACATGTAGTTTATGAAAAGAACACGCATGCAATGCCACTGGTTGATCCATAAGTGGTTTGTGGAAAGAACACACATGCAACGACTCTAGTGCTAGTTTTAGTATAAGAACACAGATACAATGACTCTAGTGGGTCCACATTTAGTTTGTGAAAAGAACACACATGAAATGACCACTGGTTGATCCATAAGTTGTTTGTGGAAAAGAACACACATGCAATGAGTGGTGGATCTATGTGTGGTTTGTGTAAAGAACACACATGCAATGAGTCTAGTGCTAGTTTTAGTATAAGAACACACATGCAATGACTCTAGTGGGTCCACATGTGGTTTGTGAAAAGAACACACATGCAATGACCACTGGTTGATCCATGTGTGGTTTTTGGAAAAGAACACACATGCAATGAACACTGGTGGATCCATGTGTGGTTTGTGGAAAGAACACACATGCAATGACGACTTGTTGATCCATAAGTGGTTTGTGGAAAAGAACACACATGAAATGACCACTGGTTGATCCATGTGTGGTTTGTGGATAGAACACACATGCAATGAACACTGGTGGATCCATAAGTGGTTTGCGAAAAGAACACACATGCAATGACCACTAGTTAATTCATATGTGGTTTTTGGAAAAGAACACACATGCAATAAACACTGGTGGATCCAAGTGTGGTTTGTGGAAAGAACACACTTGCAATGACCACTTGTTGATCCATAAGTTGTTTGTGGAAAAGAACACACATGCAATGACTCAAATGGATCCATATGTGGTTTGTGGAAAGAACACACATGCAATGAGAGTGGTGGATCCATGTGTCGTTTGTGAAAAGAACACACATGCAATGACCACTGGTTGATCCATGTGTGGTTTGTGAAAAGAACACACATGCAATGAACACTGGTGGATCCATATGTTGTTTGTGAAAAGAACACACATGCAATGAACACTTGTGGATCCATAAGTGGTTTGTGGAAAGAACAAACATGCAATGACAGTGGTGGATCCATGTGTGGTTTGTGATAGGAACACACATTCAATGACTCTAGTGGTTGATCCATGTGTGGTTTGTGGAAATAACACACATGCAATGACTCTAATGGATCCATAAGTGGTTTGTGAAAACAACACACATGCAATGACCACTGGTTGATCCATATGTGGTTTGTGGAAAGAACACACATGCAATGACCACTGGTTGATCCATATGTGGTTTGTGGAAAGAACACACATGCACTGACACTGGTTGATCCATATGTGGTTTGTGGAAAAGAACACACATGCAATGACCACTAGTTGATCCATGTGTGGTTTGTGGAAAGAACACACATGCAATGACTCTAGTGCTAGTTTTAGTATAAGAACACACATACAATGACTCTAGTGGGTCGACATGTAGTTTGTGAAAAGAACACACATGCAATGACCACTGGTTGATCGATAAGTTGTTTGTGGAAAAGAACACACATGCAATGAGTCTAATGGATCCATGTGTGGTTTGTGGAAAATAACACACATGCAATGAGTCTAGTGCTGGTTTTAGTATAAGAACACACATGCAATGACTCTAGTGGGTCCACATGTGGTTTGTGAAAAGAACACACATGCAATGACCACTGGTTGATCCATATGTGGTTTTTGGAATAGAACACACATGCAATGAACACTGGTGGATCCATGTGTGGTTTGTGGAAAGAACACACATGCAATGACCACTTGTTGATCCATAAGTGGTTTGTGGAAAAGAACACACATGCAATGACCACTGGTTGATCCATGTGTGGTTTGTGGATAGAACACACATGCAATGAACACTGGTGGATCCATAAGTGGTTTGTGGAAAGAACACACATGCAATGACCACTGGTTGATCCATATGTGGTTTGGAAAATAACACACATGCAATGAACACTGGTGGATCCATGTGTGGTTTGTGGAAAGAACACACATGCAATGACCACTTGTAGATCCATAAGTGTTTTGTGGCAAAGAACACACATGCAATGACCACTGGTTGATCCATATGTGGTTTGTGGAAAGAACACACATGCAATGACACCGGTTGATCCATGTGTGGTTTGTGGAAAAGAACACACATGAAATGACCACTGGTTGATCCATGTGTGGTTTGTGGAAAGAACACACAATCAATGAACACTGGTGGATCCATATGTTGTTTGTGAAAAGAACACACACGCAATGACTCTAGTGCTGGTTTTAGTATAAGAACACACATGCAATGACTCTAGTGGGTCCACATGTAGTTTGTGAAAAGAACACACATGCAATGCCACTAGTTGATCCATAAGTGGTTTGTGGAAAGAATACACATGCAATGGCCACTGGTGGATCCATAAGTGTTTGTGGAAATAACACACATGCAATGACCACTGGTTGATCCATAAGTGGTTTGTGGAAAGAACACACCTGGAGTGACCACTGGTGGATCCATATGTTATTTGTGAAAAGAACACACATGCAATGAACACTGGTGGATCCATAAGTGGTTTGTGGAAAGAACACACATGCAATGACAGTGGTGGATCCATGTGTGGTTTGTGAAAGGAACATACATGCAATGACTCTAGTGGTTGATCCATGTGTGGTTTGTGGAAATAACACACATGCAATGCCTCTAATGGATCCATAAGTGGTTTGTGAAAAGAACACACATGCAATGACCACTGGTTGATCCATATGTGGTTTGTGGAAAGAACACACATGCAATGACACTGGTTGATCCATGTGTGGTTTGTGGAAAAGAACACACATGCAATGACTCTAGTGCTAGTTTTAGTATAAGAACACACATACAATGACTCTAGTGGGTCCACATGTAGTTTGTGAAAAGAACACACATGCAATGACCACTGGTTGATCCATAAGGTATTTGTGGAAAAGAACACACATGCAATGAGTCTAGTGGATGCATGTGTGGTTTGTGGAAAAGAACACACATGCAATGAGTCTAGTGCTGGTTTTAGTATAAGAACACACATGCAATGACTCTAATGGGTCCACATGTGGTTTGTGCAAAGAACACACATGCAATGACCACTTGTTGATCCATATATGGTTTTTGGAAATGAACACACATGTAATTAACACTGGTGGATCCATGTGTGGTTTATGGAAAGAACACATATGCAATGACAACTAGTTGATCCATAAGTGGTTTGTGGAAAAGAACACACATGCAATGACCACTGGTTGATCCATGTGTGGTTTGTGGATAGAACACACATGCAATGAACACTGGTGGATCCATAAGTGGTTTGTGGAAAGAACACACATGCAATGACACCGGTTGATCCATGTGTGGTTTGTGGAAAAGAACACACATGAAATGACCACTGGCTGATCCATGTGTGGTTTGTGGAAAGAACACACAAGCAATGAACACTGGTGGATCCATATGTTGTTTGTGAAAAGAACACACATGCAATGACTCTAGTGCTGGTTTTAGTATAAGAACACACATGCAATGACTCTAGTGGGTCCACATGTAGTTTGTGAAAAGAACACACATGCAATGACCGCTGGTTGATCCATAAGTTGTTTGTGGAAAAGAACACACATGCAATGAGTCTAGTGGATGCATGTGTGGTTTGTGGAAAAGAACACACATGCAATGAGTCTAGTGCTGGTTTTAGTATAAGAACACACATGCAATGACTCTAATGGATCCACTTGTGGTTTGCGCAAAGAACACACATGCAATGACTCTAATGGGTCAACATGTGGTTTGTGCAAAGAACACACATGCAATGACCACTGGTTGATCCATATATGGTTTTTGGAAATGAACACACATGTAATGAACACTGGTGGATCCATGTGTGGTTTGTGGAAAGAACACATATGCAATGACAACTAGTTGATCCATAAGTGGTTTGTGGAAAAGAACACACATGCAATGACCACTGGTTGATCCATGTGTGGTTTGTGGATAGAACACACATGCAATGAACACTGGTGGATCCATAAGTGGTTTGTGGAAAGAACACACATGCAATGACCACTGGTTAATCCATAAGTGGTTTGTGTAAAAGAACACACATGCAATGACTCTAGTGCTAGTTTTAGTATAAGAACACACATAAAATGACTCTAGTGGGTCCACATGTAGTTTGTGAAAAGAACACACATGCAATGACCACTGGTTGATCCATAAGTTGTTTGTGGAAAAGAACACACATGCAATGAGTCTAGTGGATTCATGTGTGGTTTGTGGAAAAGAACACACATGCAATGACTCTAGTGTTGGTTTTAGTATAAGAACACACATGCAATGACTCTAGTGGGTTCACATGTGGTTTGTGAAAAGAACACACATGCAATGACCACTAGTTGATCCATATGTGGTTTGTGGAAAGAACACACATGCAATGACACTGCTTGATCCATGTGTGGTTTGTGGAAAAGAACACACATGCAATGACCAATAGTTGATCCATGAGTGACTTGTGGAAAGAACACACATGCAATGACTCTAGTGCTAGTTTTAGTATAAGAACACACATACAATGACTCTAGTGGGTCCACATGTAGTTTGTAAAAATAACACACATGCAATGACCACTGGTTGATCCATAAGTTGTTTGTGGAAAAGAACACACATGCAAAGAGTCTAGTGGATCCATGTGTGGTTTGTGGAAAAGAACACACATGCAATGAGTCTAGTGCTGGTTTTAGTATAAGAACACACATGCAATAACTCTAGTTGGTCCACATGTGGTTTGTGAAAAGAACACACATGCAATGACCACTGGTTGATCCATATGTGGTTTTTGGAAAAGAACACACATGCAATGAACACTAGTGGATCCATGTGTGGTTTGTGGAAAGAACACACATGCAATGAACACTGGTGGATCCATAAGTGGTTTGTGGAAAGAACACACATGCAATGACCACTGGTTGGTCCATATGTGGTTTGTGGAAAGAACACACATGCAGTGAACACTGGTGGATCCATAAGTGGTTTGTGGAAAGAACACACATGCAATGACCACTGGTTGGTCCATATGTGGTTTGTGGAAAGAACACACATGCAGTGAACACGGGTGGATCCATATGTTTTTTGTTAAAAGAACACACATGCAATGACTCTAGTGCTAGTTTTAGTATAAGAACACACATGCAATGCCACTGGTTGATCCATAAGTGGTTTGTGGAAAGAACACACATGCAATGGCCACTGGTTGATCCATAAGTGGTTTGTGGAAAGAACACACATGCAATGGCCACTGGTTGATCCATAAGTGGTTTGTGGAAACAACACACATGTAGTGACCACTGGTGGATCCATATGTTGTTTGTGAAAAGAACACACATGCAATGAACACTGGTGGATCCATAAGTTGTTTGTGGAAAGAACAGACATGCAATGACTCTAGTGCTAGTTTTAGTATACAAACACACTTGCAATGACTCTAGATCCATATGTGGTTTCTGAAAAGAACACACATGCAATGACCACTTGTTGATCCATATGTGGTTTGTGGAAAGAACACACATGCAATTACAGTGGTGGATCCATGTGTGGTTTGTGAAAAGAACACACATGCAATGACTCTAGTGTTTCCACATGTAGTTTGTGAAAAGAACACGCATGCAATGCCACTGGTTGATCCATAAGTGGTTTGTGGAAAGAACACACATGCAATGGCCACTGGTTGATCCATAAGTGGTTTGTGGAAAGAACACACATGTAATGACCACTGGTTGATCCATAAGTGGTTTGTGGAAAGAACACACATGAAGTGACCACTGGTTGATCCATAAGTTGTTTGTGAAAAGAACACACATGCAATGAGTCTAGTGGATCCATGTGTGGTTTGTGGAAAAGAACACACATGCAATGACTCTAGTGCTAGTTTTAGTATAAGAACACACATGCAATGACCACTGGTTGGTCCATATGTGGTTTGTGAAAAGAACACACATGCAATGACTCTAGTGTTGGTTTTAGTATAAGAACACACATGCAATGACTGTAGTGGGTTCACATGTGGTTTGTGAAAAGAACACACATGCAATGACCACTGGTTGATCCATATGTGGTTTGTGGAAAGAACACACATGCAATGACACTGCTTGATCCATGTGTGGTTTCTGGAAAAGAACACACATGCAATGACCACTTGTTGATCCATATGTGGTTTTTGGAAAAGAACACACATGCAATGAACACTAGTGGATCCATGTGTGGTTTGTGGAAAGAACACACATGCAATGAACACTGGTGGATCCATAAGTGGTTTGTGGAAAGAACACACATGCAATGACCACTGGTTGGTCCATATGTGGTTTGTGGAAAGAACACACATGCAGTGAACACTGGTGGATCCATAAGTGGTTTGTGGAAAGAACACACATGCAATGACCACTGGTTGGTCCATATGTGGTTTGTGGAAAGAACACACATGCAGTGAACACGGGTGGATCCATATGTTTTTTGTGAAAAGAACACACATGCAATGACTCTAGTGCTAGTTTTAGTATAAGAACACACATGCAATGCCACTGGTTGATCCATAAGTGGTTTGTGGAAAGAACACACATGCAATGGCCACTGGTTGATCCATAAGTGGTTTGTGGAAAGAACACACATGCAATGGCCACTGGTTGATCCATAAGTGGTTTGTGGAAACAACACACATGTAGTGACCACAGGTGGATCCATATGTTTTTTGTGAAAAGAACACACATGCAATGACTCTAGTGCTAGTTTTAGTATAAGAACACACATGCAATGCCACTGGTTGATCCATAAGTGGTTTGTGGAAAGAACACACATGCAATGGCCACTAGTTGATCCATAAGTGGTTTGTGGAAAGAACACACATGCAATGACCACTGGTTGATCCATAAGTGGTTTGTGTAAAAGAACACACATACAATGACTCTAGTGCTTGTTTTAGTATAAGAACACACATAAAATGACTCTAGTGGGTCCACATGTAGTTTGTGAAAAGAACACACATGCAATGACCACTGGTTGATCCATAAGTTGTTTGTGGAAAAGAACACACATGCAATGAGTCTAGTGGATTCATGTGTGGTTTGTGGAAAAGAACACACATGCAATGACTCTAGTGTTGGTTTTAGTATAAGAACACACATGCAATGACTCTAGTGGGTTCACATGTGGTTTGTGAAAAGAACACACATGCAATGACCACTAGTTGATCCATATGTGGTTTGTGGAAAGAACACACATGCAATGACACTGCTTGATCCATGTGTGGTTTGTGGAAAAGAACACACATGCAATGACCACTAGTTGATCCATGAGTGACTTGTGGAAAGAACACACATGCAATGACTCTAGTGCTAGTTTTAGTATAAGAACACACATACAATGACTCTAGTGGGTCCACATGTAGTTTGTAAAAATAACACACATGCAATGACCACTGGTTGATCCATAAGTTGTTTGTGGAAAAGAACACACATGCAAAGAGTCTAGTGGATCCATGTGTGGTTTGTGGAAAAGAACACACATGCAATGAGTCTAGTGCTGGTTTTAGTATAAGAACACACATGCAATAACTCTAGTTGGTCCACATGTGGTTTGTGAAAAGAACACACATACAATGACCACTGGTTGATCCATATGTGGTTTTTGGAAAAGAACACACATGCAATGAACACTAGTGGATCCATGTGTGGTTTGTGGAAAGAACACACATGCAATGAACACTGGTGGATCCATAAGTGGTTTGTGGAAAGAACACACATGCAATGACCACTGGTTGGTCCATCTGTGGTTTGTGGAAAGAACACACATGAAGTGAACACTGGTGGATCCATAAGTGGTTTGTGGAAAGAACACACATGCAATGACCACTGGTTGGTCCATATGTGGTTTGTGGAAAGAACACACATGCAGTGAACACGGGTGGATCCATATGTTTTTTGTTAAAAGAACACACATGCAATGACTCTAGTGCTAGTTTTAGTATAAGAACACACATGCAATGCCACTGGTTGATCCATAAGTGGTTTGTGGAAAGAACACACATGCAATGGCCACTGGTTGATCCATAAGTGGTTTGTGGAAAGAACACACATGCAATGGCCACTGGTTGATCCATAAGTGGTTTGTGGAAACAACACACATGTAGTGACCACTGGTGGATCCATATGTTGTTTGTGAAAAGAACACACATGCAATGAACTCTGGTGGATCCATAAGTTGTTTGTGGAAAGAACAGACATGCAATGACTCTAATGCTAGTTTTAGTATACAAACACACATGCAATGACTCTAATGGATCCATATGTGGTTTCTGAAAATAACACACATGCAATGACCACTTGTTGATCCATATGTGGTTTGTGGAAAGAACACACATGCAATTACAGTGGTGGATCCATGTGTGGTTTGTGAAAAGAACACACATGCAATGACTCTAGTGTTTCCACATGTAGTTTGTGAAAAGAACACGCATGCAATGCCACTGGTTGATCCATAAGTGGTTTGTGGAAAGAACACACATGCAATGGCCACTGGTTGATCCATAAGTGGTTTGTGGAAAGAACACACATGTAATGACCACTGGTTGATCCATAAGTGGTTTGTGGAAAGAACACACATGAAGTGACCACTGGTTGATCCATAAGTTGTTTGTGAAAAGAACACACATGCAATGAGTCTAGTGGATCAATGTGTGGTTTGTGGAAAAGAACACACATGCAATGACTCTAGTGCTAGTTTTAGTATAAGAACACACATGCAATGACCACTGGTTGGTCCATATGTAGTTTGTGAAAAGAACACACATGCAATGACTCTAGTGTTGGTTTTAGTATAAGAACACACATGCAATGACTCTAGTGGGTTCACATGTGGTTTGTGAAAAGAACACACATGCAATGACCACTGGTTGATCCATATGTGGTTTGTGGAAAGAACACACATGCAATGACACTGCTTGATCCATGTGTGGTTTCTGGAAAAGAACACACATGCAATGACCACTTGTTGATCCATATGTGGTTTTTGGAAAAGAACACACATGCAATGAACACTAGTGGATCCATGTGTGGTTTGTGGAAAGAACACACATGCAATGAACACTTGTGGATCCATAAGTGGTTTGTGGAAAGAACACACATGCAATGACCACTGGTTGGTCCATATGTGGTTTGTGGAAAGAACACACATGCAGTGAACACTGGTGGATCCATAAGTGGTTTGTGGAAAGAACACACATGCAATGACCACTGGTTGGTCCATATGTGGTTTGTGGAAAGAACACACATGCAGTGAACACGGGTGGATCCATATGTTTTTTGTGAAAAGAACACACATGCAATGACTCTAGTGCTAGTTTTAGTATAAGAACACACATGCAATGCCACTGGTTGATCCATAAGTGGTTTGTGGAAAGAACACACATGCAATGGCCACTGGTTGATCCATAAGTGGTTTGTAGAAAGAACACACATGCAATGGCCACTGGTTGATCCATAAGTGGTTTGTGGAAACAACACACATGTAGTGACCACAGGTGGATCCATATGTTGTTTGTGAAAAGAACACACATGCAATGAACACTGGTGGATCCATAAGTTGTTTGTGGAAAGAACAGACATGCAATGACTCTAGTGCTAGTTTTAGTATACGAACACACATGCAATGACTCTAATGGATCCATATGTGGTTTCTGAAAAGAACACACATGCAATGACCACTTGTTGATCCATATGTGGTTTGTGGAAAGAACACACATGCAATTACAGTGGTGGATCCATGTGTGGTTTGTGAAAAGAACTCACATGCAATGACTCTAGTGTTTCCACATGTAGTTTGTGAAAAGAACACGCATGCAATGCCACTTGTTGATCCATAAGTGGTTTGTGGAAAGAACACACATCCAATGGCCACTGGTTCATCCATAAGTGGTTTGTGGAAAGAACAAACATGTAATGACCACTGGTTGATCCTTAAGTGGTTTGTGGAAAGAACACACATGAAGTGACCACTGGTGGTTCCATATGTTGTTTGTGAAAAGAACAGACATGCAATGAACACTAGTGGATCCATAAGTGGTTTGTGGAAAGAACACACATGCAATGACTCTAGTGCTAGTTGATCCATATGTGGGTCCACATGTGGTTTGTGAAAAGAACACACATGCAATGACCGCTGGTTGATCCATATGTGGTTTTCGGAAAAGAACACACATGCAATAAACACTGGTGGATCCATGTGTGGTTTGTGGAAAGAACACACATGCAATGACCACTGGTTGATCCATAAGTGGTTTGTGGAAAAGAACACACATGCAATGACCACTTGTAGATCCATGTGTGGTTTGTGGATAGAACACACATGCAATGAACACTGGTGGATCCATAAGTGGTTTGTGGAAAGAACACAGATGCAATGACCACTGGTTGATCCATATGTGGTTTGTGGAAAGAACACACATGAAGTGAACACTAGTGGATCCATAAGTGGTTTGTGGAAAGAACACACATGCAATGACCACTAGTTGATCCATATGTGGTTTGTGGAAAGAACACACATGTAGTGAACACTGGTGGATCCATATGTTGTTTGTGAAAGAACACACATGCAATGACTCTAGTGCTGGTTTTCGTATACGAACACACATGCAATGACTCTAGTGGGTCCACATGTAGTTTGTGAAAAGAACACACATGCAAAGCCACTTGTTGATCCATAAGTGGTTTGTGGAAAGAACACACATGCAATGGCAACTGGTTGATCAATAAGTGGTTTGTGGAAAGAACACACATGCAATGACCAATGGTTGATCCATAAGTGGTTTGTGGAAAGAACACACATGCAGTGACCACTGGTTGATCCATAAGTTGTTTGTGAAAAGAACACACATGCAATGAACACTGGTGGATCCATAAGTGGTTTGTGGAAAGAACACACATGCAATGACTCTAGTGCTAGTTTTAGTATAAGAACACACATGCAATGACTCTAATGGATCCATATGTGGTTTGGGAAAAGAACACACATGCAATGACCACTTGTTGATCCATGTGTGGTTTGTGGAAAAGAACACACATGCAATGACCACTGGTAGATCCATGTGTGGTTTGTGGATAGAACACACATGCAATGAACACTGGTGGATCCATAAGTGGTTTGTGGAAAGAACACAGATGCAATGACCACTGATTGATCCATAAGTGGTTTGTGGAAAGAACACACATGCAATGGCCACTGGTTGATCCATAAGTGGTTTGTGGAAAGAACACACATGCAATGACCACTAGTCGATCCATAAGTGGTTTCTGGAAAGAACACACATGAAGTGACCACTGGTGGATCCATATATTGTTTGTGAAAAGAACATACATGCAATGAACACTGGTGGACCCATAAGTGGTTTGTGGAGAGAACACACATGCAATAACTCTAGTGCTAGTTTTAGTATAAGAACACACATGCAATGACTCTAATGGATCCATATATGGTTTGTGAAAAGAACACACATGCAATGACCACTTGTTGATCCATGTGTGGTTTGTGGAAAGAACACACATGCAATGACAGTGGTGGATCCATGTGTGGTTTGTGAAAACAACACACATGCAATGACTCTAGTGTTGGTTTTAGTATAAGAACACACATGCAATGACTGTAGTGGGTTCACATGTGGTTTGTGAAAAGAACACACATGCAATGACCACTGGTTGATCCATATGTGGTTTGTGGAAAGAACACACATGCAATGACACTGGTTGATCCATTTGTTGTTTGTGGAAAAGAACACACATGTAATGACCACTGGTTGATCCATGTGTGGTTTCTGGAAAGAACACACATGCAATGACTCTAGTGCTAGTTTTAGTATAAGAACACACATACAATGACTCTAGTGGGTCCACATGTAGTTTGTGAAAAGAACACACGTGCAATGACCACTGGTTGATCCATATGTTGTTTGTGTAAAGGAACACACATGCAATGAGTCTAGTGGATCCATGTGTGGTTTGTGGAAAAGAACACACATGCAATGAGTCTAGTGCTGGTTTTAGTATAAGAACACACATGCAATGACTCTAGTGGTTCCACATGTGGTTTGTGAAAAGAACACACATGCAATGACCACTGGTTGATCCATATGTGGTTTGTGGAAAGAACACACATGCAATGACACTGCTTGATCCATGTGTGGTTTCTGGAAAAGAACACACATGCAATGACCACTGGTTGATCCATGTGTGGTTCGTGGAAAGAACACACATGCAATGACTCTAGTGCTAGTTTTAGTATAAGAACACACATACAATGACTCTAGTGGGTCCACATGTAGTTTGTAAAAAAAACACACATGCAATGACCACTGGTTGATCCATATGTGGTTTTTGGAAAAGAACACACATGCAATGAGTCTAGTGGATCCATGTGTGGTTTTTGGAAAAGAACACACATGCAATGGGTCTAGTGCTGGTTTTAGTATAAGAACACATATGCAATGACTCTAGTGGGTCCACATGTGGTTTGTGAAAAGAACACACATGCAATGACCACTTGTTGATCCATGTGTGGTCTGTGGAAAAGAACACGCATGCAATGACCACTGGTAGATCCATGTGTGGTTTGTGGATAGAACACACATGCAATGAACACTGGTGGATCCATAAGTGGTTTGTGGAAAGAACACAGATGCAATGACCACTGGTTGATCCATAAGTGGTTTGTGGAAAGAACACACATGCAATGGCCACTAGTTGATCCATAAGTGGTTTGTGGAAAGAACACACATGTAATGACCACTGGTTGATCCATAAGTGGTTTGTGGAAAGAACACACATGAAGTGACCACTGGTGGTTCCATATGTTGTTTGTGGAAAGAACACACATGAAGTGACCACTAGTGGATCCATAAGTGGTTTGTGGAAAGAACACACATGCAATGACTCTAGTGCTAGTTTTAGTATAAGAACACACATGCAATGACCACTGGTTGGTCCATAGGTGGTTTGTGAAAAGAACACACATGCAATGACAATGGTGGATCCATGTGTGGTTTGTGAAAAGAACACACATGCAATGACTCTAGTGTTGGTTTTAGTATAAGAACACACATGCAATGACTCTAGTGGGTTCACATGTGGTTTGTGAAAAGAACACACATGCAATGACCACTGGTTGATCCATATGTGGTTTGTGGAAAGAACACACATGCAATGACACTGCTTGATCCATGTGTGGTTTCTGGAAAAGAACACACATGCAATGACCACTGGTTGATCCATATGTGGTTTTTTGGAAAAGGACACACATGCAATGAACACTAGTGGATCCATGTGTGGTTTGTGGAAAGAACACATATGCAATGAACACTGGTGATCCATAAGTGGTTTGTGGAAAGAACACACATGCAATGACCACTGGTTAGTCCATATGTGGTTTGTGGAAAGAACACACATGCAGTGAACACTGGTGGATCCATAAGTGGTTTGTGGAAAGAACACACATGCAATGACCACTGGTTGGTCCATATGTGGTTTGTGGAAAGAACACACATGCAGTGAACACGGGTGGATCCATATGTTTTTTGTGAAAAGAACACACATGCAATGACTCTAGTGCTAGTTTTAGTATAAGAACACACATGCAATGCCACTGGTTGATCCATAAGTGGTTTGTGGAAAGAACACACATGCAATGGCCATTGGTTGATCCATAAGTGGTTTGTGGAAAGAACACACATGCAATGGCCACTGGTTGATCCATAAGTGGTTTGTGGAAACAACACACATGTAGTGACCACTGGTGGATCCATATGTTGTTTGTGAAAAGAACACACATGCAATGAACACTGGTGGATCCATAAGTTGTTTGTGGAAAAAACAGACATGCAATGACTCTAGTGCTATTTTTAGTATACGAACACACATGCAATGACTCTAATGGATCCATATGTGGTTTCTGAAAAGAACACACATGCAATGACCACTTGTTGATCCATATGTGGTTTGTGGAAAGAACACACATGCAATTACAGTGGTGGATCCATGTGTGGTTTGTGAAAAGAACACACATGCAATGACTCTAGTGTTTCCACTTGTAGTTTGTGAAAAGAACACGCATGCAATGCCACTGGTTGATCCATAAGTGGTTTGTGGAAAGAACACACATGCAATGGCCACTGGTTGATCCATAAGTGGTTTGTGGAAAGAACACACATGTAATGACCACTGGTTGATCCATAAGTGGTTTGTGGAAAGATCCATAAGTGGTTTGTGGAAAGAACACACATGCAATGACTCTAGTGCTAGTTTTAGTATAAGAACACAGATGCAATGACCACTGGTTGGTACATATGTGGTTTGTGAAAAGAACACACATGCAATGACAATGGTGGATCCATGTGTAGTTTGTGAAAAGAACACACATGCAATGACTCTAGTGTTGGTTTTAGTATAAGAACACACATGCAATGACTCTAGTGGGTTCACATGTGGTTTGTGAAAAGAACACACATGCAATGACCACTGGTTGATCCATATGTGGTTTGTGGAAAGAACACACATGCAATGACACTGCTTGATCCATGTGTGGTTTCTGGAAAAGAACACACATGCAATGACCACTGGTTGATCCATATGTGGTTTTTGGAAAAGAACACACATGCAATGAACACTAGTGGATCCATGTGTGGTTTGTGGAAAGAACACACATGCAATGAACACTGGTGGATCCATAAGTGGTTTGTGGAAAGAACACACATGCAATGACCACTGGTTGGTCCATATGTGGTTTGTGGAAAGAACACACATGCAGTGAACACTGGTGGATCCATATGTGGTTTGTGGAAAGAACAGACATGCAATGACCACTGGTTGGTCCATATGTGGTTTGTGGAAAGGAACACACATGCAATGAGTCTAGTGGATCCATGAGTGGTTTGTGGAAAAGAACACACATGCAATGAGTCTAGTGCTGGTTTTAGTATAAGAACACACATGCAATGACTCTAGTGGTTCCACATGTGGTTTGTGAAAAGAACACACATGCAATGACCACTGGTTGATCCATATGTGGTTTGTGGAAAGAACACACATGCAATGACACTGCTTGATCCATGTGTGGTTTCTGGAAAAGAACACACATGCAATGACCACTGGTTGATCCATGTGTGGTTCGTGGAAAGAACACACATGCAATGACTCTAGTGCTAGTTTTAGTATAAGAACACACATACAATGACTCTAGTGGGTCCACATGTAGTTTGTAAAAAGAACACACATGCAATGACCACTGGTTGATCCATAATTTGTTTGTGGAAAAGAACACACATGCAATGAGTCTAGTGGATCCATGTGTGGTTTTTGGAAAAGAACACACATGCAATGGGTCTAGTGCTGGTTTTAGTATAAGAACACATATGCAATGACTCTAGTGGGTCCACATGTGGTTTGTGAAAAGAACACACATGCAATGACCACTTGTTGATCCATGTGTGGTCTGTGGAAAAGAACACGCATGCAATGACCACTGGTAGATCCATGTGTGGTTTGTGGATAGAACACACATGCAATGAACACTGGTGGATCCATAAGTGGTTTGTGGAAAGAACACAGATGCAATGACCACTGGTTGATCCATAAGTGGTTTGTGGAAAGAACACACATGCAATGGCCACTAGTTGATCCATAAGTGGTTTGTGGAAAGAACACACATGTAATGACCACTGGTTGATCCATAAGTGGTTTGTGGAAAGAACACACATGAAGTGACCACTGGTGGTTCCATATGTTGTTTGTGAAAAGAACAGACATGCAATGAACACTAGTGGATCCATAAGTGGTTTGTGGAAAGAACACACATGCAATGACTCTAGTGATTTTAGTATGGTTGATCCATATGTGGTTTGTGGAAAGAAAACACATTCAATAACCACTAGTTGATCCATATGTGGTTTGTGGAAAGAACACACATGCAATGACCACTGGTTGATCCATGTGGTTTGTGAAAAGAAAGAACACATGCAATGAACACGGTGGATCCATATGGTTTGTGAAAGAACACACATGCAATGACTCTAGTGGATCCATGTGGTTTGTGGATAAGAACACACATGCAATGCCACTGGTTGATCCATAAGTGGTTTGTGGAAAGAACACACATGCAATGGCCACTGGTTGATCCATAAGTGGTTTGTGGAAAGAACACACATGCAATGGCCACTGGTTGATCCATAAGTGGTTTGTGGAAACAACACACATGTAGTGACCACTGGTGGATCCATATGTTGTTTGTGAAAAGAAAACACATGCAATGAACACTGGTGGATCCATAAGTTGTTTGTGGAAAGAACAGACATGCAATGACTCTAGTGCTAGTTTTAGTATACGAACACACATGCAATGACTCTAATGGATCCATATGTGGTTTCTGAAAAGAACACATGCAATGACCACTTGTTGATCCATATGTGGTTTGTGGAAAGAACACACATGCAATTACAGTGGTGGATCCATGTGTGGTTTGTGAAAAGAACAAACATGCAATGACTCTAGTGTTTCCACATGTAGTTTGTGAAAAGAACACGCATGCAATGCCACTGGTTGATCCATAAGTGGTTTGTGGAAAGAACACACATGCAATGGCCACTGGTTGATCCATAAGTGGTTTGTGGAAAGAACACACATGTAATGACCACTGGTTGATCCATAAGTGGTTTGTGGAAAGAACACACATGAAGTGACCACTGGTGGTTGCATATGTTGTTTGTGAAAAGAACAGACATGCAATGAACACTAGTGGATCCATAATTGGTTTGTGGAAAGAACACACATGCAATGACTCTAGTGCTAGTTTTAGTATAAGAACAGACATGCAATGACCACTGGTTGGTCCATATGTGGTTTGTGAAAAGAACACACATGCAATGACAATGGTGGATCCATGTGTGGTTTGTGAAAAGAACACACATGCAATGACTCTAGTGTTGGTTTAAGTATAATAACACACATGCAATGACTCTAGTGGGTTCACATGTGGTTTGTGAAAAGAACACACATGCAATGACCACTGGTTGATCCATATGTGGTTTGTGGAAAGAACACACATGCAATGACACTGCTTGATCCATGTGTGGTTTCTGGAAAAGAACACACATGCAATGACCACTGGTTGATCCATGTGTGGTTTGTGGAAAGAACACACATGCAATGACTCTAGTGCTAGTTTTAGTATAAGAACACACATACAATGACTCTAGTGGGTCCACATGTAGTTTGTAAAAAGAACACACATGCAATGACCACTGGTTGATCCATAAGTTGTTTGTGGAAAAGAACACACATGCAATGAGTCCAGTGGATCCATGTGTGGTTTGTGGAAAAGAACACACATGCAATGAGTCTAGTGCTGGTTTTAGTATAAGAACGCACATGCAATGAGTCTAGTGGATCCATGTGTGGTTTGTGGAAAAGAACACACATGCAATGGGTCTAGTGCTGGTTTTAGTATAAGAACACATATGCAATGACTCTAGTGGGTCCACCTGTGGTTTGTGACCGCTGGATGATCCATATGTGGTTTTCGGAAAAGAACACACATGCAATGAACACTGGTGGATCCATGTGTGGTTTGTGGAAAGAACACACATGCAATGACCACTGGTTGATCCATAAGTGGTTTGTGGAAAAGAACACACATGCAATGACCACTTGTAGATCCATGTGTGGTTTGTGGATAGAACACACATGCAATGAACACTGGTGGATCCATAAGTGGTTTGTGGAAAGAACACAGATGCAATGACCACTGGTTGATCCATATGTGGTTTGTGGAAAGAACACACATGAAGTGAACACTAGTGGATCCATAAGTGGTTTGTGGAAAGAACACACATGCAATGACCACTAGTTGATCCATATGTGGTTTGTGGAAAGAACACACATGTAGTGAACACTGGTGGATCCATATGTTGTTTGTGAAAGAACACACATGCAATGACTCTAGTGCTGGTTTTCGTATACGAACACACATGCAATGACTCTAGTGGGTCCACATGTAGTTTGTGAAAAGAACACACATGCAATGCCACTTGTTGATCCATAAGTGGTTTGTGGAAAGAACACACATGCAATGGCAACTGGTTGATCAATAAGTGGTTTGTGGAAAGAACACACATGCAATGACCAATGGTTGATCCATAAGTGGTTTGTGGAAAGAACACACATGCAGTGACCACCGGTTGATCCATAAGTTGTTTGTGAAAAGAACACACATGCAATGAACACTGGTGGATCCATAAGTGGTTTGTGGAAAGAACACACATGCAATGACTCTAGTGCTAGTTTTAGTATAAGAACACACATGTAATGACTCTAGTGCTAGTTTTAGTATAAGAACACACATGCAATGACTCTAATGGATCCATATGTGGTTTGTGAAAAGAACACACATGCAATGACCACTTGTTGATCCATGTGTGGTTTGTGAAAAGAACACACATGCAATGCCACTGGTTGATCCATGTGTGGTTTGTGGATAGAACACACATGCAATGAACACTGGTGGATCCATAAGTGGTTTGTGGAAAGAACACAGATGCAATGACCACTGATTGATCCATAAATGGTTTATGGAAAGAACACACATGCAATGGCCACTGGTTGATCCATAAGTGGTTTGTGGAAAGAACACACATGCAATGACCACTAGTCGATCCATAAGTTGTTTGTGGAAAGAACACACATGAAGTGACCACTGGTGGATCCATATGTTGTTTGTGAAAAGAACATACATGCAATGAACACTGGTGGACCCATAAGTGGTTTGTGGAGAGAACACACATGCAATGACTCTAGTGCTAGTTTTAGTATAAGAACACACATGCAATGACTCTAATGGATCCATATGTGGTTTGTGAAAAGAACACACATGCAATGACCACTTGTTGATCCATGTGTGGTTTGTGGAAAGAACACACATGCAATGACAGTGGTGGATCCATGTGTGGTTTGTGAAAACAACACACATGCAATGACTCTAGTGTTGGTTTTAGTATAAGAACACACATGCAATGACTCTAGTGGGTTCACATGTGGTTTGTGAAAAGAACACACATGCAATGACCACTGGTTGATCCATATGTGGTTTGTGGAAAGAACACACATGCAATGACACTGGTTGATCCATTTGTTGTTTGTGGAAAAGAACACACATGTAATGACCACTGGTTGATCCATGTGTGGTTTCTGGAAAGAACACACATGCAATGACTCTAGTGCTAGTTTTAGTATAAGAACACACATACAATGACTCTAGTGGGTCCACATGTAGTTTGTGAAAAGAACACACGTGCAATGACCACTGGTTGATCCATATGTTGTTTGTGGAAAAGAACACACATGCAATGAGTCTAGTGGATCCATGTGTGGTTTGTGGAAAAGAACACACATGCAATGAGTCTAGTGCTGGTTTTAGTATAAGAACACACATGCAATGACTCTAGTGGTTCCACATGTGGTTTGTGAAAAGAACACACATGCAATGACCACTGGTTGATCCATATGTGGTTTTTGGAAAAGAACACACATGCAATGACCACTGGTTGATCCATAAGTTGTTTGTGGAAAAGAACACACATGCAATGAGTCTAGTGGATCCATGTGTGGTTTGTGGAAAAGAACACACATGCAATGAGTCTAGTGCTGGTTTTAGTATAATAACACACATGCAATGACTCTAGTGGGTTCACATGTGGTTTTTGAAAAGAACACACATGCAATGACCACTGGTTGATCCATATGTGTTTTGTGGAAAGAACACACATGCAATGACACTGCTTGATCCATGTGTGGTTTCTGGAAAAGAACACACATGCAATGACCACTGGTTGATCCATGTGTGGTTCGTGGAAAGAACACACATGCAATGACTCTAGTGCTAGTTTTAGTATAAGAACACACATACAATGACTCTAGTGGGTCCACATGTAGTTTGTAAAAAGAACACACATGCAATGACCACTTGTTGATCCATAATTTGTTTGTGGAAAAGAACACACATGCAATGAGTTTAGTGGATCCATGTGTGGTTTTTGGAAAAGAACACACATGCAATGGGTCTAGTGCTGGTTTTAGTATAAGAACACATATGCAATGACTCTAGTGGGTCCACATGTGGTTCGTGAAAAGAACACACATGCAATGACCACTTGTTGATCCATGTGTGGTTTGTGGAAAAGAACACGCATGCAATGACCACTGGTAGATCCATGTGTGGTTTGTGGATAGAACACACATGCAATGAACACTGGTGGATCCATAAGTGGTTTGTGGAAAGAACACAGATGCAATGACCACTGGTTGATCCATAAGTGGTTTGTGGAAAGAACACACATGCAATGGCCACTGGTTGATCCATAAGTGGTTTGTGGAAAGAACACACATGCAATGACCACTAGTCGATCCATAAGTGGTTTGTGGAAAGAACACACATGAAGTGACCACTGGTGGATCCATATGTTGTTTGTGAAAAGAACATACATGCAATGAACACTGGTGGACCCATAAGTTGTTTGTGGAGAGATGTGGGGTCCCCAATCTTTAATAAAATTGAGCCCCCTGTGTTTACAATGCTAGTCCCTGGACCAATAGCTAGCATCCACAGTTTAGATGTAATATCAAGAAACAAAGGTCATAATATAACTTTATAACCAGGAAGAACATAATTTTATTACATCAATACATAGCTCATTTGGCTATTACATTACATTGCAGCGGAATAACTATAGTCATGGGGTCCTTCATCTTCAAAGTGCCACAGGCAGATGTTGGTTGTAGACTTTGTAATCCTAATCAATCAATCTTCCCTAAAATCAATCAAACCTGCAACATTACAAGTTACAGCCACAAGGGTCAATACATTTGAATTGTATTGGCAAGTGATACTATGGTAGTATGGTGGAGTCTATCATCTATATGCATTTGGCTAAGTGGAGTTGAGGCTTGCATTGCTCAAAATAGATTTTTCCTTATCATTTTGAAAATACTAAGTTTTTGTTTGGCACAAATTCCCCAAGGCATCTACCGATCAAAGACTGAAGATCCTTTCAAGGCATCTACCAATCAAAGACTGAAGATCCTTTAACCCTTGTTCACCCACAAGATTTTTAACTTAGAAATTGGGATGATGAGATTCTTGATAG
This sequence comes from Avena insularis, assembly GCA_023614405.1. Lineage (NCBI taxonomy): Eukaryota > Viridiplantae > Streptophyta > Magnoliopsida > Poales > Poaceae > Avena > Avena insularis. The sequence continues at coordinate 646,288 of JAJUPC010000067.1, read as the reverse complement.
CTTCCATGTCTTGATGCTCAAATTGTCCTTTTCTAGGGACATGGCTAAGTACTTAGATTTTACACTCTGCAGAGGTGGTGCACTTTCCCCACAAGACTTGGTTTCCCAAGACAAGATCTTTCAGAAGCCTTTCCTTAGTCAAATGGACGCGTTCCAACCTATCATTCCCTCTACCACCAACTGTCCAAGAGACTAAGTTCTAGCAACCTATATGATCATGGCAGAGCCCATATTGCCAAGTGGTTGCACTTGAAGCTTCTCAACATTTGACATCTCAAATCTCTTTGTTCCTGGGTGGCCATCCACAAGTGAGATACACAAGCCAAGTCCATGGCCTTGTGAACCACTCAACCAAAAAACACCAAGCAAGTCCCATTCCACCCAGGTGATTCATTAACTTAGTTGTTTTATTAATCAAAACACAAGTCCTCAGACTTAGAAATTTTCCATAGCATGAATATATATTCCACCCTTGTTTTCTATTAGCTAAGCTAAGCATGATAGTATTAGGAATCTTGACTTAGGTAATTTTCACTAAGGTTCCAACTACTAGGTTTTCCCATAGCAAGGTCTATACTTAGCAAAATAAAATCCATGCAAGTTTTACTTAGAGAAAACACTAATGCATAGTGAAAGTAATGGGACAATAGATATGAAGCATCACTTGCCTTTTTGGTAGAGGGTATAGGTTCACTCCTTGTCCTTGCAACAATCACACTCTTCAAGTCACTACAATCCAATCAAACAAGGCACAAACTCAATCTACCAATCAAGCAAAACAACACACATGCAATGACTCTAGTGTTGGTTTTAGTATAATAACACACATGCAATGACTCTAGTGGGTTCACATGTGGTTTGTGAAAAGAACACACATGCAATGACCACTGGTTGATCCATATGTGGTTTGTGGAAAGAACACACATGCAATGACACTGCTTGATCCATGTGTGGTTTCTGGAAAAGAACACACATGCAATGACCACTGGTTGATCCATGTGTGGTTTGTGGAAAGAACACACATGCAATGACTCTAGTGCTAGTTTTAGTATAAGAACACACATACAATGACTCTAGTGGGTCCACATGTAGTTTGTAAAAAGAACACACATGCAATGACCACTGGTTGATCCATAAGTTGTTTGTGGAAAAGAACACACATGCAATGAGTCTAGTGGATCCATGTGTGGTTTGTGGAAAAGAACACACATGCAATGAGTCTAGTGCTGGTTTTAGTATAAGAACACACATGCAATGAGTCTAGTGGATCCATGTGTGGTTTGTGGAAAAGAACACACATGCAATGGGTCTAGTGCTGGTTTTAGTATAAGAACACATATGCAATGACTCTAGTGGGTCCACATGTGGTTTGTGAAAAGAACACACATGCAATGACCGCTGGTTGATCCATATGTGGTTTTCGGAAAAGAACACACATGCAATGAACACTGGTGGATCCATGTGTGGTTTGTGGAAAGAACACACATGCAATGACCACTGGTTGATCCATAAGTGGTTTGTGGAAAAGAACACACATGCAATGACCACTGGTAGATCCATGTGTGGTTTGTGGATAGAACACACATGCAATGAACACTGGTGGATCCATAAGTGGTTTGTGGAAAGAACACAGATGCAATGACCACTGGTTGATCCATATGTGGTTTGTGGAAAGAACACACATGAAGTGAACACTAGTGGATCCATAAGTGGTTTGTGGAAAGAACACACACGCAATGACCACTAGTTGATCCATATGTGGTTTGTGGAAAGAACACACATGTAGTGAAAAACTGGTGGATCCATATGTTGTTTGTGAAAAGAACACACATGCAATGACTCTAGTGCTGGTTTTCGTATACGAACACACATGCAATGACTCTAGTGGGTCCACATGTAGTTTGTGAAAAGAACACACATGCAATGCCACTTGTTGATCCATAAGTGGTTTGTGGAAAGAACACACATGCAATGGCAACTGGTTGATCAATAAGTGGTTTGTGGAAAGAACACACATGCAATGACCAATGGTTAATCCATAAGTGGTTTGTGGAAAGAACACACATGCAGTGACCACTGGTTGATCCATAAGTTGTTTGTGAAAAGAACACACATGCAATGAACACTGGTGGATCCATAAGTGGTTTGTGGAAAGAACACACATGCAATGACTCTAGTGCTAGTTTTAGTATAAGAACACACATGCAATGACTCTAGTGCTAGTTTTAGTATAAGAACACACATGCAATGACTCTAATGGATCCATATGTGGTTTGTGAAAAGAACACACATGCAATGACCACTTGTTGATCCATGTGTGGTTTGTGGAAAAGAACACACATGCAATGACCACTGGTAGATCCATGTGTGGTTTGTGGATAGAACACACATGCAATGAACACTGGTGGATCCATAAGTGGTTTGTGGAAAGAACACAGATGCAATGACCACTGATTGATCCATAAGTGGTTTGTGGAAAGAACACACATGCAATGGCCACTGGTTGATCCATAAGTGGTTTGTGGAAAGAACACACATGCAATGACCACTAGTCGATCCATAAGTGGTTTGTGGAAAGAACACACATGAAGTGACCACTGGTGGATCCATATGTTGTTTGTGAAAAGAACATACATGCAATGAACACTGGTGGACCCATAAGTGGTTTGTGGAGAGAACACACATGCAATGACTCTAGTGCTAGTTTTAGTATAAGAACACACATTCAATGACTCTAATGGATCCATATGTGGTTTGTGAAAAGAACACACATGCAATGACCACTTGTTGATCCATGTGTGGTTTGTGGAAAGAACACACATGCAATGACAGTGGTGGATCCATGTGTGGTTTGTGAAAACAACACACATGCAATGACTCTAGTGTTGGTTTTAGTATAAGAACACACATGCAATGACTCTAGTGGGTTCACATGTGGTTTGTGAAAAGAACACACATGCAATGACCACTAGTTGATCCATATGTGGTTTGTGGAAAGAACACACATGCAATGACAGTGGTTGATCCATTTGTTGTTTGTGGAAAAGAACACACATGTAATGACCACTGGTTGATCCATGTGTGGTTTCTGGAAAGAACACACATGCAATGACTCTAGTGCTAGTTTTAGTATCAGAACACACATACAATGACTCTAGTGGGTCCACATGTAGTTTGTGAAAAGAACACACGTGCAATGACCACTGGTTGATCCATATGTTGTTTGTGGAAAAGAACACACATGCAATGAGTCTAGTGGATCCATGTGTGGTTTGTGGAAAAGAACACACATGCAATGAGTCTAGTGCTGGTTTTAGTATAAGAACACACATGCAATGACTCTAGTGGTTCCACATGTGGTTTGTGAAAAGAACACACATGCAATGACCACTGGTTGATCCATATGTTGTTTTTTGAAAAGAACACACATGCAATGACCACTGGTTGATCCATAAGTTGTTTGTGGAAAAGAACACACATGCAATGAGTCTAGTGGATCCATGTGTGGTTTGTGGAAAAGAACACACATGCAATGAGTCTAGTGCTGGTTTTAGTATAATAACACACATGCAATGACTCTAGTGGGTTCACATGTGGTTTTTGAAAAGAACACACATGCAATGACCACTGGTTGATCCATATGTGGTTTGTGGAAAGAACCCACATGCAATGACACTGCTTGATCCATGTGTGGTTTCTGGAAAAGAACACACATGCAATGACCACTGGTTGATCCATGTGTGGTTCGTGGAAAGAACACACATGCAATGACTCTAGTGCTAGTTTTAGTATAAGAACACACATACAATGACTCTAGTGGGTCCACATGTAGTTTGTAAAAAGAACACACATGCAATGACCACTTGTTGATCCATAATTTGTTTGTGGAAAAGAACACACATGCAATGTGTCTAGTGGATCCATGTGTGGTTTTTGGAAAAGAACACACATGCAATGGGTCTAGTGCTGGTTTTAGTATAAGAACACATATGCAATGACTCTAGTGGGTCCACATGTGGTTTGTGAAAAGAACACACATGCAATGACCACTTGTTGATCCATGTGTGGTTTGTGGAAAAGAACACGCATGCAATGACCACTGGTAGATCCATGTGTGGTTTGTGGATAGAACACACATGCAATGAACACTGGTGGATCCATAAGTGGTTTGTGGAAAGAACACAGATGCAATGACCACTGGTTGATCCATAAGTGGTTTGTGGAAAGAACACACATGCAATGGCCACTGGTTGATCCATAAGTGGTTTGTGGAAAGAACACACATGCAATGACCACTAGTCGATCCATAAGTGGTTTGTGGAAAGAACACACATGAAGTGACCACTGGTGGATCCATATGTTGTTTGTGAAAAGAACATACATGCAATGAACACTGGTGGACCCATATGTGGTTTGTGGAAAGAACACACATGTAGTGAACACTGGTGGATCCATATGTTGTTTGTGAAAAGAACACACATGCAATGACTCTAGTGCTGGTTTTCGTATAAGAACACACATGCAATGACTCTAGTGGGTCCACATGTAGTTTGTGAAAAGAACACACATGCAATGCCACTTGTTGATCCATAAGAAGTTTGTGGAAAGAACACACATGCAATGGCAACTGGTTGATCCATAAGTGGTTTGTGGAAAGAACACACATGCAATGACCACTGGTTGATCCATAAGTGGTTTGTGGAAAGAACACACATGCAGTGACCACTGGTTGATCCATAAGTTGTTTGTGAAAAGAACACACATGCAATGAGTCTAGTGGATCCATGTGTGGTTTGTGGAAAAGAACACACATGCAATGGGTCTAGTGCTGGTTTTAGTATAAGAACACATATGCAATGACTCTAGTGGGTCCACATGTGGTTTGTGAAAAGAACACACATGCAATGACCGCTGGTTGATCCATATGTGGTTTTCGGAAAAGAACACACATGCAATGAACACTGGTGGATCCATGTGTGGTTTGTGGAAAGAACACACATGCAATGACCACTGGTTGATCCATAAGTGGTTTGTGGAAAAGAACACACATGCAATGACCACTGGTAGATCCATGTGTGGTTTGTGGATAGAACACACATGCAATGAACACTGGTGGATCCATAAGTGGTTTGTGGAAAGAACACACATGCAGTGACCACTTGTTGATCCATAATTGGTTTGTGGAAAAGAACGCACATGCAATGACCACTGGTTGATCCATGTGTGGTTTGTGGAAAGAACACACATGAAGTGAACACTAGTGGATCCATAAGTGGTTTGTGGAAAGAACACACATGCAATAACCACTAGTTGATCCATATGTGGTTTGTGGAAAGAACACACATGTAGTGAACACTGGTGGATCCATATGTTGTTTGTGAAAAGAACACACATGCAATGACTCTATTGCTGGTTTTCGTATAAGAACACACATGCAATGACTCTAGTGGGTCCACATGTAGTTTGTGAAAAGAACACACATGCAATGCCACTTGTTGATCCATAAGTGGTTTGTGGAAAGAACACACATGCAATGGCAACTGGTTGATCCATAAGTGGTTTGTGGAAAGAACACACATGCAATGACCACTGGTTGATCCATAAGTGGTTTGTGGAAAGAACACACATGCAGTGACCACTGGTTGATCCATAAGTTGTTTGTGAAAAAAAAACACATGCAATGAACACTGGTGGATCCATAAGTGGTTTGTGGAAAGAACACACATGCAATGACTCTAGTGCTAGTTTTAGTATAAGAACACACATGCAATGACTCTAATGGATCCATATGTGGTTTGTGAAAAGAACACACATGCAATGACCACTTGTTGATCCATGTGTGGTTTGTGGAAAGAACACACATGCAATGAAAGTGGTGGATCCATGTGTGGTTTGTGAAAAGAACACACATGCAATGACTGTAGTGTTTCCACATGTAGTTTCTAAAAATAACACACATGCAATGCCACTGGTTCATCCATAAGTGGTTTGTGGAAAGAACATACATGCAATGGCCACTGGTTGATCCATAAGTGGTTTGTGGAAAGAACACACATGCAATGACCACTAGTTGATCCATAAGTGGTTTGTGGAAACAACACACATGCTGTGACCAATGGTGGATCCATATGTTGTTTGTGAAAAGAACACACATGCAATGAACACTGGTGGACCCATAAGTGGTTTGTGGAAAGAACACACATGCAATGACTCTGGTGCTAGTTTTAGTATAAGAACACACATGCAATGACTCTAATGGATCCATATGTGGTTTCTGAAAAGAACACACATGCAATGACCACTTGTTGATCCATGTGTGGTTTGTGGAAAGAACACACATGCAATGACAGTGGTGGATCCATGTGTGGTTTGTGAAAAGAACACACATGCAATGACTCTAGTGTTGGTTTTAGTATAAGAACACACATGCAATGACTCTAGTGGGTTCACATGTGGTTTTTGAAAAGAACACACATGCAATGACCACTGGTTGATCCATATGTGGTTTGTGGAAAGAACACACATGCAATGAAACTGGTTGATCCATGTGTTGTTTGTGGAAAAGAACACACATGCAATGACCACTGGTTGATCCATATGTGGTTTATGGAAAGAACACACATATAATGGCACTGGTTGATCCATGTGTGGTTTGTGAAAAGAACACACATGCAATGACTCTAGTGTTGGTTTTAGTATAAGAACACACATGCAATGACTCTAGTGGGTTCACATGTGGTTTGTGAAAAGAACACACATGCAATGACCACTGGTTGATCCATATGTGGTTTATGGAAAGAACACACATATAATGGCACTGGTTGATCCATGTGTGGTTTGTGGAAATAAACACACATGCAATGACCACTGGTTGATCCATGTGTGGTTTGTGGAAAGAACACACATGCAATGACTCTAGTGCTAGTTTTAGTATAAGAACACACATACAATGACTCTAGTGGGTCCACATGTAGTATGTGAAAAGAACACACATGCAATGACCACTGGTTAATCCATAAGTTGTTTGTGGAAAAGAACACACATGCAATGAGTCTAGTAGATCCATGTGTGGTTTGTGGAAAAGAACACACATGAAATGAGTCTACTGCTGGTTTTAGTATAAGAACGCACATGCAATGACTCTAGTGGGTCCACATGTGGTTTGTGAAAAGAACACACATGCAATGACCACTGGTTGATCCATATGTGGTTTTTGGAAAAGAACACACATGCAATGACCACTGGTTGATCCATAAGTTGTTTGTGGAAAAGAACACACATGCAATGAGTCTAGTGGATCCATGTGTGGTTTGTGGAAAAGAACACACATGCAATGAGTCTAGTGTTGGTTTTAGTATAAGAACACACATGCAATGACTCTAGTGGGTTCACATGTGGTTTTTGAAAAGAACACACATGCAATGACCACTGGTTGATCCATATGTGGTTTGTGGAAAGAACACATATGCAATGGCACTGCTTGATCCATGTGTGGTTTCTGGAAAAGAACACACATGCAATGACCACTGGTTGATCCATGTGTGGTTCGTGGAAACAACACACATGCAATGACTCTAGTGCTAGTTTTAGTATAAGAACACACATACAATGACTCTAGTCGGTCCACATGTAGTTTGTAAAAAGAACACACATGCAATGACCACTGGTTGATCCATAAGTTGTTTGTGGAAAAGAACACACATGCAATGAGTCTAGTGGATCCATGTGTGGTTTGTGGAAAAGAACACACATGCAATGGGTCTAGTGTTGGTTTTAGTATAAGAACACATATGCAATGACTCTAGTGGGTCCACATGTGGTTTGTGAAAAGAACACACATGCAATGACCGCTGGTTGATCCATATGTGGTTTTCGAAAAAGAACACACATGCAATGAACACTGGTGGATCCATGTGTGGTTTGTGGAAAGAACACACATGCAATGACCACTGGTTGATCCATAAGTGGTTTGTGGAAAAGAACACACATGCAATGACCACTGGTAGATCCATGTGTGGTTTGTGGATAGAACACACATGCAATGAACACTGGTGGATCCATAAGTGGTTTGTGGAAAGAACACAGATGCAATGACCACTGGTTGATCCATATGTGGTTTGTGGAAAGAACACACATGAAGTGAACACTAGTGGATCCATAAGTGGTTTGTGGAAAGAACACACATGCAATGACCACTAGTTGATCCATATGTGGTTTGTGGAAAGAACACACATGTAGTGAACACTGGTGGATCCATATGTTGTTTGTGAAAAGAACACACATGCAATGACCACTTGTTGATCCATGTGTGGTTTGTGGAAAGAACACACATGCAATGACAGTGGTGGATCCATGTGTGGTTTGTGAAAAGAACACACATGCAATGACTCTAGTGTTGGTTTTAGTATAAGAACACACATGCAATGACTCTAGTGGGTTCACATGTGGTTTTTGAAAAGAACACACATGCAATGACCACTGGTTGATCCATATGTGGTTTGTGGAAAGAACACACATGCAATGAAACTGGTTGATCCATGTGTTGTTTGTGGAAAAGAACACACATGCAATGACCACTGGTTGATCCATATGTGGTTTATGGAAAGAACACACATATAATGGCACGGTTGATCCATGTGGTTTGTGAAAAGAACACACATGCAATGACTCTAGTGTTGGTTTTAGTATAAGAACACACATGCAATGACTCTAGTGGGTTCACATGTGGTTTTCGAAAAGAACACACATGCAATGACCACTGGTTGATCCATATGTGGTTTGTGGAAAGAACACACATGCAATGAAACTGGTTGATCCATGTGTTGTTTGTGGAAAAGAACACACATGCAATGACCACTGGTTGATCCATATGTGGTTTATGGAAAGAACACACATATAATGGCACTGGTTGATCCATGTGTGGTTTGTGAAAAGAACACACATGCAATGACTCTAGTGTTGGTTTTAGTATAAGAACACACATGCAATGACTCTAGTGGGTTCACATGTGGTTTGTGAAAAGAACACACATGCAATGACCACTGGTTGATCCATATGTGGTTTATGGAAAGAACACACATAATGGCACTGGTTGATCCATGTGTGGTTTGTGGAAATAAACACACATGCAATGACCACTGGTTGATCCATGTGTGGTTTGTGGAAAGAACACACATGCAATGACTCTAGTGCTAGTTTTAGTATAAGAACACACATACAATGACTCTAGTGGGTCCACATGTAGTATGTGAAAAGAACACACATGCAATGACCACTGGTTGATCCATAAGTTGTTTGTGGAAAAGAACACACATGCAATGATTCTAGTAGATCCATGTGTGGTTTGTGGAAAAGAACACACATGAAATGAGTCTAGTGCTGGTTTTAGTATAAGAACGCACATGCAATGACTCTAGTGGGTCCACATGTGGTTTGTGAAAAGAACACACATGCAATGACCACTGGTTGATCCATATGTGGTTTTTGGAAAAGAACACACATGCAATGACCACTGGTTGATCCATAAGTTGTTTGTGGAAAAGAACACACATGCAATGAGTCTAGTGGATCCATGTGTGGTTTGTGGAAAAGAACACACATGCAATGAGTCTAGTGTTGGTTTTAGTATAAGAACACACATGCAATGACTCTAGTGGGTTCACATGTGGTTTTTGAAAAGAACACACATGCAATGACCACTGGTTGATCCATATGTGGTTTGTGGAAAGAACACATATGCAATGGCACTGCTTGATCCATGTGTGGTTTCTGGAATAGAACACACATGCAATGACCACTGGTTGATCCATGTGTGGTTCGTGGAAACAACACACATGCAATGACTCTAGTGCTAGTTTTAGTATAAGAACACACATACAATGACTCTAGTCGGTCCACATGTAGTTTGTAAAAAGAACACACATGCAATGACCACTGGTTGATCCATAAGTTGTTTGTGGAAAAGAACACACATGCAATGAGTCTAGTGGATCCATGTGTGGTTTGTGGAAAAGAACACACATGCAATGGGTCTAGTGTTGGTTTTAGTATAAGAACACATATGCAATGACTCTAGTGGGTCCACATGTGGTTTGTGAAAAGAACACACATGCAATGACCGCTGGTTGATCCATATGTGGTTTTCGAAAAAGAACACACATGCAATGAACACTGGTGGATCCATGTGTGGTTTGTGGAAAGAGCACACATGCAATGACCACTGGTTGATCCATAAGTGGTTTGTGGAAAAGAACACACATGCAATGACCACTGGTAGATCCATGTGTGGTTTGTGGATAGAACACACATGCAATGAACACTGGTGGATCCATTAGTGGTTTGTGGAAAGAACACAGATGCAATGACCACTGGTTGATCCATATGTGGTTTGTGGAAAGAACACACATGAAGTGAACACTAGTGGATCCATAAGTGGTTTGTGGAAAGAACACACATGCAATGACCACTAGTTGATCCATATGTGGTTTGTGGAAAGAACACACATGTAGTGAACACTGGTGGATCCATATGTTGTTTGTGAAAAGAACATACATGCAATGACTCTAGTGCTGGTTTTCGTATAAGAACACACATGCAATGACTCTAGTGGGTCCACATGTAGTTTGTGAAAAGAACACACATGCAATGCCACTTGTTGATCCATAAGTGGTTTGTGGAAAGAACACACATGCAATGGCAACTGGTTGATCCATAAGTGGTTTGTGGAAAGAACACACATGCAATGACCACTGGTTGATCCATAAGTGGTTTGTGGAAAGAACACACATGCAGTGACCACTGGTTGATCCATAAGTTGTTTGTGAAAAGAACACACATGCAATGAGTCTAGTGGATCCATGTGTGGTTTTTGGAAAAGAACACACATGCAATGGGTCTAGTGCTGGTTTTAGTATAAGAACACATATGCAATGACTCTAGTGGGTCCACATGTGGTTTGTGAAAAGAACACACATGCAATGACCGCTGGTTGATCCATATGTGGTTTTCGGAAAAGAACACACATGCAATGAACACTGGTGGATCCATGTGTGGTTTGTGGAAAGAACACACATGCAATGACCACTGGTTGATCCATAAGTGGTTTGTGGAAAAGAACACACATGCAATGACCATCGGTAGATCCATTTGTTGTTTGTTTATAGAACACACATTCAATGAACACTGGTGGATCCATAAGTGGTTTGTGGAAAGAACACACATGCAGTGACCACTTGTTGATCAATAATTGGTTTGTGGAAAAGAACGCACATGCAATGACCACTGGTTGATCCATGTGTGGTTTGTGGAAAGAACACACATGAAGTGAACACTAGTGGATCCATAAGTGGTTTGTGGAAAGAACACACATGCAATGACCACTAGTTGATCCATATGTGGTTTGTGGAAATAACACACATGTAGTGAACACTGGTGGATCCATATGTTGTTTGTGAAAAGAACACACATGCAATGACTCTAGTGCTGGTTTAGTATAAGAACACACATGCAATGACTCTAGTGGGTCCACATGTAGTTTGTGAAAAGAACACACATGCAATGCCACTTGTTGATCCATAAGTGGTTTGTGGAAAGAACACACATGCAATGGCAACTGGTTGATCCATAAGTGGTTTGTGGAAAGAACACACATGCAATGACCACTGGTTGATCCATAAGTGGTTTGTGGAAAGAACACACATGCAGTGACCACTGGTTGATCCATAAGTTGTTTGTGAAAAAAAAACACATGCAATGAACACTGGTGGATCCATAAGTGGTTTGTGGAAAGAACACACATGCAATGACTCTAGTGCTAGTTTTAGTATAAGAACACACATGCAATGACTCTAATGGATCCATATGTGGTTTGTGAAAAGAACACACATGCAATGACCACTTGTTGATCCATGTGTGGTTTGTGGAAAGAACACACATGCAATGAAAGTGGTGGATCCATGTGTGGTTTGTGAAAAGAACACACATGCAATGACTGTAGTGTTTCCACATGTAGTTTCTAAAATAACACACATGCAATGCCACTGGTTGATCCATAAGTGGTTTGTGGAAAGAACACACATGCAATGGCCACTGGTTGATCCATAAGTGGTTTGTGGAAAGAACACACATGCAATGACCACTAGTTGATCCATAAGTGGTTTGTGGAAACAACACACATGCAGTGACCAATGGTGGATCCATATGTTGTTTGTGAAAAGAACACACATGCAATGAACACTGGTGGACCCATAAGTGGTTTGTGGAAAGAACACACATGCAATGACTGGTGCTAGTTTTAGTATAAGAACACACATGCAATGACTCTAATGGATCCATATGTGGTTTCTGAAAAGAACACACATGCAATGACCACTTGTTGATCCATGTGTGGTTTGTGGAAAGAACACACATGCAATGACAGTGGTGGATCCATGTGTGGTTTGTGAAAAGAACACACATGCAATGACTCTAGTGTTGGTTTTAGTATAAGAACACACATGCAATGACTCTAGTGGGTTCACATGTGGTTTTTGAAAAGAACACACATGCAATGACCACTGGTTGATCCATATGTGGTTTGTGGAAAGAACACACATGCAATGAAACTGGTTGATCCATGTGTTGTTTGTGGAAAAGAACACACATGCAATGACCACTGGTTGATCCATATGTGGTTTATGGAAAGAACACACATATAATGGCACTGGTTGATCCATGTGTGGTTTGTGAAAAGAACACACATGCAATGACTCTAGTGTTGGTTTTAGTATAAGAACACACATGCAATGACTCTAGTGGGTTCACATGTGGTTTGTGAAAAGAACACACATGCAATGACCAGTGGTTGATCCATATGTGGTTTATGGAAAGAACACACATATAATGGCACTGGTTGATCCATGTGTGGTTTGTGGAAATAAACACACATGCAATGACCACTGGTTGATCCATGTGTGGTTTGTGGAAAGAACACACATGCAATGACTCTAGTGCTAGTTTTAGTATAAGAACACACATACAATGACTCTAGTGGGTCCACATGTAGTATGTGAAAAGAACACACATGCAATAACCACTGGTTGATCCATAAGTTGTTTGTGGAAAAGAACACACATGCAATGAGTCTAGTAGATCCATGTGTGGTTTGTGGAAAAGAACACACATGAAATGAGTCTAGTGCTGGTTTTAGTATAAGAACGCACATGCAATGACTCTAGTGGGTCTACATGTGGTTTGTGAAAAGAGCACACATGCAATGACCACTGGTTGATCCATATGTGGTATTTGGAAAAGAACACACATGCAATGAACACTGGTGGATCCATGTGTGGTTTCTGGAAAGAGCACAGATGCAATGACCACTGGTTGATCCATAAGTGGTTTGTGGAAAAGAACACACATGCAATGACCACTGGTTGATCCATGTGTGGTTTGTGGATAGAACACACATGCAACGAAAACTGGTGGATCCATAAGTGGTTTGTGGAAATAACACACATGCAATGACCACTGGTTGATCCATATGTGGTTTGTGAAAAGAACACACATGCAATGACCACCGGTTGATCCAAATGTGGTTTGTGGAAAGAACACACATGCAATGACACTGGTTGATCCATGTGTTGTTTGTGGAAAAGAACACACATGCAATGACCACTTGTTGATCCATAAGTGGTTTGTGGAAAGAACACACATGCAATGACCACTGGTTGATCCATAAGTGGTTTGTGGAAAGAACACACATGCAGTGACCACTGGTTGATCCATAAGTTGTTTGTGAAAAGAACACACATGCAATCAGTCTAGTGGATCCATGTGTGGTTTGTGGAAAAGAACACACATGCAATGGGTCTAGTGCTGGTTTTAGTATAAGAACACATATGCAATGACTCTAGTGGGTCCACATGTGGTTTGTGAAAAGAACACACATGCAATGACCGCTGGTTGATCCATATGTGGTTTTCGGAAAAGAACACACATGCAATGAACACTGGTGGATCCATGTGTGGTTTGTGGAAAGAACACACATGCAATGACCACTGGTTGATCCATAAGTGGTTTGTGGAAAAGAACACACATGCAATGACCACTGGTAGATCCATGTGTGGTTTGTGGATAGAACACATGCAATGAACACTGGTGGATCCATAAGTGGTTTGTGGAAAGAACAGATGCAATGACCACTGGTTGATCCATATGTGGTTTGTGGAAAGAACACACATGAAGTGAACACTAGTGGATCCATAAGTGGTTTGTGGAAAGAACACACATGCAATGACCACTAGTTGATCCATATGTGGTTTGTGGAAAGAACACACATGTAGTGAACACTGGTGGATCCATATGTTGTTTGTGAAAAGAACACACATGCAATGACTCTAGTGCTGGTTTTCGTATAAGAACACACATGCAATGACTCTAGTGGGTCCACATGTAGTTTGTGAAAAGAACACACATGCAATGCCACTTGTTGATCCATAAGTGGTTTGTGGAAAGAACACACATGCAATGGCAACTGGTTGATCCATAAGTGGTTTGTGGAAAGAACACACATGCAATGACCACTGGTTGATCCATAAGTGGTTTGTGGAAAGAACACACATGCAGTGACCACTGGTTGATCCATAAGTTGTTTGTGAAAAGAACACAGATGCAATGAACACTGGTGGATCCATAAGTGGTTTGTGGAAAGAACACACATGCAATGACTCTAGTGCTAGTTTTAGTATAAGAACACACATGCAATGACTCTAATGGATCCATATGTGGTTTGTGAAAAGAACACACATGCAATGACCACTTGTTGATCCATGTGTGGTTTGTGGAAAGAACACACATGCAATGAAAGTGGTGGATCCATGTGTGGTTTGTGAAAAGAACACACATGCAATGACTGTAGTGTTTCCGCATGTAGTTTCTAAAAATAACACACATGCAATGCCACTGGTTGATCCATAAGTGGTTTGTGGAAAGAACACACATGCAATGGCCACTGGTTGATCCATAAGTGGTTTGTGGAAAGAACACACATGCAATGACCACTAGTTGATCCATAAGTGGTTTGTGGAAACAACACACATGCAGTGACCAATGGTGGATCCATATGTTGTTTGTGAAAAGAACACACATGCAATGAACACTGGTGGACCCATAAGTGGTTTGTGGAAAGAACACACATGCAATGACTCTGGTGCTAGTTTTAGTATAAGAACACACATGCAATGACTCTAATGGATCCATATGTGGTTTCTGAAAAGAACACACATGCAATGACCACTTGTTGATCCATGTGTGGTTTGTGGAAAGAACACACATGCAATGACAGTGGTGGATCCATGTGTGGTTTGTGAAAAGAACACACATGCAATGACTCTAGTGTTGGTTTTAGTATAAGAACACACATGCAATGACTCTAGTGGGTTCACATGTGGTTTGTGAAAAGAACACACATGCAATGACCACTGGTTGATCCATATGTGGTTTGTGGAAAGAACACACATGCAATGACACTAGTTGATCCATTTGTTGTTTGTGGAAAAGAACACACATGCAATGACCACTGGTTGATCCATGTGTGGTTTCTGGAAAGAACACACATGCAATGACTCTAGTGCTAGTTTTAGTATAAGAACACACATACAATGACTCTAGTCGGTCCACATGTAGTTTGTGAAAAGAACACACGTGCAATGACGACTAGTTGATCCATATGTTGTTTGTGGAAAAGAACACACATGCAATGAGTCTAGTGGATCCACGTGTGGTTTGTGGAAAAGAACACACATGCAATGAGTAGTGCTAGTTTTAGTATAAGAACACACATGCAATGACTCTAGTGGGTCCACATGTGGTTTGTGAAAAGAACACACATGCAATGACCACTGGTTGATCCATGTGTGGTTTGTGGATAGAACACACATGCAACGAAAACTGGTGGATCCATAAGTGGTTTGTGGAAATAACACACATGCAATGACCACTGGTTGATCCATATGTGGTTTGTGAAAAGAACACACATGCAATGACCACCGGTTGATCCATATGTGGTTTGTGGAAAGAACACACATGCAATGACACTGGTTGATCCATGTGTTGTTTGTGGAAAAGAACACACATGCAATGACCACTTGTTGATCCATAAGTGGTTTGTGGAAAGAACACATGCAATGACCACTGGTTGATCCATAAGTGGTTTGTGGAAAGAACACACATGCAGTGACCACTGGTTGATCCATAAGTTGTTTGTGAAAAGAACACACATGCAATGAGTCTAGTGGATCCATGTGTGGTTTGTGGAAAAGAACACACATGCAATGGGTCTAGTGCTGGTTTTAGTATAAGAACACATATGCAATGACTCTAGTGGGTCCACATGTGGTTTGTGAAAAGAACACACATGCAATGACCGCTGGTTGATCCATATGTGGTTTTCGGAAAAGAACACACATGCAATGAACACTGGTGGATCCATGTATGGTTTGTGGAAAGAACACACATGCAATGACCACTGGTTGATCCATAAGTGGTTTGTGGAAAAGAACACACATGCAATGACCACTGGTAGATCCATGTGTGGTTTGTGGATAGAACACACATGCAATGAACACTGGTGGATCCATAAGTGGTTTGTGGAAAGAACACAGATGCAATGACCACTGGTTGATACATATGTGGTTTGTGGAAAGAACACACATGAAGTGAACACTAGTGGATCCATAAGTGGTTTGTGGAAAGAACACACATGCAATGACCACTAGTTGATCCATATGTGGTTTGTGGAAAGAACACACATGTAGTGAACACTGGTGGATCCATTTGTTGTTTGTGAAAAGAACACACATGCAATGACTCTAGTGCTGGTTTTCGTATAAGAACACACATGCAATGACTCTAGTGGGTCCACATGTAGTTTGTGAAAAGAACACACATGCAATGCCACTTGTTGATCCATAAGTGGTTTGTGAAAGAACACACATGCAATGGCAACTGGTTGATCCATAAGTGGTTTGTGGAAAGAACACACATGCAATGACCACTGGTTGATCCATAAGTGGTTTGTGGAAAGAACACACATGCAGTGACCACTGGTTGATCCATAAGTTGTTTGTGAAAAGAACACAGATGCAATGAACACTGGTGGATCCATAAGTGGTTTGTGGAAAGAACACACATGCAATGACTCTAGTGCTAGTTTTAGTATAAGAACACACATGCAATGACTCTAATGGATCCATATGTGGTTTGTGAAAAGAACACACATGCAATGACCACTTGTTGATCCATGTGTGGTTTGTGGAAAGAACACACATGCAATGAAAGTGGTGGATCCATGTGTGGTTTGTGAAAAGAACACACATGCAATGACTGTAGTGTTTAGCATGTAGTTTCTAAAAATAACACACATGCAATGCCAGGTTGATCCATAAGTGGTTTGTGGAAAGAACACACATGCAATGGCCACTGGTTGATCCATAAGTGGTTTGTGGAAAGAACACACATGCAATGACCACTAGTTGATCCATAAGTGGTTTGTGGAAACAACACACATGCAGTGACCAATGGTGGATCCATATGTTGTTTGTGAAAAGAACACACATGCAATGAACACTGGTGGACCCATAAGTGGTTTGTGGAAAGAACACACATGCAATGACTCTGGTGCTAGTTTTAGTATAAGAACACACATGCAATGACTCTAATGGATCCATATGTGGTTTCTGAAAAGAACACACATGCAATGACCACTTGTTGATCCATGTGTGGTTTGTGGAAAGAACACACATGCAATGACAGTGGTGGATCCATGTGTGGTTTGTGAAAAGAACACACATGCAATGACTCTAGTGTTGGTTTTAGTATAAGAACACACATGCAATGACTCTAGTGGGTTCACATGTGGTTTGTGAAAAGAACACACATGCAATGACCACTGGTTGATCCATATGTGGTTTGTGGAAAGAACACACATGCAATGACACTAGTTGATCCATTTGTTGTTTGTGGAAAAGAACACACATGCAATGACCACTGGTTGATCCATGTGTGGTTTCTGGAAAGAACACACATGCAATGACTCTAGTGCTAGTTTTAGTATAAGAACACACATACAATGACTCTAGTCGGTCCACATGTAGTTTGTGAAAAGAACACACGTGCAATGACGACTAGTTGATCCATATGTTGTTTGTGGAAAAGAACACACATGCAATGAGTCTAGTGGATCCACGTGTGGTTTGTGGAAAAGAACACACATGCAATGAGTCTAGTGCTAGTTTTAGTATAAGAACACACATGCAATGACTCTAGTGGGTCCACATGTGGTTTGTGAAAAGAACACACATGCAATGACCACTGGTTGATCCATATGTGGTTTTTGGAAAAGAACACACATGCAATGACCACTGGTTGATCCATAAGTTGTTTGTGGAAAAGAACACACATGCAATGAGTCTAGTGGATCCATGTGTGGTTTGTGGAAAAGAACACACATGCAATGAGTCTAGTGTTGGTTTTAGTATAAGAACACACATGTAATGACTCTAGTGGGTTCACATGTGGTTTTTGAAAAGAACACACATGCAATGACCACTGGTTGATCCATATGTGGTTTGTGGAAAGAACACACATGCAATGACACTGCTTGATCCATGTGTGGTTTCTGGAAAAGAACACACATGCAATGACCACTGGTTGATCCATGTGTGGTTCGTGGAAACAACACACATGCAATGACTCTAGTGCTAGTTTTAGTATAAGAACACACATACAATGACTCTAGTCGGTCCACATGTAGTTTGTAAAAAGAACACACATGCAATGACCACTGGTTGATCCATAAGTTGTTTGTGGAAAAGAACACACATGCAATGAGTCTAGTGGATCCATGTGTGGTTTGTGGAAAAGAACACACATGCAATGGGTCTAGTGTTGGTTTTAGTATAAGAACACATATGCAATGACTCTAGTGGGTCCACATGTGGTTTGTGAAAAGAACACACATGCAATGACCGCTGGTTGATCCATATGTGGTTTTCGGAAAAGAACACACATGCAATGAACACTGGTGGATCCATGTGTGGTTTGTGGAAAGAACACACATGCAATGACCACTGGTTGATCCATAAGTGGTTTGTGGAAAAGAACACACATGCAATGACCACTGGTAGATCCATGTGTGGTTTGTGGATAGAACACACATGCAATGAACACTGGTGGATCCATAAGTGGTTTGTGGAAAGAACACAGATGCAATGACCACTGGTTGATCCATATGTGGTTTGTGGAAAGAACACACATGAAGTGAACACTAGTGGATCCATAAGTGGTTTGTGGAAAGAACACACATGCAATGACCACTAGTTGATCCATATGTGGTTTGTGGAAAGAACACACATGTAGTGAACACTGGTGGATCCATATGTTGTTTGTGAAAAGAACACACATGCAATGACTCTAGTGCTGGTTTTCGTATAAGAACACACATGCAATGACTCTAGTGGGTCCACATGTAGTTTGTGAAAAGAACACACATGCAATGCCACTTGTTGATCCATAAGTGGTTTGTGGAAAGAACACACATGCAATGGCAACTGGTTGATCCATAAGTGGTTTGTGGAACGAACACACATGCAATGACCACTGGTTGATCCATAAGTGGTTTGTGGAAAGAACACACATGCAGTGACCACTGGTTGATCCA
This sequence comes from Avena insularis, assembly GCA_023614405.1. Taxonomy (NCBI): domain Eukaryota; kingdom Viridiplantae; phylum Streptophyta; class Magnoliopsida; order Poales; family Poaceae; genus Avena; species Avena insularis. Next base: position 626,592 of record JAJUPC010000067.1, on the reverse strand, counting down.
TAAGTTGTTTGTGAAAAGAACACACATGAAATGATTCTAGTGGATCCATGTGTGGTTTGTGGAAAAGAACACACATGCAATGGGTCTAGTGCTGGTTTTAGTATAAGAACACATATGCAATGACTCTAGTGGGTCCACATGTGGTTTGTGAAAAGAACACACATGCAATGACCGCTGGTTGATCCATATGTGGTTTTCGGAAAAGAACACACATGCAATGAACACTGGTGGATCCATGTGTGGTTTGTGGAAAGAACACACATGCAATGACCACTGGTTGATCCATAAGTGGTTTGTGGAAAAGAACACACATGCAATGACCACTGGTAGATCCATGTGTGGTTTGTGGATAGAACACACATGCAATGAACACTGGTGGATCCATAAGTGGTTTGTGGAAAGAATACACATGCAATGACCACTTGTTGATCCATAATTGGTTTGTGGAAAAGAACGCACATGCAATGACCACTGGTTGATCCATGTGTGGTTTGTGGAAAGAACACACATGAAGTGAACACTAGTGGATCCATAAGTGGTTTGTGGAAAGAACACACATGCAATGACCACTAGTTGATCCATATGTGGTTTGTGGAAAGAACACACATGTAGTGAACACTGGTAGATCCATATGTTGTTTGTGAAAAGAACACACATGCAATGACTCTAGTGCTGGTTTTCGTATAAGAACACACATGCAATGACTCTAGTGGGTCCACATGTAGTTTGTGAAAAGAACACACATGCAATGCCACTTGTTGATCCATAAGTGGTTTGTGGAAAGAACACACATGCAATGGCAACTGGTTGATCCATAAGTGGTTTGTGGAAAGAACACACATGCAATGACCACTGGTTGATCCATAAGTGGTTTGTGGAAAGAACACACATGTAGTGACCACTGGTTGATCCATAAGTTGTTTGTGAAAAAAAACACATGCAATGAACACTGGTGGATCCATAAGTGGTTTGTGGAAAGAACACACATGCAATGACTCTAGTGCTAGTTTTAGTATAAGAACACACATGCAATGACTCTAATGGATCCATATGTGGTTTGTGAAAAGAACACACATGCAATGACCACTTGTTGATCCATGTGTGGTTTGTGGAAAGAACACACATGCACTGAAAGTGGTGGATCCATGTGTGGTTTGTGAAAAGAACACACATGCAATGACTGTAGTGTTTCCACATGTAGTTTCTAAAAATAACACACATGCAATGCCACTGGTTGATCCATAAGTGGTTTGTGGAAAGAACACACATGCAATGGCCACTGGTTGATCCATAAGTGGTCTGTGGAAAGAACACACATGCAATGACCACTAGTTGATCCATAAGTGGTTTGTGGAAACAACACACATGCAGTGACCAATGGTGGATCCATATGTTGTTTGTGAAAAGAACACACATGCAATGAACACTGGTGGACCCATAAGTGGTTTGTGGAAAGAACACACATGCAATGACTCTGGTGCTAGTTTTAGTATAAGAACACACATGCAATGACTCTAATGGATCCATATGTGGTTTCTGAAAAGAACACACATGCAATGACCTCTTGTTGATCCATGTGTGGTTTGTGGAAAGAACACACATGTAGTGAACACTGGTGGATCCATATGTTGTTTGTGAAAAGAACACACATGCAATGACCACTTGTTGATCCATGTGTGGTTTGTGGAAAGAACACACATGCAATGACAGTGGTGGATCCATGTGTGGTTTGTGAAAAGAACACACATGCAATGACTCTAGTGTTGGTTTTAGTATAAGAACACACATGCAATGACTCTAGTGGGTTCACATGTGGTTTTTGAAAAGAACACACATGCAATGACCACTGGTTGATCCATATGTGGTTTGTGGAAAGAACACACATGCAATGAAACTGGTTGATCCATGTGTTGTTTGTGGAAAAGAACACACATACAATGACCACTGGTTGATCCATATGTGGTTTATGGAAAGAACACACATATAATGGCACACTGATCCATGTGGTTTGTGAAAAGAACACACATGCAATGACTCTAGTGTTGGTTTTAGTATAAGAACACACATGCAATGACTCTAGTGGGTTCACATGTGGTTTGTGAAAAGAACACACATGCAATGACCACTGGTTGATCCATATGTGGTTTATGGAAAGAACACACATATAATGGCACTGGTTGATCCATGTGTGGTTTGTGGAAATAAACACACATGCAATGACCACTGGTTGATACATGTGTGGTTTGTGGAAAGAACACACATGCAATGACTCTAGTGCTAGTTTTAGTATAAGAACACACATACAATGACTCTAGTGGGTCCACATGTAGTATGTGAAAAGAACACACATGCAATGACCACTGGTTGATCCATAAGTTGTTTGTGGAAAAGAACACACATGCAATGAGTCTAGTAGATCCATGTGTGGTTTGTGCAAAAGAACACACATGAAATGAGTCTAGTGCTGGTTTTAGTATAAGAACGCACATGCAATGACTCTAGTGGGTCTACATGTGGTTTGTGAAAAGAGCACACATGCAATGACCACTGGTTGATCCATATGTGGTATTTGGAAAAGAACACACATGCAATGAACACTGGTGGATCCATGTGTGGTTTGTGGAAAGAGCACACATGCAATGACCACTAGTTGATCCATAAGTGGTTTGTGGAAAAGAACACACATGCAATGACCACTGGTTGATCCATAAGTTGTTTGTGGAAAAGAACACACATGCAATGAGTCTAGTGGATCCATGTGTGGTTTGTGGAAAAGAACACACATGCAATGAGTCTAGTGTTGGTTTTAGTATAAGAACACACATGCAATGACTCTAGTGGGTTCACATGTGGTTTTTGAAAAGAACACACATGCAATGACCACTGGTTGATCCATATGTGGTTTATGGAAAGAACACACATATAATGGCACTGGTTGATCCATGTGTGGTTTGTGGAAATAAACACACATGCAATGACCACTGGTTGATCCATGTGTGGTTTGTGGAAAGAACACACATGCAATGACTCTAGTGCTAGTTTTAGTATAAGAACACACATACAATGACTCTAGTGGGTCCACATGTAGTATGTGAAAAGAACACACATGCAATGACCACTGGTTGATCCATAAGTTGTTTGTGGAAAAGAACACACATGCAATGAGTCTAGTAGATCCATGTGTGGTTTGTGGAAAAGAACACACATGAAATGAGTCTAGTGCTGGTTTTAGTATAAGAACGCACATGCAATGACTACAGTGGGTCTACATGTGGTTTGTGAAAAGAGCACACATGCAATGACCACTGGTTGATCCATATGTGGTTTTTGGAAAAGAACACACATGCAATGAACACTGGTGGATCCATGTGTGGTTTGTGGAAAGAGCACACATGCAATGACCACTGGTTGATCCATAAGTGGTTTGTGGAAAAGAACACACATGCAATGACCACTGGTTGATCCATGTGTGGTTTGTGGATAGAACACACATGCAACGAAAACTGGTGGATCCATAAGTGGTTTGTGGAAATAACACACATGCAATGACCACTGGTTGATCCATATGTGGTTTGTGAAAAGAACACACATGCAATGACCACCGGTTGATCCATATGTGGTTTGTGGAAAGAACACACATGCAATGACACTGGTTGATCCATGTGTTGTTTGTGGAAAAGAACACACATGCAATGACCACTTGTTGATCCATAAGTGGTTTGTGGAAAGAACACACATGCAATGACCACTGGTTGATCCATAAGTGGTTTGTGGAAAGAACACACATGTAGTGACCACTGGTTGATCCATAAGTTGTTTGTGAAAAGAACACACATGCAATGAGTCTAGTGGATCCATGTGTGGTTTGTGGAAAAGAACACACATGCAATGGGTCTAGTGCTGGTTTTAGTATAAGAACACATATGCAATGACTCTAGTGGGTCCACATGTGGTTTGTGAAAAGAACACACATGCAATGACCGCTGGTTGATCCATATGTGGTTTTCGGAAAAGAACACACATGCAATGAACACTGGTGGATCCATGTGTGGTTTGTGGAAAGAACACACATGCAATGACCACTGGTTGATCCATAAGTGGTTTGTGGAAAAGAACACACATGCAATGACCACTGGTAGATCCATGTGTGGTTTGTGGATAGAACACACATGCAATGAACACTGGTGGATCCATAAGTGGTTTGTGGAAAGAACACAGATGCAATGACCACTGGTTGATACATATGTGGTTTGTGGAAAGAACACACATGAAGTGAACACTAGTGGATCCATAAGTGCTTTGTGGAAAGAACACACATGCAATGACCACTAGTTGATCCATATGTGGTTTGTGGAAAGAACACACATGTAGTGAACACTGGTGGATCCATATGTTGTTTGTGAAAAGAACACACATGCAATGACTCTAGTGCTGGTTTTAGTATAAGAACACACATGCAATGACTCTAGTGGGTCCACATGTAGTTTGTGAAAAGAACACACATGCAATGCCACTTGTTGATCCATAAGTGGTTTGTGGAAAGAACACACATGCAATGGCAACTGGTTGATCCATAAGTGGTTTGTGGAAAGAACACACATGCAATGACCACTGGTTGATCCATAAGTGGTTTGTGGAAAGAACACACATGCAGTGACCACTGGTTGATCCAAAAGTTGTTTGTGAAAAGAACACACATGCAATGAACACTGGTGGATCCATAAGTGGTTTGTGGAAAGAACACACATGCAATGACTCTAGTGCTAGTTTTAGTATAAGAACACACATGCAATGACTCTAATGGATCCATATGTGGTTTGTGAAAAGAACACACATGCAATGACCACTTGTTGATCCATGTGTGGTTTGTGGAAAGAACACACATGCAATGAAAGTGGTGGATCCATGTGTGGTTTGTGAAAAGAACACACATGCAATGACTGTAGTGTTTCCGCATGTAGTTTCTAAAAATAACACACATGCAATGCCACTGGTTGATCCATAAGTGGTTTGTGGAAAGAACACACATGCAATGGCCACTGGTTGATCCATAAGTGGTTTGTGGAAAGAACACACATGCAATGACCACTAGTTGATCCATAAGTGGTTTGTGGAAACAACACACATGCAGTGACCAATGGTGGATCCATATGTTGTTTGTGAAAAGAACACACATGCAATGAACACTGGTGGACCCATAAGTGGTTTGTGGAAAGAACACACATGCAATGACTCTGGTGCTAGTTTTAGTATAAGAACACACATGCAATGACTCTAATGGATCCATATGTGGTTTCTGAAAAGAACACACATGCAATGACCACTTGTTGATCCATGTGTGGTTTGTGGAAAGAACACACATGCAATGACAGTGGTGGATCCATGTGTGGTTTGTGAAAAGAACACACATGCAATGACTCTAGTGTTGGTTTTAGTATAAGAACACACATGCAATGACTCTAGTGGGTTCACTTGTGGTTTGTGAAAAGAACACACATGCAATGACCACTGGTTGATCCATATGTGGTTTGTGGAAAGAACACACATGCAATGACACTGGTTGATCCATTTGTTGTTTGTGGAAAAGAACACACATGCAATGACCACTGGTTGATCCATGTGTGGTTTCTGGAAAGAACACACATGCAATGACTCTAGTGCTAGTTTTAGTATAAGAACACACATACAATGACTCTAGTGGGTCCACATGTAGTTTGTGAAAAGAACACACGTGCAATGACGACTAGTTGATCCATATGTTGTTTGTGGAAAAGAACACACATGCAATGAGTCTAGTGGATCCACGTGTGGTTTGTGGAAAAGAACACACATGCAATGAGTCTAGTGCTTGTTTTAGTATAAGAACACACATGCAATGACTCTAGTGGGTCCACATGTGGTTTGTGAAAAGAACACACATGCAATGACCACTGGTTGATCCATATGTGGTTTTTGGAAAAGAACACACATGCAATGACCACTGGTTGATCCATAAGTTGTTTGTGGAAAAGAACACACATGCAATGACTCTAGTGGATCCATGTGTGGTTTGTGGAAAAGAACACACATGCAATGAGTCTAGTGTTGGTTTTAGTATAAGAACACACATGCAATGACTCTAGTGGGTTCACATGTGGTTTTTGAAAAGAACACACATGCAATGACCACTGGTTGATCCATATGTGGTTTGTGGAAACAACACACATGCAATGACACTGCTTGATCCATGTGTGGTTTCTGGAAAAGAACACACATGCAATGACCACTGGTTGATCCATGTGTGGTTCATGGAAACAACACACATGCAATGACTCTAGTGCTAGTTTTAGTATAAGAACACACATACAATGACTCTAGTCGGTCCACATGTAGTTTGTAAAAAGAACACACATGCAATGACCACTGGTTGATCCATAAGTTGTTTGTGGAAAAGAACACACATGCAATGAGTCTAGTGGATCCATGTGTGGTTTGTGGAAAAGAACACACATGCAATGGGTCTAGTGTTGGTTTTAGTATAAGAACACATATGCAATGACTCTAGTGGGTCCACATGTGGTTTGTGAAAAGAACACACATGCAATGACCGCTGGTTGATCCATATGTGGTTTTCGGAAAAGAACACACATGCAATGAACACTGGTGGATCCATGTGTGGTTTGTGGAAAGAACACACATGCAATAACCACTGGTTGATCCATAAGTGGTTTGTGGAAAAGAACACACATGCAATGACCACTGGTAGATCCATGTGTGGTTTGTGGATAGAACACACATGCAATGAACACTGGTGGATCCATAAGTGGTTTGTGGAAAGAACACACCTGCAATCACCTCTGGTTGATCCATATGTGGTTTGTGGAAAGAACACACATGAAGTGAACACTAGTGGATCCATAAGTGGTTTGTGGAAAGAACACACATGCAATGACCACTAGTTGATCCATATGTGGTTTGTGGAAAGAACACACATGTAGTTAACACTGGTGGATCCATATGTTGTTTGTGAAAAGAACACACATGCAATGACTCTAGTGCTGGTTTTCGTATAAGAACACACATGCAATGACTCTAGTGGGTCCACATGTAGTTTGTGAAAAGAACACACATGCAATGCCACTTGTTGATCCATAAGTGGTTTGTGGAAAGAACACACATGCAATGGCAACTGGTTGATCCATAAGTGGTTTGTGGAAAGAACACACATGCAATGACCACTGGTTGATCCATAAGTGGTTTGTGGAAAGAACACACATGCAGTGACCACTGGTTGATCCATAAGTTGTTTGTGAAAAGAACACACATGCAATGATTCTAGTGGATCCATGTGTGGTTTGTGGAAAAGAACACACATGCAATGGGTCTAGTGCTGGTTTTAGTATAAGAACACATATGCAATGACTCTAGTGGGTCCACATGTGGTTTGTGAAAAGAACACACATGCAATGACCGCTGGTTGATCCATATGTGGTTTTCGGAAAAGAACACACATGCAATGAACACTGGTGGATCCATGTGTGGTTTGTGGAAAGAACACACATGCAATGACCACTGGTTGATCCATAAGTGGTTTGTGGAAAAGAGCACACATGCAATGACCACTGGTAGATCCATGTGTGGTTTGTGGATAGAACACACATGCAATGAACACTGGTGGATCCATAAGTGGTTTGTGGAAAGAACACACATGTAGTGAACACTGGTGGATCCATATGTTGTTTGTGAAAAGAACACACATGTAATGACTCTAGTGTTGGTTTTCGTATAAGAACACACATGCAATGACTCTAGTGGGTCCACATGTAGTTTGTGGAAATAACACACATGCAATGACCACTGGTTGATCCATATGTGGTTTGTGAAAAGAACACACATGCAATGACCACCGGTTGATCCATATGTGGTTTGTGGAAAGAACACACATGCAATGACACTGGTTGATCCATGTGTTGTTTGTGGAAAAGAACACACGTGCAATGACCACTTGTTGATCCATAAGTGGTTTGTGGAAAGAACACACATACAATGACTCTAGTCGGTCCACATGTAGTTTGTAAAAAGAACACACATGCAATGACCACTGGTTGATCCATAAGTTGTTTGTGGAAAAGAACACACATGCAATGAGTCTAGTGGATCCATGTGTGGTTTGTGGAAAAGAACACACATGCAATGGGTCTAGTGTTGGTTTTAGTATAAGAACACATATGCAATGACTCTAGTGGGTCCACATGTGGTTTGTGAAAAGAACACACATGCAATGACCGCTGGTTGATCCATATGTGGTTTTCGGAAAAGAACACACATGCAATGAACACTGGTGGATCCATGTGTGGTTTGTGGAAAGAACACACATGCAATGACCACTGGTTGATCCATAAGTGGTTTGTGGAAAAGAACACACATGCAATGACCACTGGTAGATCCATGTGTGGTTTGTGGATAGAACACACATGCAATGAACACTGGTGGATCCATAAGTGGTTTGTGGAAAGAACACAGATGCAATGACCACTGGTTGATCCATATGTGGTTTGTGGAAAGAACACACATGAAGTGAACACTAGTGGATCCATAAGTGGTTTGTGGAAAGAACACACATGCAATGACCACTAGTTGATCCATATGTGGTTTGTGGAAAGAACACACATGTAGTGAACACTGGTGGATCCATATGTTGTTTGTGAAAAGAACACACATGCAATGACTCTAGTGCTGGTTTTCGTATAAGAACACACATGCAATGACTCTAGTGGGTCCACATGTAGTTTGTGAAAAGAACACACATGCAATGCCACTTGTTGATCCATAAGTGGTTTGTGGAAAGAAGACACATGCAATGGCAACTGGTTGATCCATAAGTGGTTTGTGGAAAGAACACACATGCAATGACCACTGGTTGATCCATAAGTGGTTTGTGGAAAGAACACACATGCAATGACCACTGGTTGATCCATAAGTTGTTTGTGAAAAGAACACACATGCAATGAGTCTAGTGGATCCATGTGTGGTTTGTGGAAAAGAACACACATGCAATGGGTCTAGTGCTGGTTTTAGTATAAGAACACATATGCAATGACTCTAGTGGGTCCACATGTGGTTTGTGAAAAGAACACACATGCAATAACCGCTGGTTGATCCATATGTGGTTTAGGAAAAGAACACACATGCAATGTACACTGGTGGATCCATGTGTGGTTTGTGGAAAGAACACACATGCAATGACCACTGGTTGATCCATAAGTGGTTTGTGGAAAAGAACACACATGCAATGACCACTGGTAGATCCATGTGTGGTTTGTGGATAGAACACACATGCAATGAACACTGGTGGATCCATAAGTGGTTTGTGGAAAGAACACACATGCAGTGACCACTTGTTGATCCATAATTGGTTTGTGGAAAAGAACGCACATGCAATGACCACTGGTTGATCCATGTGTGGTTTGTGGAAAGAACACACATGAAGTGAACACTAGTGGATCCATAAGTGGTTTGTGGAAAGAACACACATGCAATGACCACTAGTTGATCCATATGTGGTTTGTGGAAAGAACACACATGTAGTGAACACTGGTAGATCCATATGTTGTTTGTGAAAAGAACACACATGCAATGACTCTAGTGCTGGTTTTCGTATAAGAACACACATGCAATGACTCTAGTGGGTCCACATGTAGTTTGTGAAAAGAACACACATGCAATGCCACTTGTTGATCCATAAGTGGTTTGTGGAAAGAACACACATGCAATGGCAACTGGTTGATCCATAAGTGGTTTGTGGAAAGAACACACATGCAATGACCACTGGTTGATCCATAAGTGGTTTGTGGAAAGAACACACATGTAGTGACCACTGGTTGATCCATAAGTTGTTTGTGAAAAAAACACATGCAATGAACACTGGTGGATCCATAAGTGGTTTGTGGAAAGAACACACATGCAATGACTCTAGTGCTAGTTTTAGTATAAGAACACACATGCAATGACTCTAATGGATCCATATGTGGTTTGTGAAAAGAACACATGCAATGACCACTTGTTGATCCATGTGTGGTTTGTGGAAAGAACACACATGCAATGAAAGTGGTGGATCCATTGTGGTTTGTGAAAAGAACACACATGCAATGACTGTAGTGTTTCCACATGTAGTTTCTAAAAATAACACACATGCAATGCCACTGGTTGATCCATAAGTGGTTTGTGGAAAGAACACACATGCAATGGCCACTGATCCATAAGTGGTTTGTGGAAAGAACACACATGCAATGACCACTAGTTGATCCAGTGGTTTGTGGAAACAACACATGCAGAGACCTATGGTGTATACATATGTTGTTTGTGAAAAGAACACACATGCAATGAACACTGGTGGACCCATAAGTGGTTTGTGGAAAGAACACACATGCAATGACTCTGGTGCTAGTTTTAGTATAAGAACACACATGCAATGACTCTAATGGATCCATATGTGGTTTCTGAAAAGAACACACATGCAATGACCACTTGTTGATCCATGTGTGGTTTGTGCAAAGAACACACATGCAATGACAGTGGTGGATCCATGTGTGGTTTGTGAAAAGAACACACATGCAATGACTCTAGTGTTGGTTTTAGTATAAGAACACACATGCAATGACTCTAGTGGGTTCACATGTGGTTTTTGAAAAGAACACACATGCAATGACCACTGGTTGATCCATATGTGGTTTGTGGAAAGAACACACATGCAATGAAACTGGTTGATCCATGTGTTGTTTGTGGAAAAGAACACACATGCAATGACCACTGGTTGATCCATATGTGGTTTATGGAAAGAACACACATATAATGGCACTTGTTGATCCATGTGTGGTTTGTGAAAAGAACACACATGCAATGACTCTAGTGTTGGTTTTAGTATAAGAACACACATGCAATGACTCTAGTGGGTTCACATGTGGTTTGTGAAAAGAACACACATGCAATGACCACTGGTTGATCCATATGTGGTTTATGGAAAGAACACACATATAATGGCACTGGTTGATCCATGTGTGGTTTGTGGAAATAAACACACATGCAATGACCACTGGTTGATCCATGTGTGGTTTCTGGAAAGAACACACATGCAATGACTCTAGTGCTAGTTTTAGTATGAGAACACACATACAATGACTCTAGTGGGTCCACATGTAGTATGTGAAAAGAACACACATGCAATGACCACTGGTTGATCCATAAGTTGTTTGTGGAAAAGAACACACATGCAATGAGTCTAGTAGATCCATGTGTGGTTTGTGGAAAAGAACATACATCAAATGAGTCTAGTGCTGGTTTTAGTATAAGAACGCACATGCAATGACTCTAGTGGGTCTACATGTGGTTTGTGAAAAGAGCACACATGCAATGACCACTGGTTGATCCATATGTGGTATTTGGAAAAGAACACACATGCAATGAACACTGGTGGATCCATGTGTGGTTTGTGGAAAGAGCACACATGCAATGACCACTGGTTGATCCATAAGTGGTTTGTGGAAAAGAACACACATGCAATGACCACTGGTTGATCCATGCGTGGTTTGTGGATAGAACACACATGCAACGAAAACTGGTGGATCCATAAGTCGTTTGTGGAAATAACACACATGCAATGACCACTGGTTGATCCATATGTGGTTTGTGAAAATAACACACATGCAATGACCACCGGTTGATCCATATGTGGTTTGTGGAAAGAACACACATGCAATGACACTGGTTGATCCATGTGTTGTTTGTGGAAAAGAACACACATGCAATGACCACTTGTTGATCCATAAGTGGTTTGTGGAAAGAACACACATGCAATGACCACTGGTTGATCCATTAGTGGTTTGTGGAAAGAACACACATGCAGTGACCACTGGTTGATCCATAAGTTGTTTGTGAAAAGAACACACATGCAATGAGTCTAGTGGATCCATGTGTGGTTTGTGGAAAAGAACACACATGCAATGGGTCTAGTGCTGGTTTTAGTATAAGAACACATATGCAATGACTCTAGTGGGTCCACATGTGGTTTGTGAAAAGAACACACATGCAATGACCGCTGGTTGATCCATATGTGGTTTTCGGAAAAGAACACACATGCAATGAACACTGGTGGATCCATGTGTGGTTTGTGGAAAGAACACACATGCAATGACCACTGGTTGATCCATAAGTGGTTTGTGGAAAAGAACACACATGCAATGACCACTGGTAGATCCATGTGTGGTTTGTGGATAGAACACACATGCAATGAACACTGGTGGATCCATAAGTGGTTTGTGGAAAGAACACAGATGCAATGACCACTGGTTGATCCATATGTGGTTTGTGGAAAGAACACACATGAAGTGAACACTAGTGGATCCATAAGTGGTTTGTGGAAAGAACACACATGCAATGACCACTAGTTGATCCATATGTGGTTTGTGGAAAGAACACACATGTAGTGAACACTGGTGGATCCATATGTTGTTTGTGAAAAGAACACACATGCAATGACTCTAGTGCTGGTTTTCGTATAAGAACACACATGCAATGACTCTAGTGGGTCCACATGTAGTTTGTGAAAATAACACACATGCAATGCCACTTGTTGATCCATAAGTGGTTTGTGGAAAGAACACACATGCAATGGCAACTGGTTGATCCATAAGTGGTTTGTGGAAAGAACACACATGCAATGACCACTGGTTGATCCATAAGTGGTTTGTGGAAAGAACACACATGCAGTGACCACTGGTTGATCCATAAGTTGTTTGTGAAAAGATCACACATGCAATGAACACTGGTGGATCCATAAGTGGTTTGTGGAAAGAACACACATGCAATGACTCTAGTGCTAGTTTTAGTATAAGAACACACATGCAATGACTCTAATGGATCCATATGTGGTTTGTGAAAAGAACACACATGCAATGACCACTTGTTGATCCATGTGTGGTTTGTGGAAAGAACACACATGCAATGAAAGTGGTGGATCCATTGTGGTTTGTGAAAAGAACACACATGCAATGACTGTAGTGTTTCCACATGTAGTTTCTAAAAATAACACACATGCAATGCCACTGGTTGATCCATAAGTGGTTTGTGGAAAGAACACACATGCAATGGCCACTGGTTGATCCATAAGTGGTTTGTGGAAAGAACACACATGCAATGACCACTAGTTGATCCAGAAGTGGTTTGTGGAAACAACACACATGCAGTGACCAATGGTGGATCCATATGTTGTTCGTGAAAAGAACACACATGCAATGAACACTGGTGGACCCATAAGTGGTTTGTGGAAAGAACACACATGCAATGACTCTGGTGCTAGTTTTAGTATAAGAACACACATGCAATGACTCTAATGGATCCATATGTGGTTTCTGAAAAGAACACACATGCAATGACCTCTTGTTGATCCATGTGTGGTTTGTGGAAAGAACACACATGCAATGACAATGGTGGATCCATGTGTGGTTTGTGAAAAGAACACACATGCAATGACTCTAGTGTTGGTTTTAGTATAAGAACACACATGCAATGACTCTAGTGGGTTCACATGTGGTTTGTGAAAAGAACACACATGCAATGACCACTGGTTGATCCATATGTGGTTTATGGAAAGAACACACATATAATGGCACTGGTTGATCCATGTGTGGTTTGTGGAAATAAACACACATGCAATGACCACTGGTTGATCCATGTGTGGTTTGTGGAAAGAACACACATGCAATGACTCTAGTGCTAGTTTTAGTATAAGAACACACATACAATGACTCTAGTGGGTCCACATGTAGTATGTGAAAAGAACACACATGCAATGACCACTGGTTGATCCATAAGTTGTTTGTAGAAAAGAACACACATGCAATGAGTCTAGTAGATCCATGTGTGGTTTGTGGAAAAGAACATACATCAAATGAGTCTAGTGCTGGTTTTAGTATAAGAACGCACATGCAATGACTCTAGTGGGTCTACATGTGGTTTGTGAAAAGAGCACACATGCAATGACCACTGGTTGATCCATATGTGGTATTTGGAAAAGAACACACATGCAATGAACACTGGTGGATCCATGTGTGGTTTGTCGAAAGAGCACACATGCAATGACCACTGGTTGATCCATAAGTGGTGTGTGGAAAAGAACACACATGCAATGACCACTGGTTGATCCATGCGTGGTTTGTGGATAGAACACACATGCAACGAAAACTGGTGGATCCATAAGTCGTTTGTGGAAATAACACACATGCAATGACCACTGGTTGATCCATATGTGGTTTGTGAAAAGAACACACATGCAATGACCACCGGTTGATCCATATGTGGTTTGTGGAAAGAACACACATGCAATGACACTGGTTGATCCATGTGTTGTTTGTGGAAAAGTACACACATGCAATGACCACTTGTTGATCCATAAGTGGTTTGTGGAAAGAACACCCATGCAATGACCACTGGTTGATCCATAAGTGGTTTGTGGAAATAACACACATGCAGTGACCACTGGTTGATCCATAAGTTGTTTGTGAAAAGAACACACATGCAATGAGTCTAGTGGATCCATGTGTGGTTTGTGGAAAAGAACACACATGCAATGGGTCTAGTGCTGGTTTTAGTATAAGAACACATATGCAATGACTCTAGTGGGTCCACATGTGGTTTGTGAAAAGAACACACATGCAATGACCGCTGGTTGATCCATATGTGGTTTTCGGAAAAGAACACACATGCAATGAACACTAGTGGATCCATGTGTGGTTTGTGGAAAGAACACACATGCAATGACCACTGGTTGATCCATAAGTGGTTTGTGGAAAAGAACACACATGCAATGACCACTGGTAGATCCATGTGTGGTTTGTGGATAGAACACACATGCAATGAACACTGGTGGATCCATAAGTGGTTTGTGGAAAGAACACAGATGCAATGACCACTGGTTGATACATATGTGGTTTGTGGAAAGAACACACATGAAGTGAACACTAGTGGATCCATAAGTGGTTTGTGGAAAGAACACACATGCAATGACCACTAGTTGATCCATATGTGGTTTGTGGAAAGAACACACATGTAGTGAACACTGGTGGATCCATATGTTGTTTGTGAAAAGAACACACATGCAATGACTCTAGTGCTGGTTTTCGTATAAGAACACACATGCAATGAATCTAGTGGGTCCACATGTAGTTTGTGAAAAGAAGACACATGCAATGCCACTTGTTGATCCATAAGTGGTTTGTGGAAAGAACACACATGCAATGGCAACTGGTTGATCCATAAGTGGTTTGTGGAAAGAACACACATGCAATGACCACTGGTTGATCCATAAGTGGTTTGTGGAAAGAACACACATGCAGTGACCACTGGTTGATCCATAAGTTGTTTGTGAAAAGAACACACATGCAATGAACACTGGTGGATCCATAAGTGGTTTGTGGAAAGAACACAGATGCAATGACTCTAGTGCTAGTTTTAGTATAAGAACACACATGCAATGACTCTAATGGATCCATATGTGGTTTGTGAAAAGAACACACATGCAATGACCACTTGTTGATCCATGTGTGGTTTGTGGAAAGAACACACATGCAATGAAAGTGGTGGATCCATGTGTGGTTTGTGAAAAGAACACACATGCAATGACTCTAGTGTTTCCACATGTAGTTTCTAAAAATAACACACATGCAATGCCACTGGTTGATCCATAAGTGGTTTGTGGAAAGAACACACATGCAATGGCCACTGGTTGATCCATAAGTGGTTTGTGGAAAGAACACACATGCAATGACCACTAGTTGATCCATAAGTGGTTTGTGGAAACAACACACATGCAGTGACCAATGGTGGATCCATATGTTGTTTGTGAAAAGAACACACATGCAATGAACACTGGTGGACCCATAAGTGGTTTGTGGAAATAACACACATGCAATGACTTTGGTGCTAGTTTTAGTATAAGAACACACATGCAATGACTCTAATGGATCCATATGTGGTTTCTGAAAAGAACACACATGCAATGACCACTTGTTGATCCATGTGTGGTTTGTGGAAAGAACACACATGCAATGACAGTGGTGGATCCATGTGTGGTTTGTGAAAAGAACACACATGCAATGACTCTAGTGTTGGTTTTAGTATAAGAACACACATGCAATGGCTCTAGTGGGTTCACATGTGGTTTGTGAAAAGAACACACATGCAATGACCACTGGTTAATCCATATGTGGTTTGTGGAAAGAACACACATGCAATGACACTGGTTGATCCAATTGTTGTTTATGGAAAAGAACACACATGCAATGACCACTGGTTGATCCATGTGTGGTTTCTGGAAAGAACACACATGCAATGACTCTAGTGCTAGTTTTAGTATAAGAACACACATACAATGACTCTAGTGGGTCCACATGTAGTTTGTGAAAAGAACACACGTGCAATGACCACTAGTTGATCCATATGTTGTTTGTGGAAAAGAACACACATGCAATGAGTCTAGTGGATCCACGTGTGGTTTGTGGAAAAGAACACACATGCAATGAGTCTAGTGATAGTTTTAGTATAAGAACACACATGCAATGACTCTAGTGGGTCCACATGTGGTTTGTGAAAAGAACACACATGCAATGACCACTGGTTGATCCATATGTGGTTTTTGGAAAAGAACACACATGCAATGACCACTGGTTGATCCATAAGTTGTTTGTGGAAAAGAACACACATGCAATGAGTCTAGTGGATCCATGTGTGGTTTGTGGAAAAGAACACACATGCAATGAGTCTAGTGTTGGTTTTAGTATAAGAACACACATGCAATGACTCTAGTGGGTTCACATGTGGTTTTTGAAAAGAACACACATGCAATGACCACTGGTTGATCCATATGTGGTTTGTGGAAAGAACACACATGCAATGACACTGCTTGATCCATGTGTGGTTTCTGGAAAAGAACACACATGCAATGACCACTGGTTGATCCATGTGTGGTTCGTGGAAACAACACACATGCAATGACTCTAGTGCTAGTTTTAGTATAAGAACACACATACAATGACTCTAGTGGTCCACATGTTGTTTGTAAAAGAACACACATGCAATGACCACTGGTTGATCCATAAGTTGTTTGTGGAAAAGAACACACATGCAATGAGTCTAGTGGATCCATGTGTGGTTTGTGGAAAAGAACACACATGCAATGGGTCTAGTGTTGGTTTTAGTATAAGAACACATATGCAATGACTCTAGTGGGTCCACATGTGGTTTGTGAAAAGAACACACATGCAATGACCGCTGGTTGATCCATATGTGGTTTTGGAAGAACACACATGCAATGAACACTGGTGGATCCATGTGTGGTTTGTGGAAAGAACACACATGCAATGACCACTGGTTGATCCATAAGTGGTTTGTGGAAAAGAACACACATGCAATGACCACTGGTAGATCCATGTGTGGTTTGTGGATAGAACACACATGCAATGAACACTGGTGGATCCATAAGTGGTTTGTGGAAAGAACACAGATGCAATGACCACTGGTTGATCCATATGTGGTTTGTGGAAAGAACACACATGAAGTGAACACTAGTGGATCCATAAGTGGTTTGTGGAAAGAACACACATGCAATGACCACTAGTTGATCCATATGTGGTTTGTGGAAAGAACACACATGTAGTGAACACTGGTGGATCCATATGTTGTTTGTGAAAAGAACACACATGCAATGACTCTAGTGCTGGTTTTCGTATAAGAACACACATGCAATGACTCTAGTGGGTCCACATGTAGTTTGTGAAAAGAACACACATGCAATGCCACTTGTTGATCCATAAGTGGTTTGTGGAAAGAACACACATGCAATGGCAACTGGTTGATCCATAAGTGGTTTGTGGAAAGAACACAAATGCAATGACCACTGGTTGATCCATAAGTGGTTTATGGAAAGAACACACATGCAATGGCAACTGGTTGATCCATAAGTGGTTTGTGGAAAGAACACACATGCAATGACCACTGGTTGATCCATAAGTGGTTTGTGGAAAGAACACACATGCAGTGACCACTGGTTGATCCATAAGTTGTTTGTGAAAAGAACACACATGTAATGAGTCTAGTGGATCCATGTGTGGTTTGTGGAAAAGAACACACATGCAATGGGTCTAGTGCTGGTTTTAGTATAAGAACACATATGCAATGACTCTAGTGGGTCCACATGTGGTTTGTGAAAAGAACACACATGCAATGACCGCTGGTTGATCCATATGTGGTTTTCGGAAAAGAACACACATGCAATGAACACTGGTGGATCCATGTGTGGTTTGCGGAAAGAACACACATGCAATGACCACTGGTTGATCCATAAGTGGTTTGTGGAAAAGAACACACATGCAATGACCACTGGTAGATCCATGTGTGGTTTGTGGATAGAACACACATGCAATGAACACTGGTTGATCCATAAGTGGTTTGTGGAAAAGAACACACATGCAATGACCACTGGTAGATCCATGTGTGGTTTGTGGAAAAGAACACACATGCAATGACCACTGGTTGATCCATGTGTGGTTCGTGGAAACAACACACATGCAATGACTCTAGTGCTAGTTTTAGTATAAGAACACACATACAATGACTCTAGTCGGTCCACATGTAGTTTGTAAAAAGAACACACATGCAATGACCACTGGTTGATCCATAAGTTGTTTGTGGAAAAGAACACACATGCAATGAGTCTAGTGGATCCATGTGTGGTTTGTGGAAAAGAACACACATGCAATGGGTCTAGTGTTGGTTTTAGTATAAGAACACATATGCAATGACTCTAGTGGGTCCACATGTGGTTTGTGAAAAGAACACACATGCAATGACCGCTGGTTGATCCATATGTGGTTTTCGGAAAAGAACACACATGCAATGAACACTGGTGGATCCATGTGTGGTTTGTGGAAAGAACACACATGCAATGACCACTGGTTGATCCATAAGTGGTTTGTGGAAAAGAACACACATGCAATGACCACTGGTAGATCCATGTGTGGTTTGTGGATAGAACACACATGCAATGAACACTGGTGGATCCATATGTTGTTTGTGAAAAGATCACACATGCAATGAACACTGGTTGATCCATATGTGGTTTGTGGAAAGAACACACATGAAGTGAACACTAGTGGATCCATAAGTGGTTTGTGGAAAGAACACACATGCAATGACCACTAGTTGATCCATATGTGGTTTGTGGAAAGAACACACATGTAGTGAACACTGGTGGATCCATATGTTGTTTGTGAAAGAACACACATGCAATGACTCTAGTGCTGGTTTTCGTATACGAACACACATGCAATGACTCTAGTGGGTCCACATGTAGTTTGTGAAAAGAACACACATGCAATGCCACTTGTTGATCCATAAGTGGTTTGTGGAAAGAACACACATGCAATGGCAACTGGTTGATCCATAAGTGGTTTGTGGAAAGAACACACATGCAATGACCACTGGTTGATCCATAAGTGGTTTGTGGAAAGAACACACATGCATTGACCACTGGTTGATCCATATGTGGCTTGTGAAAAGAACACACATGCAATGAGTCTAGTGGATCCATGTGTGGTTTGTGGAAAAGAACACACATGCAATGGGTCTAGTGTTTGTTTTAGTATAAGAACACATATGCAATGACTCTAGTGGGTCCACATGTGGTTTGTGAAAAGAACACACATGCAATGACCGCTGGTTGATCCATATGTGGTGTGCGGAAAAGACCACACATGCAATGAACACTGGTGGATCCATGTGTGGTTTGTGGAAAGAACACACATGCAATGACCACTGGTTGATCCATAAGTGGTTTGTGGAAAAGAACACACATGCAATGACCACTGGTAGATCCATGTGTGGTTTGTGGATAGAACACACATGCAATGAACACTGGTGGATCCATAAGTGGTTTGTGGAAAGAACACAGATGCAATGACCACTGGTTGATCCATATGTGGTTTGTGGAAAGAACACACATGAAGTGAACACTAGTGGATCCATAAGTGGTTTGTGGAAAGAACACACATGCAATGACCACTAGTTGATCCATATGTGGTTTGTGGAAAGAACACACATGTAGTGAACACTGCTGGATCCATATGTTGTTTGTGAAAAGAACACACATGCAATGACTCTATTGCTGGTTTTCTTATAAGAACACACATGCAATGACTCTAGTGGGTCCACATGTAGTTTGTGAAAAGAACACACATGCAATGCCAGTTGTTGATCCATAAGTGGTTTGTGGAAAGAACACACATGCAATGGCAACTGGTTGATCCATAAGTGGTTTGTGGAAAGAACACACATGCAATGACCACTGGTTGATCCATAAGTGGTTTGTGGAAAGAACACACATGCAATGGCAACTGGTTGATCCATAAGTGGTTTGTGGAAAGAACACACATGCAATGACCACTGGTTGATCCATAAGTGGTTTGTGGAAATAACACACATGCAGTGACCACTGGTTGATCCATAAGTTGTTTGTGAAAAGAACACACATGTAATGAGTCTAGTGGATCCATGTGTGGTTTGTGGAAAAGAACACACATGCAATGGGTCTAGTGCTGGTTTTAGTATAAGAACACATATTCAATGACTCTAGTGGGTCCACATGTGGTTTGTGAAAAGAACACACATGCAATGACCGCTGGTTGATCCATATGTGGTTTTCGGAAAAGAACACACATGCAATGAACACTGGTGGATCCATGTGTGGTTTGTGGAAAGAACACACATGCAATGACCACTGGTTGATCCATAAGTGGTTTGTGGAAAAGAACACACATGCAATGACCACTGGTAGATCCATGTGTGGTTTGTGGATAGAACACACATGCAATGAACACTGGTGGATCCATAAGTGGTTTGTGGAAAGAACACAGATGCAATGACCACTGGTTGATCCATATGTGGTTTGTGGAAAGAACACACATGAAGTGAACACTAGTGGATCCATAAGTGGTTTGTGGAAAGAACACATATGCAATGACCACTAGTTGATCCATATGTGGTTTGTGGAAAGAACACACATGTAGTGAACACTGGTGGATCCATATGTTGTTTGTGAAAAGAACACACATGCAATGACTCTAGTGCTGGTTTTCGTATAAGAACACACATGCAATGACTCTAGTGGGTCCACATGTAGTTTGTGAAAAGAACACACATGCAATGCCACTTGTTGATCCATAAGTGGTTTGTGGAAAGAACACACATGCAATGGCAACTAGTTGATCCATAAGTGGTTTGTGGAAAGAACACACATGCAATGACCACTGGTTGATCCATAAGTGGTTTGTGGAAAGAACACACATGCAGTGACCACTGGTTGATCCATAAGTTGTTTGTGAAAAGAACACACATGCAATGAACACTGGTGGATCCATAAGTGGTTTGTGGAAAGAACACACATGCAATGACTCTAGTGCTAGTTTTAGTATAAGAACACACATGCAATGACTCTAATGGATCCATATGTGGTTTGTGAAAAGAACACACATGCAATGACCACTTGTTGATCCATGTGTGGTTTGTGGAAAGAACACACATGCAATGAAAGTGGTGGATCCATTGTGGTTTGTGAAAAGAACACACATGCAATGACTGTAGTGTTTCCACATGTAGTTTCTAAAAATAACACACATGCAATGCCACTGGTTGATCCATAAGTGGTTTGTGGAAAGAACACACATGCAATGGCCACTGGTTGATCCATAAGTGATTTGTGGAAAGAACACACATGCAATGACCACTAGTTGATCCAGAAGTGGTTTGTGGAAACAACACACATGCAGTGACCAATGGTGGATCCATATGTTGTTTGTGAAAAGAACACACATGCAATGAACACTGGTGGACCCATAAGTGGTTTGTGGAAAGAACACACATGCAATGACTCTGGTGCTAGTTTTAGTATAAGAACACACATGCAATGACTCTAATGGATCCATATGTGGTTTCTGAAAAGAACACACATGCAATGACCACTTGTTGATCCATGTGTGGTTTCTGGAAAGAACACACATGCAATGACAGTGGTGGATCCATGTGTGGTTTGTGAAAAGAACACACATGCAATGACTCTAGTGTTGGTTTTAGTATAAGAACACACATGCAATGACTCTAGTGGGTTCACATGTGGTTTTTGAAAAGAACACACATGCAATGACCACTGGTTGATCCATATGTGGTTTGTGGAAAGAACACACATGCAATGAAACTGGTTGATCCATGTGTTGTTTGTGGAAAAGAACACACATGCAATGACCACTGGTTGATCCATATGTGGTTTATGGAAAGAACACACATATAATGGCACTGGTTGATCCATGTGTGGTTTGTGAAAAGAACACACATGCAATGACTCTAGTGTTAGTTTTAGTAGAAGAACACACATGCAATGACTCTAGTGGGTTCACATGTGGTTTGTGAAAAGAACACACATGCAATGACCACTGGTTGATCCATATGTGGTTTATGGAAAGAACACACATATAATGGCACTGGTTGATCCATGTGTGGTTTGTGGAAATAAACACACATGCAATGACCACTGGTTGATCCATGTGTGGTTTGTGGAAAGAACACACATGCAATGACTCTAGTGCTAGTTTTAGTATAAGAACACACATACAATGACTCTAGTGGGTCCACATGTAGTATGTGAAAAGAACACACATGCAATGACCACTGGTTGATCCATAAGTTGTTTGTGGAAAAGAACACACATGCAATGAGTCTAGTAGATCCATGTGTGGTTTGTGGAAAAGAACACACATGAAATGAGTCTAGTGCTGGTTTTAGTATAAGAACGCACATGCAATGACTCTAGTGGGTCCACATGTGGTTTGTGAAAAGAGCACACATGCAATGACCACTGGTTGATCCATATGTGGTATTTGGAAAAGAACACACATGCAATGAACACTGGTGGATCCATGTGTGGTTTGTGGAAAGAGCACACATGCAATGACCACTGGTTGATCCATAAGTGGTTTGTGGAAAGAACACACATGCAATGACCACTGGTTGATCCATGTGTGGTTTGTGGATAGAACACACATGCAACGAAAACTGGTGGATCCATAAGTGGTTTGTGGAAATAACACACATGCAATGACCACTGGTTGATCCATATGTGGTTTGTGAAAAGAACACACATGCAATGACCACCGGTTGATCCATATGTGGTTTGTGGAAAGAACACACATGCAATGACACTGGTTGATCCATGTGTTGTTTGTGGAAAAGAACACACATGCAATGACCACTGGTTGATCCATAAGTGGTTTGTGGAAAGAACACACATGCAATGACCACTGGCTGATCCATAAGTGGTTTGTGGAAAGAACACACATGCAGTGACCACTGGTTGATCCATAAGTTGTTTGTGAAAAGAACACACATGCAATGAGTCTAGTGGATCCATGTCTGGTTTGTGTAAAAGAACACACATGCAATGGGTCTAGTGCTGGTTTTAGTATAAGAACACATATGCAATGACTCTAGTGGGTCCACATGTGGTTTGTGAAAAGAACACACATGCAATGACCGCTGGTTGATCCATATGTGGTTTTCGGAAAAGAACACACATGCAATGAACACTGGTGGATCCATGTGTGGTTTGTGGAAAGAACACACATGCAATGACCACTGGTTGATCCATAAGTGGTTTGTGGAAAAGAACACACATGCAATGACCACTGGTAGATCCATGTGTGGTTTGTGGATAGAACACACATGCAATGAACATTGGTGGATCCATAAGTGGTTTGTGGAAAGAACACAGATGCAATGACCACTGGTTGATCCATATGTGGTTTGTGGAAAGAACACACATGAAGTGAACACTAGTGGATCCATAAGTGGTTTGTGGAAAGAACACACATGCAATGACCACTAGTTGATCCATATGTGGTTTGTGGAAAGAACACACATGTAGTGAACACTGGTGGATCCATATGTTGTTTGTGAAAAGAACACACATGCAATGACTCTAGTGCTGGTTTTCGTATAAGAACACACATACAATGACTCTAGTGGGTCCACATGTAGTATGTGAAAAGAACACACATGCAATGACCACCGGTTGATCCATATGTGGTTTGTGGAAAGAACACACATGCAATGACACTGGTTGATCCATGTGTTGTTTGTGGAAAAGAACACACATGCAATGACCACTGGTTGATCCATAAGTGGTTTGTGGAAAGAACACACAAGCAGTGACCACTAGTTGATCCATAAGTGGTTTGTGGAAACAACACACATGCAGTGACCAATGGTGGATCCATATGTTGTTTGTGAAAAGATCACACATGCAATGAACACTGGTGGATCCATAAGTGGTTTGTGGAAAGAACACACATGCAATGACTCTAGTGCTAGTTTTAGTATAAGAACACACATGCAATGACTCTAATGGATCCATATGTGGTTTGTGAAAAGAACACACATGCAATGACCGCTGGTTGATCCATATGTGGTTTTCGGAAAAGAACACACATGCAATGAACACTGGTGGATCCATGTGTGGTTTGTGGAAAGAACACACATGCAATGACCACTGGTTGATCCATAAGTGGTTTGTGGAAACGAACACACATGCAATGACCACTGGTAGATCCATGTGTGGTTTGTGGATAGAACACACATGCAATGAACATTGGTGGATCCATAAGTGGTTTGTGGAAAGAACACAGATGCAATGACCACTGGTTGATCCATATGTGGTTTGTGGAAAGAACACACATGAAGTGAACACTAGTGGATCCATAAGTGGTTTGTGGAAAGAACACACATGCAATGACCACTAGTTGATCCATATGTGGTTTGTGGAAAGAACACACATGTAGTGAACACTGGTGGATCCATATGTTGTTTGTGAAAAGAACACACATGCAATGACTCTAGTGCTGGTTTTCGTATAAGAACACACATACAATGACTCTAGTGGGTCCACATGTAGTATGTGAAAAGAACACACATGCAATGACCACTGGTTGATCCATAAGTTGTTTGTGGAAAAGAACACACATGCAATGAGTCTAGTAGATCCATGTGTGGTTTGTGGAAAAGAACACACATGAAATGAGTCTAGTGCTGGTTTTAGTATAAGAACGCACATGCAATGACTCTAGTGGGTCCACATGTGGTTTGTGAAAAGAGCACACATGCAATGACCACTGGTTGATCCATATGTGGTATTTGGAAAAGAACACACATGCAATGAACACTGGTGGATCCATGTGTGGTTTGTGGAAAGAGCACACATGCAATGACCACTGGTTGATCCATAAGTGGTTTGTGGAAAAGAACACACATGCAATGACCACTGGTTGATCCATGTGTGGTTTGTGGATAGAACACACATGCAACGAAAACTGGTGGATCCATAAGTGGTTTGTGGAAATAACACACATGCAATGACCACTGGTTGATCCATATGTGGTTTGTGAAAAGAACACACATGCAATGACCACCGGTTGATCCATATTTGGTTTGTGGAAAGAACACACATGCAATGACACTGGTTGATCCATGTGTTGTTTGTGGAAAAGAACACACATGCAATGACCACTGGTTGATCCATAAGTGGTTTGTGGAAAGAACACACATGCAATGACCACTGGCTGATCCATAAGTGGTTTGTGGAAAGAACACACATGCAGTGACCACTGGTTGATCCATAAGTTGTTTGTGAAAAGAACACACATGCAATGAGTCTAGTGGATCCATGTCTGGTTTGTGTAAAAGAACACACATGCAATGGGTCTAGTGCTGGTTTTAGTATAAGAACACATATGCAATGACTCTAGTGGGTCCACATGTGGCTTGTGAAAAGAACACACATGCAATGACCGCTGGTTGATCCATATGTGGTTTTCGGAAAAGAACACACATGCAATGAACACTGGTGGATCCATGTGTGGTTTGTGGAAAGAACACACATGCAATGACCACTGGTTGATCCATAAGTGGTTTGTGGAAAATAAACCACATGCAATGACCCCTGGTTGATCCATGTGTGGTTTGTGGATAGAACACACATGCAATGAACATTGGTGGATCCATAAGTGGTTTGTGGAAAGAACACAGATGCAATGACCACTGGTTGATCCATATGTGGTTTGTGGAAAGAACACACATGAAGTGAACACTAGTGGATCCATAAGTGGTTTGTGGAAAGAACACACATGCAATGACCACTAGTTGATCCATATGTGGTTTGTGGAAAGAACACACATGTAGTGAACACTGGTGGATCCATATGTTGTTTGTGAAAAGAACACACATGCAATGACTCTAGTGCTGGTTTTCGTATAAGAACACACATGCAATGACTCTAGTGGGTCCACATGTAGTTTGTGAAAAGAACACACATGCAATGCCACTTGTTGATCCATAAGTGGTTTGTGGAAAGAACACACATGCAATGGCAACAGGTTGATCCATAAGTGGTTTGTGGAAAGAACACACATGCAATGACCACTGGTTGATCCATAAGTGGTTTGTGGAAAGAACACACAAGCAGTG